>OZ012739.1:380126639-380661639 GCA_963859935.3 Lathyrus sativus
GTTCCCATTAATTCTTAGTAGCTTGATACTAGTTCTACAACCCATATTGTTGTATCCTTATAGGGGTTCAGAAACCAATGGAGATCAAACTTGAGGAAAAACATTCTCAGGGTAGGAAATGATCTCGAAGTCATTGTGGAGCTAGTAGGAGATGTCAACTTAGTTATATGAACTGGTTTTGAACTTATTTTAAAAGATACATTTTATGTACCTTTTTTAGGAGGAATTTAACTTTTGTATCTTGTTTGGATAGACTTGGATTTCAATTTACCTTTTATGATAGCAAAATAAATGTAATGTTGAATTCTCAAGTTGTTTGTAGTGGTATCTTGTTAGATGGTTTATATAAGTTGTCTTTGGATTGTGATAATATTTTCTCATCCTTAAATGTTGAGAGCTTCATTGCTAAAAGGTCCAAAATTAGAGAAAAACCTCCTTGTTATGGCACAAGCGTTTAGGCCATATCTCTAAAAAAGGAGTTAAAAGGTTAATTTGAGATGATATTTTACCTTCCTTAGATTTCAATGATTCGGGGACTTATGTGGATTGTATTAGATGAAAATTTACTAAGACCAATAAAAAAGGTTCAATTGGATGTTTGACCTTTTGGAAATTATTCATATAGATATTGGGACCCTCTTTCTCCTAATATTTGTGGTAATAAATATTTTGCCACTTTCATATGGGGCCTTTTGCAAAATACTCGCAGAATTATGGAATTGTTCCACAATACACCATGTATGATACTCCTGAACAAAACGATGTAGCCGAAAGGTGAAACCACACTCTTAAGGATATGATGAGAAGCCTGACGAGTAGGTGTAACTTACTGGAATTTTTATGGGGTGACACTTTGAAAGCAAACTTCTATATACTAAATAGAGTTCCTAGTAAATTATTTCCAAAAACACGTTTTGAGCTTTGGACAGGTAGAAAACCCAGTTTGAACCATCTTTGGGTCTGGGTTTACCCCGCAGTGGTTAAAATATATAATCCCTTTGAGACAAAGCTTGACCAAAAACTAGTTGGTTTTTCATTAGATATCCATATTATGCTAAAGGATATCGATTCTTATATCTTAATAGAGGTAATAAAATTGTGGATTCCATGCATGCAAAATTCTTTGAGCTTGATGTTGTTGAGCCTGTTATTACATCTGATAATATTGATTATGTTATTCCCGATGTTGTTACTTTGCCACTACCTAAGTTTAATAACTCTAGCTCAACCACTAATTGTGGAGGTTTTGCTCTAAATTAAAATGTGGTTGAACCACTTGTTAAAAATGTAGTTGATCCTTCTATTGTGGCTGAGGTTGCACAGCCTACTTAGCCAGTTGAGCAAATTAATGTTAGAAGGTCAGTAAGAGAAAAACAACTTGTTATCCCTGATGATTTTTTAGTTTATCTTAGAAAGTATGCTTATGATTGTGGTATTATTCTTCATCCTATAAATATCTAGAAACTATTATTTGTTCTCAATCTATCATATGGACATATGCAATGCATGATGAAATAAAATCCATGTTAAATAATGATATTTGGGAACTAATGGAGTTACCAAGAAATTGTAATGTGATTGGCTACAAGTGGATATTCAAAACAAAAAAAGGACTTAAAAGGTAAAATTGAGAGGTTTAAGTCAAGACTTGTGGCTAAGGGCTTCACACAAAAAGACGGGATTGATTTTAATGAAACCTTTTCTCTTGTTTCCACTAAAGACTCTTTTTGAATCGTTATGACCGTTATAGCACATTTTGACTTGGAATTGCATCAGATGATGTTAAGACTGCTTTTGTGAATGGTGATCTTAATGAGGAGGTGTACACGCAGCAGCCTAAGGGTTTTGTGACAAGTGGTAATGAGCATTTGGTTTGTAATTTAAGAAAATTTATTCTTGGTTTTAAACAGGAATCTAGACAACGGTACTTGAAATTTTATGAGGTGGTGACTTCATTGAATTTTGAAGAAAATAAAATTGATTAGTGCATCTATCTTAAGTTCAGTGGGAGAAAATTCATCTTTCTTATGATGCATGTTGATGATATTTTTTTGTCAATAGTGATCTTGGTCTATTTCATGAGACCAAACTTATGCTAACCAATTTCTTTAATATGAAAGGTCTCAGTGAAACATCCATTGTGCTAGGAATTGAAATACACATAGACCGGTCATGTGTTGTACTTGGCTTGTTCTAGAAGGCTTATGTCGATAAAGTACTAGAAAGGTTTAATATGAATAACTGTAAGTCAGAGGATGTTCCAGATACTAAAGGTGAAAAACTTATTAAAGATCAATGTTCTAAAAATTAGATTGAGTGGGCAGAGATGAAGGGAAAACCCTTTAATAGTTCATTGGATAACTTGATGTATGTTTAAGTATGCACTAGGTCTGACATTGTTTTCATAGTTGGTATTTTGGGATAATACCAGTCTAATAATCTTGGGAATGATCATTGGATTGCTTCTAAGAAAATGATGAGATATTTGCAAAGAACTAAAGAGTATATGCTTATTTTAAAGGGATTTTACAACTTGGAAATAGTTGGGGATACTGACTCTGATCTTGTTGGGTGTGTTGTTGATAAGAAATTTACTTATGGTTACATTTTTATGTTGGATGGAGGTGTTATATCCTAGAAGAGTAAAAAGCAAACTTTGGTCGTCTCTTCTACTAGGCAGAGTTTATTGCTTGTTTTGCTGTTGTCACTCATACTATTTGGTTGAGAAATTTAGTAACTAGAATTCATAATGTTGATTCCATTGTTAGGCCAATAAAACTTTAGTGTGATAACAATGCAATTGTGTTCTACTATAAGAATAATACAACTTCTAGCGGTTCTAAGAATTTAGAATTAAAATATTTAACAATTAGAGATCTTGTAAAGAAAAATGACATTATTATAGAGTACATTGGTACTTATTTCATGTTTGTCGATCCCTTAACCAAGAGACTTAGGCTCGCTGTGTTAAAAAATAATGTCGAGAACATGTGCATTTTAAGTTCTTTAGATGCACTTGGTTAGTGAGAGTTTATTCTTTATTTCATTCTCTTATCACGTTTTATAATATTTAGACACTTTAAGTGTTGGGTTGTCAAATATTTTCTATTTTGAGCAATTGATAATTCTATTATTATTATTATTATTATTATTATTATTATTATTATTATTATTATTATTATTATTATTATTATTATTATTATTATTATTATTATTATTATTATTATTATGTCAATTGGGGTTCTGTGTCATTGGGCCATAGTATCTGTGGTCGACACTAGTTTGGAGTTCGAGGTATGATTATAATTTTGAGCTCCACATCTTTGAGACCATTATACCGGTGGTTGATGTCATATTGGAGCTGCGGTATAATTTTGAACTCGGCGTTGTCAGGACCACTGTGCCGGTGGTCGACGCCATGTTGGAACTGAGGCATTATAGTTTGTAAAACCATGCAATTTATTTGGATTTTAGGCGTTTGAGAGAGATTGTTAAGGAATGAGAAAGAAAATAATATTTTGGTTGTTGGATCACATTGACATGTTATTCTCTTGCCACACTCCACACTCATTAGTAATTGAAGGGATCTCTAATATTTGTAACCATGGAAGGTTATATTTCAATGAAGGATATAATAATCGCCATGATTTGATATTACTTAGTTTTTGTTAGACGGAGTCATATTCAGATATTGCACATGCAATCATGCATTTTCTTAAAATGCAACCACATTTTAACAAATGAGTCAATAATCCAAGAGTCATTTTTGAATATATATTTAGCCGGTAAGAAATTGAAGATGCAGCAATCCATTATTTTATTGGAGTTCAACTAGAGGATTAAATACCATGATGAAAGTCACTTAACTTGTCTTATAATAATTTACAAGACACCTGCTATAATGTAGTATGAAACTTTTACTTCTCCAAATTCTATCTAAACGTCCAACACTCGTGAATGTGAGCAGGGCCAGCCTAACCCGTTTATAGGTATAAAATTTTTTTAAAATGAAGTCTTCAAAATAAATATATAAAATCAAATTTTATATTTAATAAAAGTTAAATTAAAGACCTAAAAAATATAAGGTCTCCTACCAAGTCAACAATTCAATTAAATATTATGTAAGAAATATGTCATTTGAAATATTTATAATTAAATTAAAAAATTTTAAAACTTTTTTATAGTCAAAAATTTTAAAACCTAAAATTCTTGCATGAGTCGCCTTACTCTTGGACCGACCCTGCTTCCAGCACCTTCATTGTGATGGATTTGAAACGATGGAGTTTGTCCTAAGTTACTTAAAAATATGGTGAGAACAATGTCACCTTAATTTTTTTGTTGACATACATAACTCATTCTCATGTATTTATTCTCATGTATTCTAGAACAGGCCCCTTCATGCCCATCCAATATCATTTCCCAGCCTGAGTGCCCTCCTGCTAAGAAGTCGAATTCCTGCAGAATGAGCAAGATATAAAAGCAATTAGATGACAGCTCCAGCATGTTTTGATACAACAATAAAGGCACCAAAGTCCAAAGGCAGCCAATCCCTCCCCCTATTCAAACTCAAACCATCCCTGGAATTTGTATCCTTCACTAAATATGTTAGGATTTTCTTCAGCTGTTCATCTTCCCATACTTTTTGTTGCACTTATTGTTCTTGCAACCATACAGGAAAATAAATTAGGAAGTCATCTCTCTTTCCTCAAACTGTCTCAACAACGAATCAGCCACTTTGGATCATGGTTTGTCCGTGACCTCAATGAGATTTTGATGGTAAGCTGTGGTGATTCTCTGTTGCAATAAGTGCTAAGGCTCTTTTGATCTTAGCAGACCATAAATTTTCTATATAATGGAGTGTGATAAAGCTCTCAGAGTTATGGTCTAAATAGTGTGTAATAAGTGGGAGACATAGGAATTGATTATATAACACCCAGAGAACATTTGAGACTTTTTAACATTACATATTAATGATTATATAACAATTTTTAGTGATTTATGGGTGATACAGTTCTGCTGCCAATCTTGGCTTTGCTATTGCTACAAGTGGCCCTCCGATGTATCTATCACCATTGGAATACTTAAGAAGATCTATGGTTAATACATTAGGAAGTCCACTCCAGTTGAAGCCATGGAGCAACCTACCCAATAGCATCACAGTCATTGAGGTTCCAAGTACAATTCCAGGACAAGCACGTCTTCCAGTACTAAACGATATCAACTTTAAATCTGGTTCCGCCAAAACTACCATAGACCCGTCATTTTTTAGATGGCGTTCTGGTTTAAATTTGTGAGGTTCATTCCAAACTTTTGGGTTTCGTCCGAGTCCTTGTTTGCTTAGAAGTACATGGCTACCTTTCGGGATCATGTAATTACCAACTATTATGTTCTCCATTGAGACATGGGGAGGATTAAAAATTGTAATGGGATGAAGACGTAAAGCTTCTCTTGCACATGCTTTCACGTAGTTGAGATTTGGTATGTCTGATTCTTGGACTAGTCTTTGTTTTCCTATGACATTATCCAATTCCTCAGTGGCTCGTTGAAGTAACTCTGGCTGATTTATCATTTCTGATATTGCGAATTCTGCTGCATGCGACGGATTGTCCACTCCTCCCAACACGAGTTCCTACAAGTTTGAGTTTGGTCGTCAATTTTTTGAAGTGATAATGCAAGTGACAGAAACAAAACAAAACAAAAAGTAAAAACAATATATTACTAGAACTTGAGCCTTGATTTCTTCTGATGTCAATAATGGTTCGTTGTTCGCATCTTTGAGAGTGATTAGAATATCGAGTATGTCCTCTACATCAGCAGCACAAGTCTTTGATACATCTTTCCATTTTTCAATTCTATTTTTAATGATTGGATCGTTATACTTGTTCACAATACTCATAGCATCTTTCACCTTTCTCTCATGTCCATCAATATCAAGTCCTCTCAATGATGGCATATAATCAGAAACACAAAAAGCAAAAACATACCTAAGCAGTGTGAAAATAGCATCTACATGTTCAACTTCCTCAAAACCAGGACCTCCATTTTTCTTACCTTCTCCAAAGTACCTTGTATTAAAAACCAATTTCCTCATCAAATTACAACAATAATGTCGCGCGATGTTCCTAACATTCACAAGACCATTATCATTCACATTTTTGCATTTGTTGTAGACATAAAACATAAGGTTATCAGCTTCTTCATTCCTTTTGTTTGTGAGCCATTGATGTTTGTGGGGAGAGAATAATTCGTTGACAAATATTTTCTTCATTTTCTTCCATTGTTCTCCAAAGGGTGTAACAGCTGTTGTCAAGAAACCATTGCTGATGATATCAGTAGCCATGGATATTGGTCTTGATGCAAAAGTAGCATCATGTTTTCTCAAGAATTCAAGAGCAATGGTGTGACAAGTAATAGGGATAACATGGACATTTCCTAGACGGATACATGCTATATCAGTGTTCATTTCTTCCATTATTTTGTGTATCCATCTAGTTGGAGATTTGTTTGCAAGCATTTCAGGAAGATTGCCAACTATAGGCCATGGTTTGGGACCTGGTGGCAATTTCGGTATTCCCAGTTTCATACTCATCAAATGATATCTTAGGATTTTAATAGTTATAAAGCATAAAAGCATAACAACGTAAAGAGGCCAAAAGGATTGAGGGACTAGCAAAAGGAAACAACGAACGTAACTAATCATAGCTTGGAAAAAGATTTTAAAATAAAAACAATAAACAAGGTTAAAAGTTGTTGAGCTTGGTCACTTATAAGAAGTTAGAGTGCTCCTATTTATAATAGAGTAAACCATACATTAACCCCCTCAAGTGTTATTTTCTATCTTACTGGTACTTTTTCCAGTTTTCTCTTTTATGTCTATCAATAAAATATTGAGATTTTATCTCGTTTGCAAAACACAATTTTGATTGGTGTCGAAACACGGACCTTAGAGAAGAAGAATCTAAGATGTAAGCAAATATGCCACAGGCGTTTATCTTCAGTATTTTCTATTTTCTAGGGAAGATGAGTGATAGCCCTATTCATATAATGATTGACTTTGAGAGTGACGTTTCTTTTGCTGCTTGAATAGAGGTATCCCCTAATTATCATTTACCTCCCTTTGCTTGTAATCGTATGGACTATGAAATTACACTACAACAAATAATCCTTATAACATCGCACATGAAAGAGATGTAACCTTGGCAATCAAGACGACGTAAAGAAGGGTGGCATGAAAAGTTGACACTTAACACCTCGGTAAAAGAAAAACCAAAGGGTAAAGTTATATAATCATGCGTTCGAACCCAGCATCTGCATTTTAATTATTTACAAAAATAACGTCTTATACATCTCGATTTATTTAAAAATTGAGGAGTTAGATAATTTTTTTTTAAAAAATAAAACTCATTACGTTGTTTACACAAAATATTAATAAATTAATTTATTTACAAATTACATTGTTTACACAAAATATTAAAGCAAAAATATTATTTTTCACTATCATCGCAGTCAGTGAAGAACATATACTGGATATCTTGCAGAAGATCAAATGTTGGGGATCCTCGTTTCATTGATCATGAGAAAGATCAAATATTAAATGCAATATATTCTCTATGGCTTTTGCATTCATTTGTTTTTGATATAAAATAAAATAAAAAGTTAGCTAAATAAAATAAATATTCAGTTATATGATTATTTAAGAATACAAACCTTGAACCCATGATAATTTTCTGCACTTGCAATCCATCACATAAATCTTTGGAAAAATAAATACTCTCACCAACCACATATAAATAAACCTAATATTTTGTTGCTCTTGCAATCTATAACAATGATACTTTTACTTCGTAAAATTTCATGGCGCTCTAATTAAGCAGTGTTTGGGTTTCTCGTGGATTCACTACTATCAAATTTAAATATTCAGAATGCTTTTATAATGAGGGTTTTAGATTTCACGAGGATCACTAATGGCAGTGTCTTGAGCGTTGATAGTCATTAAATGAACGGTGACGATTTGTTAAAGGACAATGAAGAAACTAAAAAAACACGCTCATATTTTACCTCGGTTACAACTCAAAACTGAGGTAAATTGTATTTCTTAATTTTTAAATATAAATAAATAAAATATGTTCCATCCCAAGCCACATACCTCCCGATTTCTATTTAAAACCGAGGAAAAAAACTAATTTTTTAAATATATTTACATTGTTTACACAAAATATTAAAATAAATTACTTAAACAAATCAAGAGTTTGACAATGGATTCTTGGAGAACTCCCAAAGGAATTATCTATTCCCAACAAGTGAAATTTTTTTATATTTGCATTGTTTACAAAGAATGTTAAAATAAATTAATTAAACAAATCAACAGTTTGACAATGGATTTTTGGAGAACAATCCAGAGGAGTTATCAGTTTCCAACAAGGGAAATTTTTTTCTATACTTGCAATCCACCCCAGATTATATTGAGCAAATGTTTCATGCCAAATGCTTTCACATGAAAGAGAAATGAATGATTGTGTTTAGTAATTAATTTTCCAATGTTGTCAACCGAAGAAAATAATAGATTTCTCGATATCTTCTTTGGTTGACAACATAAGAATGTTATTTCAAAAATACAACAAAAACATCAACACCATTATGTGAGATAGATTGCAAGAGTAGAAAAAATATTTTGTTCAAGATAGAAGAACATTAAAGATTTTTTTTGTCTTGCAATTCATCCTAAAGAATGATGCTTGCGAGTTTGGGGAGGTTTCATATTAGTAAGGATTAGGGTAAAATTTGTTTAACAAGTTCTTTTATAGTAAAATCTTATTATTTTATACCTCGTTTAAATAAAAACTCAAAGGGTTATAACATTTTATTCTCATTTATAAACAAATAAAATCAAAAACTGCGATAGTTGGGAATCGAAGCTTGTACTGAGTTATTTTTTCACCTGTCTTATGAAAAACCAAGGGAATTTATGCTTTTATTTTTATTTTTAAATAATAAAAAATAGTGCGTCTTGTCTTTATACCTTAGTTTTCTATTGTTTGAGGTGAAAGTTTCGCAATGAGGAGTGTTATTTGTTGTAGTATTATATCCCTAACTAACAATTCAGATTCTCCTTATGTCCCCTCGAAATTGTCAGCTCGTATTCCTTCCTAAGTCAAAATGAGAGGGGACATAAGGACCTCAGAGCGATCAAGCTCTCCACCGTCATCTAGAAAAAAAGCTTTAAAAGAGTCAAATGAAGAACCTCCCTCATCATTACAATTTCGTCAAGGTTTATCGAAGAGCCAATAATTCTGAACCTAACAATGTTGAGATTAGGACTCACTTAGAGTATTGGGGTGGGCTAGATTCAGTTTCTTAGAACAAGCCTGAAGAACACTTTAAGGTTAAAGAACTGGCCCGACGAGGCGTGACATTAGTGGAGCTGATCGATGCAATGAAGAACAGTTAGATGGATGCATAAGTAGTAAGCACCGTGTTCGTTCTAAATACTAAAGCGACAATAGATGTTGCTGACATCACGGTCGGCGACAATTGATCCACTTGGGTGCTCCACTTTGAAGGAGGGTTATCGAGGGTCAAAAGAAAACTCACAAAAGTCAACCAAAAGTTTTAAAAAAAATCCAAAAACCAGTCTCAAAGACCTCTCAACTCATCATTGAAATGAGGAATGAGTCACATTCATAGGTGGTGAGAATTGGATCAAGAACAAGCAAGAAACACAAAGGAACAAGTGAAAAAACCATTTAAAAATACCTACAATCTTTAATTCCAATTTTAATTGAGAAATAAAAGAAAAAAGAAAATAAAAAATATCAAAGATTAATTAACATATGGAAGTGTCCTAAAATATTTTGTGGAATTTTATCATAATTGGAGCTATTTTTAAATGACTAAAATCAAAACAGAAATTAAAATAAAATAAAATAAAACAAATAATCAAAAAAGGTGCAAATAGCAACAAACTCAGTTCAAACCATTGGGCTCAGATCAGGAGGGGGTGTGCGTAGCAAACAAGGCCTAAATCCAAATGAACTCAGCTCAACAAGTGAAACGCTCCGTTTCACTAATTGACGTGGCTGGTCAACAAAACACGCAAGCAAGTCAAGTAAATCCTGGACGTTCATCAAGCTCAGTCAAAAGGTCAAATAATGACAACTCAGCCTCACCTGAGTTTGAACCAGACGCCGGAGCCCTAGCTCCAGTTGTCTTCTCCGGCGAGGTGGTCGGAGTTCAGGTTCCAAAACTCCACCAAATCAAACAAAATCTTATATCAAATTGAACGTCTCATCACGTAGATCACAATTCCAGTCTCCAAATTCATTTATCATGCTTAAATAATGAGATTCGAACGAGGAAAGTTTCACGTGCTCAACTGTAAAACTCATCAAACACCACAATCAAGATGCCAAACATTGCCTACGAGGTGTAGGGCTTCAGATGCGCCAACAATGACCTAGATTCAGTGCCTAGCATGAGAGAAATTTGGAAGAAAAAGTTACCTAACAGAGACACTCCGTTGGTGCTTCAATTGAGGTTAAGCTTGCTTGCAAACGTGCAGATCAACTTCAAATCACTTGAGGAATGAGAAGCTTGCTTCAATTTGGCTTGAATTGATCTAGATCTAAGTTTCCAAATTTGAATTTCTCTCTTGAATTCCAAAAATGGCTTTGCTCTCTCCTCCACGAAAATGCCAAAATGTGATCTCAAATATCATTTTGAACTTATATACTATGGATATCTGATGAATTGGAGGCCCAATGAGGCTTGGTTGAAGAGAATTTTGAAAATGCCCAATTTAGAAACCAACTTCAAGGACACGTGAATTCAGCTTCAAATACTCATGAAATGGACTTGGTTTTGCAGCTGGGAGTGTGAACTTCACATGTGGATTGACTTTGGGGCTTGATATGATCCAATTAAGAAGTTTGGAATGAAATTTTTTTCATGAAGTAACTTCAAATTTCATGTGTTTTTGCTAGCATGAGCCAAATCTACTTTGTGCATTTTGTTTGTTGGACAATTGTGAACCAAATTGGGTTGAAAAATGGCATGAAAAAGTCCTAAAACCAATTCAATTGATATCACCTTTAAAAGTCCATTTCACTTGAAATTTCTTCACCAAAGTCCTTATCCATGCATAATTCATGCCAACCTTAAGTTCAATGATGAAATTGAGGTCATTTGAAGCAACTTTCATGTTGGTGAAAGTTTCATTTAAAGTGCACAAGTGTATGTAAATGACCCATAATGAAAGTGACCTATAATCAAAGTTTCCCAAAATACCCCTGCCTTGCCAAGACCATAACTTGAGTTCCACAAATGATATGAAGGACTTATAGGACTTTTTGGAAAGCTAATATCATAAGGAATAACTTTCATGTTCATCAAAAGTTTAGGAGAAACATGACTCTAGGTAAAAAGTGTGTTGGAAGTTGGTTGACTGAAAAATATGTTCATTTGAGACCCATAACTTGATGGCATCATAACTTGAGTTCCATAAACCCAACGGATGTGTCCTAGTACTCAAAAGAAAGCTTATAATATGCCCTACAAATCTCATGTTTATAATAAAATGAGATTCAACTTGTATCTTGAGATATGTGGTCTTGAAGTTAGGCACCAAATAGAGGAATTTACACTAACAACCTTCTGAAACCCTAATTTAGTAACTTCTCACACTCTTAATTCTTATTGATTTGATCTTGAAATAACATCCTATATGACTCAACATGACTTCAAATTACTCTAATGACTTAGAACTAAGTCTCAAACTCCTTTAAGTTCTTAGTTAACTTTGCACTAAGTAGATGAAACCCTAGATGCACAGCTTTGCCTGCAACCTCTTGCAAGTGACATAACACCTTAGATAAGCTCCTCAATGACTTCAAAGTCACTCAATGAACTTTTCCAACATCTCCTATCCATAACCATGGGCTTATGATCCTCTGATGATCCTCAATTGACCTCCAAGATATGAGGTAAACCACACTTGTCAATCTTCTCCCTCAAAGAACTTTGACCACTTCTTGATGAGTATAATCACTGGGTGGCTTGAGTAATCACTCTTGATTGAGCTTAGAACTCTTGATATTGTCTTATTGGATGGCACACTCTCTTGATCCTCTGAAAAGGACAATTCTATGCACATGCAAGATGCTAATGAAATGAAATGAAACATAAGCCAAGTAAGAAAAAGGTTGGGTAAATTTTGGGGTACAGCAGATTGTAATACATTTTGAATGAAATTAATGGTATTTTTCAAGTTGTTGTCATTGATCATATTTTGGATCTGTAATTTATACTTCATACTGTTATTAAAACTCATTATCCTCAAAATTTCCCTCACTTGCAACATAATCCACATCAATACCTTCTTGCCCAATTTCGTCGTTAACATCAACATTAATATCACTAGTCACTTGTTCAGCAACAACATTAGGATCATTAGCCACTTCTTCATAAATAACATTAGGATTAGTAGTAACTTCTTCAACAACACCATTAGGATCATCTTCACCATCAACCTCAATGTTAGTATCTAATTCAACATCATCCTCAGTAACATCTGCACTTTTAAAGCCAACACATTGTACATCATCTTCACCATCATCCTCAATGTTAGCCTCTACTTCACTATCATAAAAAATATCAGGAATCCCCACATTATACTTCACATACACATCTATTACATCATAGCCTACAACATCTTTTGAAAAATGCAATACATTCTGATCATTGTTCAATGGTCTAAGACCACGAGAAATCTATATGCAGGGTTCCAATACCATAAGCATTTTATATTTATGTAACCCTCACTCTTAATCATATCATTTAATTTCATGTATGACATATAATCGACATCTCAACTCCAGTTCATCGCAATAAATTCCCCATTTACATAACACTTAACAGGCGTCTCAACTAATTTTCCCATATGATGTATTCTCCACCTAAACTTATTAGTCTTAGATGGCTTGGGAAAAAATTGTCAAAAATGGAATCAAACAAACATAAATAGACACCACAGACCACAAGAATACATTAAAAAAACCAACCTAATAGGACCATAAGGACCACAATAATACATTAACAAAACAAAACTAACGGGACCACAAGAAGAATGATACATACCTGTCGCACCTCGTAAAATCACGGAGACATTTCGGAGAACGACCCTCGCGCAAAAGGCGCGGAAATGCGGTTCGACAGAGTCGCCACCGAACTTTATTTTTTTCGAATAAATGGGAGAGGAAAATATCGAGAAAACCTCTTAAAGCGAAATGATAGGAACAGGGATGTCGCAACCATGTTCCGGGTTCGGGAGTCGGTTACGTGAGGGGAAGGTATTAGCACCCCTCACGTCCGTCGTACTCGACGGGAACCTCTTAAGGTAAATGTGGGGAGTGTTGTTTAGGTTTACTTGTTTTCTTCTCATTGTTAAAGGTAGAATTGGTAGGTTAAAAGGTTAAAGACGCGAAGGAGAGATGGGTGGTTAGAGGATAGGGTGCTCGCCAAGGATTGGGGCCCTTGTGCCTACGTATGCTCATTCGGACGAGAATGAGAAATCAGAGCGTCGTAGTTCGACTACGGGAAAGGATGGGGGAAAACAGAAGATGGATATAAGTGTGATCACCAAGATCATCGCAATCTTGTGCCTACGTATCTTACATTCGGACGAGAATGAAGAATCAGAGCAGTCGTAGTTCGTGGAACTACGGGTAAAAGGGGGTATTGTGCTCGCCAAGATTATCGCAATCTTGTGCCTACGTATCTTACATTCGAAAGAGAATGAAGAATCAGAGCAGCCGTAGTTCTTCTAACTATGGTAAAAGGGTTTGGATTTGAACGAGTGTTTAGGTCGCATTCTAATTGCTAAACATTGGCTTGTCTGCTCACTAGGGGAGGCTGAAGCACGAGTTTGTTATGCGCGGAAGAAGGGACTAAACAATGTTCTTGGTAAAAGGTGTGTATGAGTTGAACGAGAGTTTAGGTCGCACTCTAACTGCTAAACATTGGCTTGTTTGCTCGCTAGGGGAGGCTGAAGCACAAGTTTATTATGCGCGGAAGAATGGGCTAAACAATGTTCTTTCGGAAAGTGTTTGGGCTAGAAATCGCACGAGGGCGAGGAATTAGGTTTATCGCGTTGGATGTTTTGGTTAGAGGATATATTTGAATAGGTTTAAGGTTTTGATCGCACGGGGGCGAGAAAGAGGGGTTTGGTTAGGTAATTTGATGGAGAATGACGACTATTCGATAAACAAGACATCAGCCTCGTAATCAATTAATCGGGATATCATTGGAATGCTAGATTCCAACAACAACTTTTTCATTCGAGTATTTACGAAATATGTTCGAGAAAGTTTCAATCGCACGGGGGCGAGAGAAGAGAGTTGGGTTGAATATTTTAATGGAGAATGGCGACTACTCGATAAACGAGACGTCAGCCTCGCAATCGATTAATCGGGATATCATTGGAATGCAAGATCCCAATGATACCTTTTTCAATTAATTAGGAAAGTGTATTTGGATGGACAATGGTGGTATTTGTCAAAGTAGTTAGGGCATGTATTTTATATACGAAAAGGTCGAGTAATCCACAACCTAAAGCGTACGCCTCAAGAGTGGTCACTCAAGAATTCAAGGAGCGCGAGACTCCAAGAACTTCATTCTTTCGTAATTTTAATTAAGAAAATAGTTTGTATTTTACGTATGGTTTAGAAGCATACGAGGGTTTAGACTCGATCACACGAAGGTGAGGAACGAGGTTAGATGGGTTGAAAATTTAGGAGGAATGACGGCTATTCGATAAGCAAGATGTCAGCCTCGTAACCAATTAGTCGGGGTATCGTTGGAATGCTAGATCCCAACGACATCATTTTCATTCCATTAATCATAAAATAGTGTTTGTTGGACAGTGAGAGTACTTGTCCAAATAATTAAAGGAGGTATTTTAGGAACGAAAGTTCGAACGACACACCATTCAAGGCGTACGCCTCAATAGTAGTCACTCTCGAATTCGAGGAATGCACGACTCCAAGAACTCGATTCTTTCGTGATTTAATTTAAGAAAATAATTTGGATTTGACGTAAGTGGGTTAAAATAGGGTAGGCCTATTGTTTGAATTAGGGTTTACCTACCTTGAAAGGTTTAAACAAAGTTAAGTAATTTTAAAGATGAAAGACGAAACGACCACAACTCAAGGCGTGCACCTTGAGAGTGGCCGCTTAAGAATTCAAGGGGTGCTAGACCCCAAGAGCTCACTACTTCCATTATTTAATTAAAAAAAGAAAAAGAAAAGTTATCCTAGATTGAGAATAGATTTGATTAATATTTAATTAAGAAAACTCATATTAATGAATTAGAATAATCACTACATAAAAAGAATTATTCCAAAAATTATTTTATTTGATCATCATCTTCTTGTACTATAACCTAAAATTAATAATAACCTTAATCTATTATAATAATTATCACTATAATTATTAATCAAACACTCAATGAAACCATATTACCTAAAACAGGCTGGGGAGTGTAGAAAATAGAATGGGTGTAAACAATAATTCAATAGAACCACAAGGGCCCATGAGGCCCATAGGATATCCCCAACTGAGTCTGGCCGGTGGCATCTTTATCCTATCCATAAACCCTAGCTTAGAAAGAGATTAAAAATATGATGTCTCTTATTCTCTCCAGCCGCATGCGTAGGAAGCTAACAGTCAAGACTTAAATAAAGATACTGCCATGTGTCAGTCCATGGGTTGGGAAACACTTACTGCATAGGGAACAAACAATACAATAATGGTGGCAGCTCGTGATAACAATCATTTATTGACTCCTTTTTAAAAAAACTTTTTTAAAAAAAACTCAGACGTTCCTTTCTCTCTTCAAACCCAGCATCCCCTTTGTTTCTCTCCCCTAAATCCCTAACATTCTTCTCTCTCGAAACCTCTTTCGCAACATCCTTGTACTTCTCTCAATTGGAAAATCAAGCCATAAGGCCGGAGAGATGCAGCGACCGGTGACGGCACAATTATCTCCTCCGGCGGTGCAAACGCCCCGAAGCGGGATGCCCTAAAGGCTAACCCCTTTTCCCTGAGCAAAAACCCTAAATCTCCACTCAAATCTCCCCAAATCACAAATCTAAACCTAAAATCTACATTAAATTCATGATTTCGTTATGAGTCCTTAGATTAGAATCGGAAACCATATTTTCACACAGCGTCGAGTCGTAAACAAAATGAGATGAACATCAAACAAGCAAACAAATCAGCAAACACAGATGATTTCAAAGCCTACATGTTCCTACAATGAAGATTACAAGATTTCGTCACGTTTACCTCAGGTGAATGTTCCTTTGATTGGTTAGCTTTACTGCTCCTCGTTTGATTCACTTTTATTTTCTCTTCTTCTCCTTAAACTGCTAGATTATGGGTGCGTAGAAATACGGCTAAGCTCACTACCTTAGAGTCTCAGTCTGAGGCTCTAAGAAGTTCTTCAGGATTTCGAGCTTTAGGTTTAGGGATTGATTTTGGCAAGGTGACATTAGGGTTTTTTTTTCCTCTCTTTTTGCCAATGAGCGGAGTGTATTTATAGGAGATTTTTTAGGGTTTTGAATACGTGAAAAAAAATTGAAATTGGCTGAAGGAAAATGTTTGGTATCGTGTGAGGTGAGGTGCGTTTTGGTTGTACGATTCTGTTAGAGTGCTATACCATGATTTCTGCTTTTCTGGGACTTGATAGTGACCTTTGTTTTTGTCTGTAGTGAGGAAGGAAAATATCTAATTTTACCCTATTTTTTTACTGTGTGGAAATGCTTCTTTTACTGATTATCCATTTGCTGACATGGGAGTCTTTATTTGACTCGGAAAAAAATTCTTGTTGCCATATTCTGTTATAATTGTCATGCTCTTTCTTCTTCATATGTTACTAATGTCGAGTAGTCATTGCAGGCTGTTACATTCACTGGTCCTTAGTGTTTGGCAAGGTAAAAACGGTGAAGAGGATCAAGGAGCTTTACCGGTAGCTCTCAACGTTGATTTGAAGAGTGTCAAAACAGTGGTAGAAAGATTGGTTAGGTGGTTGACAAAGTTACGGATGACTGGTGTTGCCCATAAGGAGAAATGGTACGTAAACTTGTTGTGTAATGCCCTGGTGTAACGCTCAATCTCGTAAGAAACATGATCGCCCCACCGAAGTTGGACATCAATCCAATACTTATTGTTAGCCTTCTGATCAAAACAGCCTTGTCATGAACAAATCCGTCTCGTCAAGTTTGTGTCAATGTCAATGGCTACTCAAACATCTCGTTTTATCCTTGTTCGCTCGTTCATTATTTTGTATTGGTATCAATACTTGTTGTTAAATCTGATGTTATTCTGGTATTGTTTCAATATCGCAGGATATGTTTTGCCTCTTATTGACGTCCTGGAATTGTATGAATCATTGACAATACTCTCATGCCCGTACCGAACAAGTAGTCTAATAACTTCATCAGATGTGTCCAGTGGATTCTCCTGCAAGCCAGTTTGGAATCAAAAAATTTGTGAACTGATCAGGGTCCACTCGTGTAGCAGACTCAGCTTGAACATCAGATACACCAGCTGGATGAGATAATGAATCATGTGGATCAAGAACACCCAAAGCCAGAGTTTCATCCCATCTGTTCACTGTGGGCAGAATTCCAACTTCACTCATATGCTCCACCAACTGGGGGTAACATGTATTATATGGTGCCACCTGCAGTTTATGGTTATCACCAATTATAAGAGGTTGCTGGTTCACTCCCAAAAAGAAAGCACATTCGCGACAGTTGGCAATACAAATACGTTTTGTGGCCATAATCACATGAACCCGTTCACAGTGTTCGACTCTCACCGCCTTTCCAACTGCTCCAAGAACTATTGTGGCATCTAAGCATCCATAGACAATGGCATATCTCAAAGGTGCTAAGACATAGATGGTAGAATCTTGGCAATTTAGAACCTAAGGATTCAATTCAGCTGTCAAAAATGCTTAAGGTGATGTGCAGAAGTGGGAAAATCTTTTATTTCCCATATAACCAGTCCTTGAAGTACATATGAAGCACAGACGTAAATTCTTGTTTACGATTGTCTTCTAGAGAAGCTTCGTGTATTAGCCGCCTTATCTCCCCTAAGTTTTTTTATTTTTATGCTGAGATGCCGCATATGAATCTGGTAATGCAAATGGGTTTGTCTTGCAGGTATTGTCAACCCTTGGACATATACAAGTGGTATTTGACTGCTGAAATGAAATGCAATACATGCTGGCGATAAGTAGAAGGGCGGGACCGTCATCGGCTGACGACATGCATCCAATTGAAGCTGCAGATGAGATGTTGGAATAGATTGTTGAAGTTCTATGAAAATTTCGGCACGATGGTAGCCGGTAGTTTCCTTGGAATCTCCATTGGTTATTAATTACCAACACATTCTTTTCTCTTCCTTGAAATCAATCGTTTGCTTCTATGATTTTACCTCTTGAATGCTAACGCCCCTTGCCGTTCATTTATTCCTTGAGCCAAGAACTGATTTTGTCTGCCATGTTCTGCAGGTTTCATCATTTGCTTCGAATGAGTTAGACCATTATCAATGGGCAAGCTGGTTATTAGAGTCGAACACACCACGATAAGATGGTGCAGTGTATTTCCCCTGCGCTTACCGACTATGTCCACTAAACTGTTTGTCTACTCATGCTTAGCTAGATGACATTATCCTAGTATCTTATCTTTGTTAAGGAACAGCAACCACAACTTGAAACTCTAGGGACCAAAATCTTGAGAAAATAAGGGCTTATGATGATCTTCATGGAGGAATGAATGCAGCATCACCAATTTCCGTTGTCAAGGAGCATAAGGTCTTCTGTATGCCTGCAAATCCTTAAGTCTTGGTCGAGTCACAGTTTTGTTAATTAGTTTGTTTAGTGTTCGGGCACAATGTCGCCCCATAATAAGGTTTGAATCCTTTGTAATATTATAGTTTAGTTTTGAGCTTGCCCTTGAGAATGTAACACTGAACTTGGTATTTAATAGAACTTGCATTTTTTGACTAATGGAGATGCTATTATTAGTACTGGTGTTGGACAACATCAAATGTGAGCTGCTCAGTTTTATGAGTATAAGAGACCTAGGCAGTGGTTAACTTCCGGTGGACTTGGTGCTATGGGTTTTGGATTACCGACTGCGGTTGCTAACCCTGATGCGATTGTTGTTGATATTGATGGGGATGGTAGCTTTATCATGAATGTTCAAGAGTTGGCTATTATCTTGGTGACCCTTCTGATGAGGATGCAATTTTCCCTAACATGCTTGGATTTGCTGATGCTTGTGGAATACCAGCGGCTCGTGTGACGAAGAAGGAAGAGCTTCGAGAAGCTATTCAGAAAATGTTGGAGACTTCTGGCCTTTATCTTCTTGATGTCATTACACCTCACCAAGAACATGTATTGCCAATGATTCCAAGTAATGGATCTTTCAAGGATGTGATCACAGAGGGTGATGGCAGAATGAGCTACTGATTTCTCGGTCCAAAGTAATATATGATATCCTTCATGTCTGTTTTGTACAATATATATATATATATATATATATATATATATATATATATATATATATATATATATATATATATATATATATATATATATATATATATATATATATATATATATATATATATATATATATATATATATATATATATATATATATATATATATATATATATATATATATATATATATATATATATATATATATATATATATATATATATATATATATATATATATATATATATATATATATATATATATATATATATATATATATATATATATATATATATATATATATATATATATATATATATATATATATATATATATATATATATATATATATATATATATATATATATATATATAGTTAATGCTATCATAGTTGCAGGATTTTACACTTGGTTGTTGTTGATGTCTCTTTGTAGAGTCTCGTATATCTCTTGTTTTACCGTTCTTATTTGCTGTAGTGAGATTGAGGGTGAAGTGATTGATAGTAACAACTCTTTAACTCTTAGAATTCGAATAAAATCTGATTTCATTTTGAAGATGAGATGAAGATACTATTAGAAAAGATATTGAATTTAGTTTGAGCTTCAACAGTTATCCATGATGCTTGACTTATGCTTTAAACAAGTTCATCGTTAGCTGGCCAAGCAAAACATCATACTAGTCCTTGTAAACAAAAATCCATAAAAACGATTCTGAATCAATCTTAGCATTGAAACGTCTTGAAGGCCATCAAGTCGAGATTGACTATGAATATTTTAAACATGATTGTAAAATAATGTTGCAGCTCACACATGACTTGAAGTTAATACACCTATGGCTTGAAACTAAACCCCACAATTTTGGTCTTTGCAACACAAAGAACAAAATGTAGAAACATGGTCTTGAAATTTGTAAGCTAAATCTAAGTTTGTCACAAACTGATTTAGAATCCAAACATAGCTTGATACTTGCAATCAATTCGAACAAAGCTTGAGGCCAAAATCGACCGTGTTTAGAAGCATCATGTGAAGTATCTTTGAACATCTTGAATTAAGTGCATATCATAACAAGCAACTTAAAGAGAAGTCTGTAACCAAGTTGAAATAGGGTATAAATTTCTTGAAATCCAACAAGTATGCTACGAGATGCATCCAATCATGTATTTGGTGTCGTTGACCATATCACATATGTCTGATCGTGATAACGAGGACACATATGAGTTTGGGTATAAGGGGTTGGAGGCGCGCTCCTCTCACAAGAAATCAACAAAAATTGCTAGGGATTATAACCACAATGTGCACACACATGGTCTTTATAAACGAAGTCTCAGATAGTCATAGCCAGATGTCGTGAAGCAGTAAAACATTCATTAAATACTGAAGTAGGACAAATTTGGGGTATGACAGATGCCCCTATCTAATTGCCTTAAACCTGAGAGAATGAATTGCAGTATGGAGTTCATTTTAAGGTGGAAGTCAATTAGATACAAGAAGACCCCGAAATTTATCCGATAGGCAAGTAAACTGCAGTGAGATATACTAGAACGGGGTAGCAGGATGCGAAAGCTGAACAAGATAATATGACCTTCTCTGGGTGGTCGAAGCAGTCCCTTATCCAATAAGGTTCTTCGCGGTACCAGAGTGGTATAAATGATCCTCTTTGGGTGGTCGAAGCAGTCCCTCATTCGTTAAGGTCCTTCGATGATACCAAGCGATACAAACGATCCTCCTTGGGTGGTCGAAGCGGCCCCTCATTCGTTAAGGTCCTTCGATGATACCAAAGCGGTATCTCGATCAAAACTTGAGATTGTTAGGGTGGTCGAAGCAGTACCTTATCCATTAAGGCTCTTCGATGATACCAAAGTAGTATCTCAAACAAAACTTGAGATTCTTCGGATGGTCGAAGCAGTACTTTATCCATTAAGGCTCTTCGATGATACCAAAGCAGTATCTCTGAAAACTTGAGATTCTTCGGGTGGTCGAAGCAGTACCTTATCCATTAAGGCTCTTCGATGATACCAAAGCAGTATCTCGAACAAAGCTTGAGATTCTTCGGGTGGTCGAAGCAGTACCTTATCCATTAAGGCTCTTCGATGATACCAAAGCAATATCTCTGAAAACTTGAGATTCTTCGGGTGGTCGAAGCAGTACCTTATCCATTAAGGCTCTTCGATGATACCACAGCAGTATCTCTGAAAACTTGAGATTCTTCGGGTGGTCGAAGCAGTACCTTATCCATTAAGGCTCTTCGATGATACCAAAGCAGTATCTCGAACAAAGCTTGAGATTCTTCGGGTGGTCGAAGCAGTACCTTATCCATTAAGGCTCTTCGATGATACCAAAGCAGTATCTCGAGTGATAATTTTGCTGAGGAATAGTTGAGCTAAAATTCCTATTAAAGGAACAACGTTATCCAAACTCTGCAGGGGAGAAATCTTTAACAAACTCTCTAAGATGACCTCTGCTTGGGGGGCCACCAGAGCAATAGTTGCTGAGGATTATCATCATCAACTGCATGGTTGAAGAATGACTTGCCGGGGAGTAGAATTCCCTGAACTCGTGGGGTATTAACTCTTTTCAGAGTCATACTGCCAACTTCAATGGAGGACTGACCAAGATGCTTGCAAACTGATCCTGGATCCTGCTACATTGCTATGTAATGCAATGTTTTATGGTGCCCAAACATGCAACTAAGGTGCGACTGCTAAGGAGTGCATGATGCGAATGCAAATGATATGTTAATGCTTGATATGATTATGATATGAGGCTGTATGTCGTGCTTATGATAATGCAGCGACCAGGTATGCTGGGGATAAAAACCCTGTCGGGGACATCACCAGGGACTGGATTCGGTAGTTGCCAAATGGTTTGGACTTTGGTTATTGAGGATGCCAACGAGGGTGGACTTTTAGTGGTTGCCAATGAGGACTGGACTTTTAGGGTGAATTTAAGGTGCCAATTGGAGTGGCTTTTTGATGTTG
The DNA here is from genome assembly GCA_963859935.3 of Lathyrus sativus. Lineage (NCBI taxonomy): Eukaryota > Viridiplantae > Streptophyta > Magnoliopsida > Fabales > Fabaceae > Lathyrus > Lathyrus sativus. The sequence continues at coordinate 380,149,184 of OZ012739.1, forward strand.
CCAATAAAAGATTGGGCTTTCTGTGGGGTAGTGAGAGGATTAGACTACTCGACATCCCAGATTTAGATACTCCATGACGACCGGGGGAATTGATTGCCCCAGTTTAGTTCTTGAACTTGATGCTGGGGGGAACCACATCATATAAACCCTTTAGAAAGGCAAAGCTTTTCATGATGGCAAGCTTAGGCAGCTGACGACTAATTCAATGCTTCTACCTGTTGATATTTTTCTTGGAGACCATCTATTTTCCCCAATATCTTCGAACATCAAAACAAGTTCTATACCTTGCAAAAAAGTTATATTTTATTTTTTTAGCTGAAGTTTCGAACACAAATTATCAAAATAAAATTAATTTGCAAACAATCAGATAAAGTAAAAGAGTGAGCACAATTTAATTGAGAAATCTCTCTTTATATTGATTTGACCCTTGAATGGGTAAATATACAAAGATGTAATCCCTTAATGAGGTGATTACAGTGCAAGAAAAACATAAATGGCAAAAATTAGAGCCCTTTTGAGTTTTAAAACTGCTATAGTCCCTATAGCTTTGGAAGTTTTCAACACCTTGCTTCATAGGAAAAAATGGTCGGATTAATCGTCTCTTGATAATGTACTAGGGTTAAGTGATCATGCATAATGGATACTTTGCCTTGGAATTTTGCCCCTAACTTTTGCCTGGATCGCCCTTTCGGGTTTTCAATCCACCGGGACGCCCTTTTTTGCCTGAGCCGCCCTTTCGGGTTTTCAACTCAGCGGGCCTATTCTTATTTTATCCCTAATTTTTGCCTGAACCGCCCTTTCGGGTTTTTGGTTCACCGGGATAGCCAATTTTGCCTAAGTCGCCCTTTCAGGTTTTCGACTTAGCGGCCTTATTATTCCACTTTTTTAGGCAAAATATCGTTTGACCAAATCTGCATTCACTGGATAAGGTAATTCCTCCCCATCCATGGTTGCGAGCTTTAGGGCACCACCAGAGAATGCTTCTGTTACCACATATGGGCCTTCATAGTTTGGCGTCCATTTTCCCCTAGATTCATTATACATAGCCATGATCCTCTTGAGTACTAAGTCTCCTTGTGCGAATGTCCTGGGATGCACTCTTTTGTCGAAGGCTCTCTTCATTCTTCGTTGATAAAGCTGGTCGTGGCATATGGCTGTCAAGTGCTTTTCCTCAATGAGATTAAGTTCTTCAAACCTCGTCTTGACCCATTCGGCTTCATCAAGTTGAGCTTCCATTAAAACCCTCAGCGAAGGAATTTCGACCTCTATTGGGAGAACTGCCTCCATGCCATAAACCAACGAGTAGGGAGTTTCCCTTGTTGAAGTTCGTACTGAAGTACGGTAGCCGTGTAGTGCAAAGGGTAACATCTCGTGCCAATCTTTGTACGTGACCACCATCTTCTGGATGATTTTCTTGATATTTTTATTGGCTGATTCTACGGCTCCATTCATTTTGGGTCTATATGGTGTCGAGTTATGGTGTTCTATTTTAAAACTGGCGCATAACTCGTCCATCATTTTGTTGTTGAGATTCGACCCATTATCAGTGATGATGCGGTTAGGCACTCCATATCTGCATATAATGTTGTGTTTCAAGAAGCGAGCGACTACTTGCTTAGTAACGTTGGTATATGAAGCAGCTTCAACCCACTTGGTGAAATAGTCTATAGCCACAAGTATGAAGCGATGTCCGTTTGAAGCTTTTGGTTCAATCATCCCAATCATATCTATTCCCCATATGAAGAAGGGCCATGGTGAGGTTAAGACGTTCAGTGGAGTGGTGGGTACATGAATCTTATCAGAGTATATTTGGCACTTGTGACAAGTTCGGGCATGATGGTAACAATCTGCCTCCATGGTAAGCCAATAATAGCCCGCTCTCAATATTTTTTTTGCCATGGTATGTCCATTCGCATGAGTTCCAAAGCAGCCCTCATGGATGTCTTTTAGAATTTGTTCGGCTTCACGTTTCTCCATACATCTGAGCAAAACAGTGTCATGGTTGCGCTTGTACAATACATTTCCGTTGAGGAATAAGTTGGATGTCAATCTTTGCAAAGTTCTTTTGTCGATACCCAGGGCTCCTTCAGGTTATTCGTGCTTTTCAAGATATTGCTTTATATCATAAAACCACGGCTTTTCATCTGCGTCTTTATCAGCAGTCAGACAATGCGCGGGCTCTTCAAAGCGTCGCAAATCAATAGATGGTCTATGATTTGGCCATATCAACTTGTACATGGATGCCAGAGTTGCCAAAGCGTCAGCCATTTGATTCTCTTCTCGAGGTATGTGAGCAAAAGTGATATCATCAAATCGGGGAAGCAATTTGGCCACATAATCCCGGTATGGAATTAGATTTTCATGCTTTGTATCCCAATCGCCTCTTATCTGGTAAATTACCAGAGCAGAATCTCCAAACACATCGAGAGTTTTGATTCTCAAGTTAATGGCCTCTTCTAGCCCTAGTATACATGCCTCGTACTCTGCTATATTGTTAGTGCACGGGAAACAGAGTTTGGCCGTAAACGGCAAGTGAAAATTTTTGAGAGATGTAATCACTGCCCCAATTCCATGTCCATAAGAGTTAGAAGCACCATCGAACATAAGAGTCCGTCGCTCCCCTGGTTCTGGCCCTTCATCTGGCCCTGGCTCTTCGTAATCTTTTGCCATCATAATATCTTCATCTGGAAAGTCGAACCTCAACGGCTGATAATCTTCCACGGGTTGGTGGGCCAAATGGTCCGCTAGCACACTGCCTTTGATAGCCTTCTGAGCGACATACTGGATGTCGTATTCAGACAAAAGCATTTGCCATCGGGCTATCCTACCGGTAAGAGCAGGCTTCTCAAACATGTACTTGATTGGATCCATCTTAGAGATTAAATATGTGGTGTGTGTCAGCATGTATTGTCTGAGGCGTCCAGTAGCCCATGCAAGTGCACAACAAGTTTTCTCAAGCAAAGAGTATCTAGTCTCACAGTCGTTAAACTTTTTGTTGAGATAGTATATAGCATGCTCTTTCTTGCATGAATCATCTTGTTGTCCTAATACGCAACCCATGGATTCGTCTAGCACAGTTAAGTACATAATGAGCGGCCTTCCAGGAACTGGTGGTATCAAGATCGGTGGTTCTTGCAAAAATTCTTTGATTGCATCAAATGCCCCTTGGCATTCATCATTCCACACAACCGGCTGATCTTTCCTGAGTAACTTAAAGATTGGCTTGCAAGTGGCTGTGAGATGTGAAATAAATCTTGCGATATAATTCAACCTCCCTAGAAATCCACGGACCTCCTTTTCGGTCTTTGGGGCAGGCATGTCCTGAATCGCCCTTACTTTATCAGGATCCACCTCAATCCCTTTCTGGCTTACAATAAAGCCCAACAACTTTCCAGACCGCACCCCGAACGTACATTTGTTGGGATTAAGTCTCAACTTGATCTTCCTCAGTCTGGCAAACAACTTTTCCAAATTAACCAAATGTTCATCTTTAGTCTGGGACTTAGCAATCATGTCGTCAACGTACACTTCAATCTCTTTATGAATCATATCATGAAAGAGTGTTACCATTGCACGTTGGTACGTTGCCCCAGCGTTCTTCAACCCAAATGGCATTACCTTGTAACAGAATGTGCCCCATGGTGTAATGAACGTGGTCTTTTCCATGTCATCTGGATCCATCTTAATTTGATTGTAACCAGAGAATCCATCAATGAAGGAAAAAACGGAGAACTGAGCCGTATTATCTACCAACATATCAATATGAGGCAATGGAAAATCATCTTTAGGACTTGCTCTGTTTAAGTCGCGGTAATCCACACACATACGGACCTTTCCATCCTTCTTCGGCACGGGAACGATATTTGCAACCCATTGCGGATATTTGGCCACTGCTAAAAACCCTGCATCGAATTATTTTCGGACTTCATCACGGATTTTCAGAGCCATATCAGGACGGGTTCTTCTCAACTTCTGCTTGACGGCATGACACTCTTCTTTGAGTGGCAACTTGTGTACAACGATGTTCGTATCTAGACTAGGCATGTCCTGATACGACCATGCGAACACATTAGCATATTCTCGAAGGAGCCCTACCAACTTTACCTTGACAATATCCTGAAGAGACGCGCCAACCCTTATCTCCCTTTTATTTTCTTCTGAACCTAGGTTGATAATCTCGACATCCTCTTTATGCGGCATAATGACCTTCTCTTCTTGCTGCAGCAACCTAGCCAATTCGTTGGGGAGCTCATCCTCGTCTTCCTCATCCGCTCGGTATATTGGACAATCAAAATCATAAAGGCCTATAGCAGTGTCGATATTAAGGACCTCGGTAGTGTCTCTGCATGTTTATGATTTATGCAGCTTATTTAGGAAAGTGAGTGCGTGAAAGAAATGCCATTAATTATGAAAAAGTATAAAAGAAAATGAGCAAAAGAATTGAATGCAAATCAAAATTTATTCACGTTAAACATGTTTCGAAACATCAGGAGGCCCGATACAAAGCTCCACTACGCCTTGGGCAGAGCGTAGGGTTTTGAAAATTAATTAAAACTTTACTTTTGAAGAGGGAAGAATTGGGGTATTTCGATGGTCTTCCAGTTCTTCAATTCTTCACCAGGTTTAGCCTGTCGGATCCAGCTTGCGGAGACTCCTTTGTGTAGAAGCATGCTTCAGTCTCAAGTTTTGATGATGTCAACACTACTCAAGGTCATCTCTTGATTGCAAAAAGACAAGCCTTTCAAAGCTCTCAAGATCAAGTCAAGATATCTTTCAAGTCAAACTACATATGGAACTATGATTCTTCAAGAACTTGGATGCATTGCGGGTATATCAAATTCTACCCTTATAATTGATATACAAGTGTTCAAAAACATCAAGCATTTTAGCATAATACATGAGCATGTTTTTGAAACTTTAAAATTGGTATAACATTCTTGTTTAAAAGCATTTTTCTGAAAAATAGCAGTGTTAACCGATTAACCATATAGGTTAACCGGTTAACCATTTCAAAATTTTAAATAATCTGGGCTAACGTTCCAGTGTTAACCGATTAACCATATAGGTTAACCGATTAACACTGAACGTACAGTGAAAAATTGCTTTGTTTCAAGTTCAAAAATTATTTGAAAATTACACCATTTCATATTTTGAAATCTACTCAAATATACCTTTTGTGAAAGGGTATTTTACTCATATGAATTCTGAGTTTTTCAATTTAAAAAAAAAAAAAAAAAGAAAAACACAAAAACTCAAAAACTTCCAATCTCCAAACACTTTCTACATTCATTTTCAAATTGTCTTAGAATCAAATTCACCATTTTCAAAATCTTTCATTAAGTATTCATATGTGCATAAATTTCATATTCATCTTTGAACACTTGTGTTGAAAATTATAAGAGTGAATTTTGATCATTTGGAGAAGATCAACTTTGATATTATTATTCTCAAAACAAATCTTTACAAACATTTGTATTCTGACTTGTGATCCAGGATTGTTGGACACAAGGGTGAGTGTTTACAAGAGGATTGTTCTTGTACACTTGTTAGTTTATTGTTTGATAGTAGGCCTCACCGGTTGATGGTGTGATAGGTTGTACTTTATTAAACAATAGTGAAAACTCTCTTTCATGTTGAAAGGGGAGTGGAGTACTCTCGGATTGTGAGGGGAACCACTATAAATCCTGGTGTCCATTGTTCTTTTATTTTTTCTTCTACTTTCATAACCAAGAACACAAACCAGTAAAATTTCAAGAAACCATAAAAACCGGAAAAATTTCTAAAGTCCTAATTCACCCCCCTCCCCCCTCTTAGGCATACTCTGTTCTTACAATTGGCATCAGAGCAGGTTAAGGTAACCTGTTCCTAACGACTCAGTATGGCTTCCGCAATACCAACCCGGTTTTCAAAGATGGTGGAAGTAGTAACAAGCCACCACTCTTTTCTGGAGAATACTTCGATTTTTGGAAAATCCGTATGAAGGCACATCTTGAGGCTCAAGGAGATGGTATATGGGAAACCGTTGAAACTGGTCCACATGTTCCTACAAGTGTGGTAAATGGTGTTGGAACCCCAAAGATTAAATCCTCATATGATGAAGATGACAAGAAGAGAATCTTGAATGAGAAGAAAGCAATCAACATACTTCAAAGCGCTCTCAGTATGGATGAATTCTTTCGCATATCACAGTGTCAATCGGCAAAACAGATTTGGGATACCTTGGTAGAAACGCATGAAGGAACAGCAGAAGTAAAAAGATCAAGACTTAACACGTTAAGTCAAGAATATGAGATGTTCCGTATGCAGCCCGGTGAATCTATCGTTGCCTTGCAAAAAAGGTTCGTTCATCTAACAAATCATCTGATTGCTCTCGGGAAGACCTTCACCAATGATGATCTCAACTTAAAAGTCCTAAGATCCTTGACAAGATAATGGCAACCGAAGGTGACCGCCATTTCAGAAAAGAAAAGTCTTTCAACAATGACATCCGCTTCATTATTCGGGAAACTTCAAGAGCATGAACTGGAACTTGGAAGGCTTGAGAAACATGAAAGTCAAGACAAGAAGTCCAAAGGAATTGCCTTGAAGACTGACACAAGGGATGATAAAAATGACGAATCTTCCGAAGACGAAAATTTCATGCTTCTAGTAAAGAAGCTTGGTAAGTTTTTTAATAATAAAACTTCTTTTTCTAAAAAGAATAGACATTTCAGGAAAAAGGAGGCATCCACATCAAACCAAGAAATTACATGTTACGAATGTGGGAAACAAGGTCACATAAAGCCAGATTGCCCGAAACTCGCAAATAAAGGAAAATTCAAGGGCAAGAAGGATTTCAAAACGAAGAAGGCTTATGTCGCATGGGACAACAACGAAGTGAGTTCATCATCGAAATCAGATAGCGATGAATGCGCAAATATTGCCTTAATGGCCTCTCACCATTCCGATGACGAAAATGAGGTATGCTTGAAGACAACCACAAATCAATGGTATCTTGATAGTGGTTGCTCGAAGCATATGACGGGAGATATAAACAAATTTTCAAGTCTATCATTAAAGGCCAAAGGATACGTCACTTATGGTGATGATAATAAAGGAAAAATTCTTGGAGTTGGAACCATTGGTGCACCTCCATGTACAATCATCGAAGACGTTATTTATGTTGAAGGCCTTAAGCATAACCTGCTTAGCATCAGTCAATTGTGTGACAAAGGGTTCAAAATCAACTTCACAAAGGAGGAATGCTTGATCGAACACGAAGTCACTCATGAGATTCTGCTAAAAGGTAAAAGATATAATAATATTTTTATGATCTCTTTTGATGATTCTTCCTTGAAGGTAAAATGTCTTATGGCAAACAACAACGAGGCATGGCTTTGGCATAAAAGATTTGCTCACATTCACATGGAGCATCTAAACAAATTAATCAAACATGATCTGGTTGTTGGGCTTCCGAAGATAAAATTCATCAAAGATAAATTATGCGATGCATGTCAAAAGGGAAAACAGACCAAGACAACTTTCAAATCCAAGCAAGTGGTTTCTACATCAAGACCACTTCAATTGTTGCACATGGATCTTTTTGGTCCATCAAGAACAAAGAGCTTCGGAGGTAGTATTTATGCTTTAGTTATTGTTGATGATTTTTCTCGATATACCTGGACAATGTTTTTAGTGCAGAAAAATGATGCGTTCAAAGCATTCAAAAAGTATGCAAAACAAATTCAAAATGAGAAGTCACTCACTATAGCCTCCATAAGAAGCGACTACGGTGGAGAATTTCAAAATTTAGACTTTGAAGAATTTTGCGAAGAGCATGGAATTTCTCATAATTTTTCGGCACCAAGAACTCCTCAACAAAACGGCGTCGTAGAACGGAAGAATCGTTCACTAGTTGAACTTGCCAGAACAATGCTCAGCGATACAAATCTTCCAAAATATTTTTGGGCAGAAGCAGTAAGCACGGCGTGTTTTGTAAGCAACCGCGTGAATATTCGACCGCTACTCAAAAAGACTCCGTATGAGTTGTTCAAGGGAAGGAAACCAAATATATCATTCTTCCACATATTTGGCTGCAAATGCTTCGTTCTCAACAACAATAAGGACAATCTCGGTAAGTTTGATGAGAAGTCCGACGAAGGTATATTTCTTGGTTACTCTCTTTATAGTAAAGCATTTAGAATTTTTAATAAAAGAACTCTTACCATTGAAGAGTCTATTCATGTTTCGTTTGATGAGACTAACCCCTCGAAAGAGGATAATATTGTTTTGGATGATGATGATGATTTTGTAGATACTCCACAAAATGAAGAAATTGTTTCAAAAGATCAAACAATATTACAAGAAGATGTTACTCAAGAAAATCAAGATCTTCCGAAAGAATGGAGAACACACAGAGATCACCCAATTGATAAAGTTATTGGTGATATTAGTCAAGGCGTTGCAACTCGACTTAATTTAAAGGATGCTTGTCTCAACATGGCGTTTGTATCTCAAATTGAACCATCAAAGATCGATGAAGCTTTAGGCGACGACCAATGGATTATAGCAATGCAAGAAGAACTTAATCAATTTGAAAGAAATCAAGTTTGGACCCTTGTACCAAGACCAGACAATAAGCATATCATAGGAACCAGATGGGTGTTCAAGAACAAACTTGACGAGAATGGGATTATAGTTCGTAACAAGGCAAGATTGGTCGCACAAGGCTACAACCAGGAGGAAGGAATTGATTTTGATGAAACATTCGCTCCGGTAGCAAGGTTAGAAGCAATCAGATTACTACTTGCTTACGCTTGTTCTATGAATTTTCAGTTGTTCCAGATGGATGTCAAAAGTGCTTTCCTGAATGGGTACATTAATGAGGAAGTCTACGTAAAACAACCTCCGGGTTTTGAAGACTTCAAAAATCCCTCACATGTTTTCAAACTGAAAAAGGCTCTCTACGGTTTAAAACATGCACCACGAGCATGGTATGATCGCCTTAGCAATTTCCTATGTGAGAAAGGATTTACAAAAGGAAAGGTTGACAAGACGCTGTTTATAAAGAAAATCAAGGGTAATACCTTGTTGGTACAAGTCTACGTCGACGACATCATATTCGGATCAACAAACAAAGAACTTTGCAAAGAATTCTCACTCATGATGCGAGAAGAATTCGAGATGTCCATGATGGGAAAGTTAAATTATTTTCTTGGACTACAAATCAAGCAAACCAAGGATGGAATCTTTCTCAACCAATCCAAGTACTGTAAGGAATTAATAAAGAAATTCGATATGGATAGTTGCAAGATGATGTCTACTCCTATGGGATCCGGAACGTATGTTGATCAAGATGAATCTGGTACTCCAATTGATATTACTAAATATCGAGGTATGATTGGTTCATTACTATATTTGATGGCAAGCCGTCCTGACATTATGTTTAGTGTTTGTTTGTGTGCGTGTTTCCAAGCAAATCCGAAGGAATCGCATCTCACTGTTGTGAAGAGAATTATCAAGTATCTCAAAGGAACGACCAACGTCGGATTATGGTATCCTAAAGGTAGTATTTGTTCTTTAGGTATTTATTCTGACGCTGACTATGCAGGATGCAAAACCGATAGAAAAAGTACAAGTGGTACATGTCACATTCTCGGAAATGCTCTAGTATCATGGGCCTGCAAGAAGCAAGCTTGTGTAGCACTCAGCACCGCCGAAGCAGAATACATCGCCGCAGGAAGTTGCTGTGCACAGATTTTATGGCTGAAACAACAACTTCTGGATTATGGTGTTGACCTCGAATGCATTCCTCTATGATGTGATAATACTAGTGCCATAAATATCACGAAGAATCCGGTTATGCATTCCAGAATAAAGCATATCGATATCCGGCATCACTTCCTTCAAGATCACGTATTGAACAGAGATGTTGATGTTACTTTCGTCGACACACACAACCAACTCGCCGACATCTTTACCAAGCCTTTGGCGAAAGAACCGTTCTACAAAATTCGGAGAGAACTTGAGATTCTTGATGAAGGTGACATCTGACCTTTTCTCTAATATGTGTATGCATTTTTTGTGATATGTTTTCATATGTTTTCATTCTGTTTTTTAAGTATTTTTCAAAAATTTTAGTGTGTTAACCGATTAACCTATATGGTTAACCGATTAACACTGTTGAATTTTCAATTCTGATTAAATTTTTTAATGTGTTAACCGATTAACCTATATGGTTAACCGATTAACACTGTTAATTTTTCTAAAAATTAGAAACGAAAATCATTTAAGTTTTTGAAAATATTATATATTTTAAATGTATTTTTATGTGGTTCATATTCTCTCAAATATCTAAATCCATATCCAAAATCCATATTCCCTCTTCAAACCCTAACTTCTCTCTCCCACTCTCTAAAGTTGGAAAAACTCCCCACAACTTCTCAAACCCTAACTTCCTCATAACCCACAACCTCAGTTCTCTCAAACCTTCATCCATGGCTTCAGCATCAAACCGCGGCAAGGGAAAGGTTCCAGAACATCATTCTGCATCTGATGAAGAAGATATCCCTATGGAAATAACCAAGAAACTCAGAATGGATTTCAAAGTCCGAGTTCGTTCCATCCTCCTGGTAAAGTATGTGAATCTTAAGGCTTTTCCCGCATCATCTTTTGATTTTCCTGCTTTGCTCAAATATCAGAGGATCGATAAATTTGTGTCTGATTCTAGAAACTGCTACCCGGATCTTGTCAAATCCTTTTTGCATAAACTGTCTGTGTTTATAAATGCAAATGATGAGCATATTATGAAAACAATTGTTAGAGACTGTGTTGTTGAAGAAAATCTGTCTGATGTTGCTGCAATGCTGAACATACCATCATCTGGGTACTTTCTGAGAAAGGGAGTTAACCACGTGGAAGGGCCGTGGTCCAACTACGACAAGATGGAGTTCTATTATCAGATCTGCAGATTTCCAAAGGAGATGATTATCGCCAACCAACGTACTGCTCGTCTGTTGTGCTATGCAAAGAATCTTACCGTCTCTGATCGGATGCTTCACTACATAATCTGTTATGTGCTGATTCCCAAGGATTCGAATCATGCACAAATTAATGATCTGGAAATGCAACTCCTTTTCGCCATCAAGAACAAGATTCGTGTCAATTGGATTCTAACCATCATGTATCACCTTCAACAACAACTATCTCTTTCAACCCGTCTTCCCTATGCACGGCTGGTATCAAGAATTTTGGAATTGACTACTTTGGATCTTAACCGTGAACCAACCATCAAGATGAAATCAACCACCAATGAGATCAACGAGATTACAATTGTCAAGAATACTGGAATTTTTAAGGATACTGACGGTACTTACAAGTATTTAGAAGAAGGAGCCAATGCTAACCAGGCATATCCTGTACCTGAAGGAGGCGATACAAATGAGTTCCTTTACCAAACTATAATGACTCAACATAGAGAAACCTTCAGGGCCATTGCTTCTCTCCGGAACCTTGTACTTTCCTCTCACCACACCAACCCTGACAACCTTGTTGTATCTGATGAAGAAAATGAAGGACAAGAGGAAGAAGAGGAGGAGGATATGGCGGATGAGGATTTTTAGAGAATATGCTGATGTTGTTGTTTTTATTGCTTTGCTTTCTTGTCTTAAGTTTTATGCTTCCATTTGAACTATGTTTTATTGTAACAAGTACAATTTCTATTTGCTGCATTTTATATGTACTACTGTTTATGCTTTGTGTTAACTTGGCTTTGCATGTGCTTATTACTATATATGCTGCTATCTTGTGATTTCTTTGAAAGCTCTTCCTTTTTGCTGATGTCAAAGGGGGAGAAGAGCTTGGTTCTGTTAATGTCTCTCTGTGTGCATATTTTTTTTCCTCTGTTAAGATAGGGGGAGTTGCTAGACATAGGGGGAGAACCAGATCAAGAACCAAGAGATATCGCACAACATTTTTGATTGCCATCATCAAAAAGGGGGAGAATGTAGAAGCATGCTTCAGTCTCAAGTTTTGATGATGTCAACACTACTCAAGGTCATCTCTTGATTGCAAAAAGACAACCCTTTCAAAGCTCTCAAGATCAAGTCAAGATATCTTTCAAGTCAAACTACATATGGAACTATGATTCTTCAAGAACTTGGATGCATTGCGGGTATATCAAATTCTACCCTTATAATTGATATACAAGTGTTCAAAAACATCAAGCATTTTAGCATAATACATGAGCATGTTTTTGAAACTTTAAAATTGGTATAACATTCTTGTTTAAAAGCATTTTTCTGAAAAATAGCAGTGTTAACCGATTAACCATATAGGTTAACCGGTTAACCATTTCAAATTTTAAATAATCTGGGCTAACGTTCCAGTGTTAACCGATTAATCATATAGGTTAACCGACTAACACTGAACGTACAGTGAAAAATTGCTTTGTTTCAAGTTCAAAAATTATTTGAAAATTACACCATTTCATATTTTGAAATCTACTCAAATATACCTTTTGTGAAAGGGTATTTTACTCATATAAATTCTGAGTTTTTCAATTTAAAAAAAAAAAAAAAAAAACAAAAAAAAACACAAACTTCCAATCTCCAAAAACTTTCTACATTCATTTTCAAATTGTCTTAGAATCAAATTCACCATTTTCAAAATCTTTCATTAAGTGTTCATATGTGCATAAATTTCATATTCATCTTTGAACACTTGTGTTGAAAATTATAAGAGTGGATTTTGATCATTTGGAGAAGATCAACTTTGATATTATTATTCTCAAAACAAATCTTTACAAACATTTGTATTCTGACTTGTGATCCAGGATTGTTGGACACAAGGGTGAGTGTTTACAAGAGGATTGTTCTTGTACACTTGTTAGTTTATTGTTTGATAGTAGGCCTCACCGGTTGATGGTGTGATAGGTTATACTTTATTAAACAATAGTGAAAACTCTCTTTCATGTTGAAAGGGGAGTGGAGTACTCTCGGATTGTGAGGGGAACCACTATAAATCCTGGTGTCCATTGTTCTTTTATTTTTTCTTCTGCTTTCATAACCAAGAACACAAACCAGTAAAATTTCAAGAAACCATAAAAACCGGAAAAATTTCTAAAGTCCTAATTCACCCCCCCCCCCCCTCTTAGGCATACTCTGTTCTTACACTTTGTCATCAGCCTCATCTTCAATTACCATGGCGGAGGTATGATCGAAGATATACCCGGCGCTCTTGAAAACTTCTGCTACAGGAGGAATCTGCTTACTGTCACGTGCAACCATTGTTGTGTTGGACGAAGGATGGTATCCTAACCCAAATTTGTCGAAATTTTCAGCCACTTCCACCATCTTGCCCTAGCCTTGGGCGTTCCCTTCATCTACAACCATCTTAGCCTCTTCATAAGAGGCCATTGCTGATCTTGAACTCTGACTATCTGAAATTCGATGTACCGCTAATGTATTCACCATTTCAAAAGACTGAAAAGGCGTTTCCACCATTTCCCCTTCAACTTCAATGTACCTGAAGGACGTTAAGTGGCTTACCAAGATATCCTCCTCTCCTCCAATATGAACTACCTTGTCATTACTGACAAATTTTAGCTTTTGGTGAAGGGTGGAGGTAACAGCTCCTGAATAGTGGATCCACGGTCTCCCTAAAAGACAGCTGTACCCTGGATAAATATCCATTACTTGGAAAGTAATGGTGAAGACAGTTAGCCCGATGTTTATTGGCAAGTCCATATCGCCAATCACAGCACGCCTAGAACCATCAAAAGCTTTGACTACCAGAGCACTTGGCCTCATGCTAACTCCTTTTACTTGCATTCTCTCCAGGGTGATCTTAGGAAGCACATTTAAAGAAGAACCTGTATCCACTAAGACTCAGGATATCAATGTGTCTTGACACTTGATAGAAATATGGAGAGCTTTATTGTGATTTCTTTTCTCTGCAGTCAAGTCATCATCATTAAACCCAAGAAAATTTTTGGTTGTTACGCTAGCTATCACATCATCGAACTGGGCTACGGTGATATCTTTAGAAATATGCACGGCGCTCAACACTTTCATTAAAGATAACCTGTGGGCCTCTGAACTAAGTAACAACGAGAGCATGGAAATTTTGGCTGGAGTCTGGTTTAGTTGATCAATCACTTTGTAATCACTTTTTCTGATGATCTTCAAAAACTCCTCAGCTTCCTTTGGCGTAACTGCTGCCTTCGGTGATGACACCTCAACAGGTGGCTCAATACTTGGCAGTTCAACTATAGCTTTTTCTTTATTTCTAGCTGGCACTTCCACTGGTTTGGCGGCAAATAAACGACCGCTACGAGTCATCCCACTAGGCCCAACAACTGCATCGTATTTGGCAGCGTCATACTCAATCACTAGCCTCTCTGGCCTCTGTTTAAAAACTTTGGGCTCAGATTCATTGACAGAATACTCTATTACCACTGGAGCTGGTCGTACTGCTCTTTGTCTATTGACGTCATCTTCATCATATTGCATAATCACGGGTGCTGGTCGGGCGGGCCTCTGTTGAAAGGCTTCCGAAGGATCATACTGTAAGACTACTGGCGCTGGTCGAAGTCTCCTTAACGGATAAGCACTTGTTTCATCATACTGAATATCAATAGCAGACACGTTCGAATCTCTTTGTTCTATTTGTATTATCCCATGTTCTATGAACCTTTGTAAATGTCTCTTTACCACTTCGTCAGTCAAATTCTCCACTTCTTTTTGGGGAATCATTCCAATTCTTTTCAATTGTTCTCCAATAACGGCCATTGGAGTACGGACATCTTCAACATTGGTAATTAGTCTCAGACCACTACTCTCTTCCACAGCATTGACAGAAGGACCTCCAAGTTTAGGTAACGGATCTTTCGTAATATTGGCACCTCTAGGTGTAAAAGTGAGATCTTTGGACTCTATCAAGTCTTGCACCCTGTTCTGAAACGCATAGCAGTTGTCTATGGAGTGTCCAGGGGCTCCCTTATAGAACTCACAATGAGCATTGGCATCGTACCCAGGAGGATATGGAAAAATTGCCGGACGTAAATCTCGCAACATTAAGTGTCCACTCTGATTTAGCTGAGCAAAAATCTGTTCATATGACATAGGCAACGGGTCGAGTTGTCTTCTTGGCTGTCTCGGCCTTTGCTGTCTCTGGGCCGGAGCATTCTGATATTGCGGTGGAGGAACTCTCTGATAATTATGTTGTTGAGCTGGTTGTTGGTAGGGAGCTTGGGCTACTGCAGCTACTTGTTGATACTGGATATCCACCGGAGCTCTGCCCCTTTGTCCTCTCATCACGGCATTAGCCTCATCTTCCCTTTTCTTTATAAAAGGCTTTCTTCCTCCATTCATTGGGACCGCAGCCTTGTTCTTTTTCAAAGTGCTCTCAATTATTTCACCTACTGACACCACTTCAGCAAAGTTAGGGAAACTGGACCCAAGCATGCGATCCAAGTACTGAGGTTGTAGAGTCCCCATAAACATGTCAGTTAACTCCTTAGTCAGCAATGGTGGTTGAACACGGGCAGCCAATTCCCTCCACCTTTGGGCATATTCTTTAAATGACTCATTGTTACATTGAGTCATATCTTGCAGCTGCGTGCGATTCGGTGCCAAATCAGTATTATACTGATAATGTTGTGAAAACGCATCTGCTAGATCTCTCTACGTACTGATTTGTCCTTTTTCTAACTGCATATACCATTCCAATGATGCCCCACTGAGACTATCTTGGAAGTAGTGTATTAAGATCAAGTCGTTATCAATGTGAGCTGCCATTTCGCGACAGTACGCTCTTAGATGGGTTTTGGGGCAGCTGACCCCCTTGTACTTCTCAAAGTCTGGGACTTTGAATTTCTTTGGTATCACCAATCCCGGAACTAGATACATGTCAACGGCATCCAACCCTGGAGTCTTCTTGATTTCCAATGATTTGATTTTCTCTTCAACAGTTTGTAGTTTATCTGCAGCAAGGTCATTAGTAACCCCTATACTGTGTTGAGGAGGAGGTGGTGGTGGTTGGTAAAAAGCATCATATTGTTCATCCATGTCTGCTTCAGAGCCCTGACGCACGGATATGGAACGGTCGACAAGGTCCACGTGGGGAGTTTTAACAATCCCAGAAGTTCCTATATTGTCATCCACCTTCTTGGCATTAGCAAATGTCTCATCATTGTTTTCTTTTTGGGCTAACGTCAGCATTGTCTCCAGCAGCTGATCCATCTTCATCTTGAGAGCGTCGATGTCACCCCTCATGGTGTTCTGAGTCTCTTCCATTTATTCAAGCGTCATTTGAAAATTGCGCCTGGTCTCGTAGCGATGTCGAGTAGTCAGCTTTCAAATGCTGAAGGTAGAAAGGAAAAGTCCAATGAGTTGTAATGTCGGGTGAACGTGCAAAATGCTTATGTTTATGCTTATGATTACATTATATTTTTTTTAAGGAAGCATTTATACCAACGGTTATTTATCAATCATTCAAACAACACAAGAACAAAATTAAAAATACTACTCCTCATTCATTCAAATTGTTCCAACATAAACAGAGTACAATCCATCCAGGAATATAAATTTGCGAAAAATAATAGAAAAACAAAGAAAACTTCAAGCTTCATTTCTTCGTGCTTCACGCTCCTTGAGCTCTTCCTTGAATCTTGCCAACATTTCCTCGCACACACATATGAACTCATAAATAGCCGGAGCGGTAGAGTCATCTATGGCTTCCATAGCATCTCGATGTTTCCATATCAGATCTTTGGCCAACCAGTTACAAAATTCCACCAACCCATTTAGCTTGTTGCGGTATGCATCTCGGTTATCCTTCATGATGTGAATGGATTGCTCATATGCCGCAACATCACGAGCTAACTGGTCTCTTACAGCAGACCAAATTGCTTGGTCTTCCTTGATAGCTCCTATCTGATTCTCCTGATACTTAATAAACTTCTTGAGCCCATCCATGTCAGCACATATCTTACGCCAGTCTTCTGGTTTAACCCAAGATGAGTTTAGGGCTTCTTCCTTGAGTTGACGTTCTCTATCCTCGTCAGCTCTTGATTGACGTAGTGCAGCACCAAGTGTCTTGATTTCAGCTCCTAATGTCTCCCTGATCTCCTTACTCTCTTTAGTGGCTAGAAGATACCATTGTTCATTCTCTCGCCATTTTCTATGAGCGTGGTCTAGCTGCTCTTTGAGGGATTCTAAGCAACTGTCAGCCTGGTTGATACATACTTTGGTCCTTTTCCTTTTACCCTTTTCTTCATTAATCTTGCTTCCCATCTCTTCAATTCGCTTATCCTTTCTCTCAATCTCATACCTCATGTGATTCTTTTCATTAGTCACGTTTTGAAGCTTGACTTGTAAATCTTCGTTTTCTTTCCCTAGTTGGGCTATCTAGACTCTCATCTCTTCCACTTCTTCGACTGATACGGGTACCGGTTGCGGAGTGGTGAGTTTAGGAGGTGCCTCAATAGAAAAGGGGAGCTTAACTATTTTGACCCTCTCTAGAACCCACTGTCGAAAAGGCATCCTGGTCTCACCATCCCTTCTTCTCAAATCTGATCCTTTAGTATGAACTTTCTGCCAAGATCGTACAATCTGACAGAGAAATGAGGGATCTTTGGCACCTCTCTCATGGAGGATCATTTCTTCTAGTTCTTTGTCTTCAGGCTTCCCTAACATTGGGTACTCAAATTGTCGTATAGCTAGTATAGGGTTATAGCTTATACAACCTTTTGATCCGATCAATGGTACGTTGCAAAAACTACCACAGCTCATGATGATTTCACTTACTTCCAACTTGTTCGGGTACCAGGTGATGTTCTTTTCAGAGATAGATACTAGAAATTGAGCCCATTCCCCACTGTTCAAAGTAGGGACGGTGGCGTGACGTTTGAGTATGTGAGAAGTGAGCCATTTGTAGAGAATAGGGAGACAAAATGTCAACACTAAACCTTTTCTTTCATGGTGAAGGTGTAAAGTGTAGAAAACATCAGCCAAGAGAGGGTGTATCGGGCTTTGCTCCTTTTTCCAAACGGCCCAAAATACACTGACAGCTGCAGAATCAACGAAATCTTCGAAAGTGGGAAACAATACTAGCCCATAGATGAGGAGAGCCAATACATTCACCAAAGCGTCCCATTGTTTGTTCTTTAACATCTTAATTGCTTCTTTCTCTAGTACAATGCTTCTAAAGCCAAAGAAATCTTCTCTTTTCTTCCAACCAGCTTTGGCTATTGAAATCGATATTTTGAGAGCATCGGCCAATTCTTCCACTTCCAGAGTCTGCCCTATCATAGTATAAGGTGCCCTACCCTTGACCGGGAAACCTAGGAACCCCTCAAACTCCTCAATAGCAGGTGTTAAGTAGAAATCTTGAAATAAGAAGCTTCTCATTTGCGGATCATAAAATTGTGCCAAAGTCGTAATAGCAGGGACCTGTACTTCAATCATTAGCAGATCGGTCACCTGGCCAAACCTTCCTATCAGAGTCTTCTTGAAGATGGTAGGCATTTCTTTCAAACAGTTCATGACCACACTAACATCAGGTTTGAGTGCCTTAAGCTGAAAAGTCTTTCTCTTTTCTGAACTTGCGGCCATTTTGTGAATGTATTTCAACCTGTCAATATAAATGCTTCCTTGAAAATAAAAACTAGTGTAAATTATGATGCATATGTAAATGTTTATGAATGCAACAGTGCGGGATCCAGGCTATCAAAAGTATCTCCCACCCTCCTAATAGGTATAAAGATAGTTTTAGATTCTTTACCCAAAATGACCCACTCACGGGATAGTTTCTACGTTGACGGACGGGGTTCTCAAGGTCATAGATACCAATGATACCACCGTCACGCAACAGGCGAGCTGCATTACGACGGTAATACCAAAGGATCTCTCTCGAGAGGAGTCTTCATGTCAGGCCCACGAGAAGCGAGTCCTTGGGGACCAACACTACACGACTACCAATATAGAAACTGGTTCTAAGAGCGGTTCCCAGAGTCATGGACCCTTCATGAATCAAATCGTGCAACAGGCTAGCTGCGTTACGATAAGATCTACGAAAAGGTCTATTCTGGAGGAGCTTTCATGCTAGGTACACAAGGAGCGAATCCTCATGGACTAACACTAATCACTACCAATTCTAAGCTATATTTTCTCTCTTCTTTTTCCAAAGCTCGGGTGTAGAACTTTACTTGTGATATTTTCTCGGAATCCAACAAGCAAATGTAATACATTACACATAATAGAAAAAAGTAATAAATAAACAACAGGAGAACATAAGCACAAAGAAAAAACATAAGCACACAAAAATCGATTAAGAAAAAGTCAACACTCTCAAATCGAGTCAAGTTAGGCTTGACTCTCTCTTGCATAGGGCAATGCGGTATCCCCAGCAGATTCGCCACCTGTCGCACCTCGAAAAATCACGAATACATTTCGGAGATACGACCCTTGCGCAAAAGGCGCGAAAATGCGGTTCGACAGAGTCGCCACCGAACTTTATTTTTTTCGAATAAACGGGAGAGGAAAATATCGAGAAAACCTCTTAAAGCGAAAGGATAGGAACAGGGTTGTCGCAACCATGTTCCGGG
This sequence comes from Lathyrus sativus, assembly GCA_963859935.3. Taxonomy (NCBI): domain Eukaryota; kingdom Viridiplantae; phylum Streptophyta; class Magnoliopsida; order Fabales; family Fabaceae; genus Lathyrus; species Lathyrus sativus. The sequence goes on from OZ012739.1 coordinate 380,168,769, forward strand.
TTCGGGAGTCGGTTACGTGAGGGGAAGGTATTAGCACCCCTCACGTCCGTCGTACTCGACGGGAACCTCTTAAGGTAAATGTGGGGAGTGTTGTTTAGGTTTACTTGTTTTCTTCTCGTTGTTAAAGGTAGAATTGGTAGGTTAAAAGGTTAAATACGCGAAGGAGAGATGGGTGGTTAGAGGATAGGGTGCTCGCCAAGGATTGGGGCCCTTGTGCCTACATATGCTCATTCGAACGAGAATGAGAAATCAAAGCGTCGTAGTTCGACTACGGGAAAGGATAGGGGAAAACGGAAGATGGATATAAGTGTGTTCGCCAAGATCATCGCAATCTTGTGCCTACGTATCTTACATTCGGACGAGAATGAAGAATCAGAGCAGTCGTAGTTTGTGGGACTACGGGTAAAAGGGGGGATTGTGCTCGCCAAGATCATCGCAATCTTGTGCCTACGTATCTTACATTCGAAAGAGAATGAAGAATCAGAGCAGCCGTAGTTCGGCTAACTACGGTAAAAGGGTTTGGATTTGAACGAGTGTTTAGGTCGAATTCTAACTGCTAAACGTTGGCTTGTCTGCTCACTAGGGGAGGCTGAAGCACGAGTTTGTTATGCGCGAAAGAAGGGACTAAACAATGTTCTTGGTAAAAGGTGTGTATGAGTTGAACGAGAGTTTAGGTCGCACTCTAACTGCTAAACATTGGCTTGTTTGCTCGCTAGGGGAGGCTGAAGCACAAGTTTATTATGCGCGGAAGAATGGGCTAAACAATGTTCTTTCGGAAAGTGTTTGGGCTAGAAATCGCACGAGGGCGAGGAATTAGGTTTATCGCGTTGGATGTTTTGGTTAGAGGATATATTTGAATAGGTTTAAGGTTTTGATCGCACGGGGGCGAGAAAGAGGAGTTTGGTTAGGTAATTTGATGGAGAATGACGACGATTCGATAAACGAGACGTCAGCCTCGTAATCAATTAATCGGGATATCATTGGAATGCTAGATTCCAACAACAACTTTTTCATTCGAGTATTTACGAAATATGTTCGAGAAAGTTTCAATCGCACGGGGGCGAGAGAAGAGATTTGGGTTGAATATTTTAAGGGAGAATGACGACTACTCGATAAACGAGACGTCAGTCTCGCAATCGATTAATCGGGATATCATTGGAATGCTAGATCCCAATGATACCTTTTTCAATTAATTAGGAAAGTGTATTTGGATGGACAATGGTGGTATTTGTCAAAGTAGTTAGGGCATGTATTTTATATACGAAAAGGTCGAGTAATCCACAACCTAAAGCGTACGCCTCAAGAGTGGTCACTCAAGAATTCAAGGAGTGCGAGACTCCAAGAACTTCATTCTTTCGTAATTTTAATTAAGAAAATAGTTTGAATTTTACGTATGGTTTAAAAGCATACGAGGGTTTAGACTCGATCGCACGAAGGTGAGGAACGAGGTTAGATGGGTTGAACATTTAGGAGGAATGACGGTTATTCGATAAGCAAGACGTCAGCCTCGTAACCAATTAGTCGGGGTATCATTGGAATGTTAGGTCCCAATGACATCTTTTTCATTCCATTAATTATAAAATAGTGTTTGTTGGACAGTGAGAGTACTTGTCCAAATAATTAAAGGAGGTATTTTAGGAACGAAAGTTCGAACGACACACCATTCAAGGCGTACGCCTCAATAGTAGTCACTCTCGAATTCGAGGAATGCACGACTCCAAGAACTTGATTCTTTCATGATTTAATTTAAGAAAATAATTTGGATTTGACGTAAGTGGGTTAAAATAGGGTAGGCCTATTATTTGAATTAGGGTTTACCTACCTTGAAAGGTTTAAACAAAGTTAAGTAATTTTAAAGATGAAAGACGAAACGACCACAACTCAAGGCGTGCACCTCGAGAGTGGCCGCTTAAGAATTCAAGGGGTGCTAGACCCCAAGAGCTCACTACTTCCATTATTTAATTAAAAAAAGAAAAGAAAAGTTATCCTAGATTGAGAAAAGATTTGATTAATATTTAATTTAAAAAACTCATATTAATGAATTAGAATAATCACTACATAAAAAGAATTATTCCAAAAATTATTTTATTTGATCATCATCTTCTTGTACTATAACCTAAAATTAATAATAACCTTAATCTATTATAATAATTATCACTATAATTATTAATCAAACACTCAATGAAACCATATTACCTAAAACAGGTTGGGGAGTGTAGAAAATAGAATGGGTATAAACAATAATTCAATAGAACCACAAGGGCCCATGAGGCCCATAGGATATCCCCAACTGAGTCCAGCCGGTGGCATCTTTATCCTATCCATAAACCCTAGCTTAGAAAGAGATTAAAAATATGCTGTCTCTTATTCTCTCCAGCCGCATGCGTAGCAAGCTAACAGTCAAGACTTAAATAAAGATACTGCCATGTGTCAGTCCATGGGTTGGGAAACACATACTGCATAGGGAACAAACAATACAATAATGGTGGCAGCTCGTGATAACAATCATTTATTGACCCCTTTTTAAAAAAAACGTTTTTAAAAAAAAACTCAGACGTTCCTTTCTCTCTTCAAACCCAACGTCCCCTTTGTTTCTCTCTCCTAAATCCCTAACATTCTTCTCTCTCGAAACCTCTTTCGCAACATCCTTGTACTTCTCTCAATTGGAAAATCAAGCCATAAGGCCGGAGAGATGCAGCGACCGGTGACGGCACAATCATCTCCTCCGACGGTGCAAACGCCCCGAAGCGGGATGCCCTAAAGGCTAGCCCCTTTTCCCTGAGCAAAAACCCTAAATCTCCACTCAAATCTCCCCAAATCACAAATCTAAACCTAAACTCTACATTAAATTCATGATTTCGTTATGAGTCCTTAGATTAGAATCGGAAACCATACTTTCACACAGTGTCGAGTCATAAACAAAATGAGATGAACATCAAACAAGCAAACAAATCAGCAAACACAGATGATTTCAAAGCCTACATGTTCCTACAATGAATATTACAAGATTTCGTCACGTTTACCTCAGGTGAATGTTCCTTTGACTGGTTAGCTTTACTGCTCCTCGTTTGATTCACTTTTATTTTCTCTTCTTCTCCTTAAACTGCTAGATTATGGGTGCGTAGAAATATGGCTAAGCTCACTACCTTAGAGTCTCAGTGGGAGGCTCTAAGAAGTTCTTCAGGATTTCGAGCTTTAGGTTTAGGGATTGATTTTGGCAAGGTGACATTAGGGTTTTTTTTTCCTCTCTTTTTTCCAATGAGCGGAGTGTATTTATAGGAGATTTTTTAGGGTTTTGAATACGTGGAAAAAAAATTGAAATTGGCTGAAGGAAAATGTTTGGTATCGTGTGAGGTGAGGTGCGTTTTGGTTGTACGATTCTGTTAGAGTGCTATACCATGATTTCTGCTTTTCTGGGACTTGATAGTGACCTTTGTTTTTGTCTGTAGTGAGGAAGGAAAATATCTAATTTTACCCTATTTTTTTTACTGTGTGGAAATGCTTCTTTTACTGATTATCCATTTGCTGACATGGGAGTCTTTATTTGACTCGAAAAAAAAATTTCTTGTTGCCATATTCTGTTATAACTGTCATGCTCTTTCTTCTTCATATGTTACTAATGTCGAGTAGTCATTGCAGGTTGTTACATTCACTGGTCCTTAGTGTTTGGCAAGGTAAAAACGGTGAAGAGGATCAAGGAGCTTTACCGGTAGCTCTCAACGTTGATTTGAAGAGTGTCAAAACAGTGGTAGAAAGATTGGTTAGGTGGTTGACAAAGTTACAGATGACTGGTGTTGCCCATAAGGAGAAATGGTACGTAAACTTGATGTGTAATGCCCTGGTGTAACGCTCAATCTCGTAAGAAACATGATCGCCCCATCGAAGTTGGACATCAATCCAATACTTATTGTTAGCCTTCTGATCAAAACAACCTTGTCATGAACAAATCCGTCTCGTCAAGTTTGTGTCAATGTCAATGGCTACTCAAACATCTCATTTTATCCTTGTTCGCTCGTTCATTATTTTGTATTGGTATCAATACTTGTGGTTAAATCTGATGCTATTCAGGTTTTGTTTCAATATCGCAGGATATGTTTTGCCTCTTATTGACGTCCTGGAATCGTATGAATCATTGACAATACTCTCATGCCCGTACCGAACAAGTAGTCTAATAACTTCATCAGATGTGTCCAGTGGATTCTCCTGCAAGCCAGTTTAGAATCACAAAATTTGTGAACTGATCAGGGTCCACTCGTGTAGCAGACTCAGCTTGAACATCAGATACACCAGCTGGATGAGATAATGAATCATGTGGATCAAGAACACCCAAAGCCAGAGTTTCATCCCATCTGTTCACTGTGGGCAGATATCCAACTTCACTCATATGCTCCTCCAACTGGGGGTAACATGTATTATACGGTGCCACCTGCAGTTTATGGTTATCACCAATTAAAAGAGGTTGCTAGTTCACTCCCAAAAAGAAAACACATTCGCGACAGTTGGCAATACAAATACGTTTTGTGGCCACAATCACATGAACCCGTTCACAGTGTTCGACTCTCACCGCCTTGCCAACTGCTCCAAGAACTATTGTGGCATCTGAGCATCCATAGACAATGGCATATCTCAAAGGTGCTAAGACATAGATGGTAGACTCTTGGCAATTTAGAACCTAAGGATTCAATTCAACTGTCACAAATGCTTAAGGTGATGTGCAGAAGTGGGAAAATCTTTTATTTCCCATATAACCAGTCCTTGAAGTACATATGAAGCACAGACATCAATTCTTGTTTACGATTGTCTTCTAGAGAAGCTTCATGTATTAGTCGTCTTATCTCCCCTAAGTTTTTTTATTTTTATGCTGAGATGCTGCATATGAATCTGGTAATGCAAATGGGTTTGTCTTGCAGGTATTGTCAACCCTTGGACATATACAAGTGGTATCTGACTGCTGAAATGAAATGCAATACATGTTGGCGATAAGTAGAAGGGTGGGACCGTCATCGGCTGACGAGATGCATCCAATTGAAGCTGCAGATGAGACGTTGGAATAGATTGTTGAAGTTCTATGAAAATTTCGGCACGATGGTAGCCGGTAGTTTCCTTGGAATCTCCATTGGTTATTAATTACCAACACATTCTTTTCTCTTCCTTGAAATCAATCGTTTGCTTCTATGATTTTACCTCTTGAATGCTAACGCCCCTTGCCGTTCATTTATTCCTTGAGCCAAGAACTGATTTTGTCTGCCATGTTCTGCAGGTTTCATCATTTGCTTCGAATGAGTTAGACCATTATCAATGGGCAAGCTGGTTATTAGAGTCAAACACACCACGATAAGATGGTGCAGTGTATTTCCCCTGCGCTTACCGACTATGTCCACTAAACTGTTTGTCTACTCATGCTTAGCTAGATGACATTATCCTAGTATCTTATCTTTGTTAAGGAACAGCAACCACAACTTGAAACTCTAGGGACCAAAATCTTGAGAAAATAAGGGCTTATGATGATCTTCATGGAGGAATGAATGCAGCATCACCAATTTCCGTTGTCAAGGAGCATAAGGTCTTCTGTATGACTGCAAATCCTTAAGTCTTGGTCGAGTCACAGTTTTGTTAATTAGTTTGTTTAGTGTTCGGGCACAATGTCGCCCCATAATAAGGTTTGAATCCTTTGTAATATTATAGTTTAGTTTTGAGCTTGCCCTTGAGAATGTAACACTGAACATGGTATTTAATAGAACTTGCATTTTTTGATTAATGGAGATGTTATTATTAGTACTGGTGTTGGACAACATCAAATGTGAGCTGCTCAGTTTTATGAGTATAAGAGACCTAGGCAGTGGTTAACTTCCGGTGGACTTGGTGCTATGGGTTTTGGATTACCGACTGCGATTGGTGCTGCGGTTGCTAACCCTGATGCGATTGTTGTTGATATTGATGGGGATGGTAGCTTTATCATGAATGTTCAAGAGTTGGCTATTATCTTGGTGACCCTTCTGATGAGGATGCAATTTTCCCTAACATGCTTGGATTTGCTGATGCTTGTGGAATACCAGCGGCTCGTGTGACGAAGAAGGAAGAGCTTCGAGAAGCTATTCAGAAAATGTTGGAGACTTCTGGCCTTTATCTTCTTGATGTCATTACACCTCACCAAGAACATGTATTGCCAATGATTCCAAGTAATGGATCTTTCAAGGATGTGATCACAGAGGGTGATGGCAGAATGAGCTACTGATTTCTCGGTCCAAAGTAATATATGATATCCTTCATGTCTGTTTTGTACAATATATATATATATATATATATATATATATATATATATATATATATATATATATATATATATATATATATATATATATATATATATATATATATATATATATATATATATATATATATATATATATATATATATATATATATATATATATATATATATATATATATATATATATATATATATATATATAGTTAATGCTATCATAGTTGCAGGATTTTACACTTGGTTGTTGTTGATGTCTCTTTGTAGAGTCTCGTATATCTCTTGTTTTACCGTTCTTATTTGCTGTAGTGAGATTGAGGGTGAAGTGATTGATAGTAACAACTCTTTAACTCTTAGAATTCGAATAAAATCTGATTTCATTTTGAAGATGAGATGAAGATACTATTAGAAAAGATATTGAATTTAGTTTGAGCTTCAACAGTTATCCATGATGCTTGACTTATGCTTTAAACAAGTTCATCGTTAGCTGGCCAAGCAAAACATCATACTAGTCCTTGTAAACAAAAATCCATAAAAACGATTCTGAATCAATCTTAGCATTGAAACGTCTTGAAGGCCATCAAGTCGAGATTGACTATGAATATTTTAAACATGATTGTAAAATAATGTTGCAGCTCACACATGACTTGAAGTTAATACACCTATGGCTTGAAACTAAACCCCACAATTTTGGTCTTTGCAACACAAAGAACAAAATGTAGAAACATGGTCTTGAAATTTGTAAGCTAAATCTAAGTTTGTCACAAACTGATTTAGAATCCAAACATAGCTTGATACTTGCAATCAATTCGAACAAAGCTTGAGGCCAAAATCGACCGTGTTTAGAAGCATCATGTGAAGTATCTTTGAACATCTTGAATTAAGTGCATATCATAACAAGCAACTTAAAGAGAAGTCTGTAACCAAGTTGAAATAGGGTATAAATTTCTTGAAATCCAACAAGTATGCTACGAGATGCATCCAATCATGTATTTGGTGTCGTTGACCATATCACATATGTCTGATCGTGATAACGAGGACACATATGAGTTTGGGTATAAGGGGTTGGAGGCGCGCTCCTCTCACAAGAAATCAACAAAAATTGCTAGGGATTATAACCACAATGTGTACACACATGGTCTTTATAAACGAAGTCTCAGATAGTCATAGCCAGATGTCGTGAAGCAGTAAAACATTCATTAAATGCTGAAGTAGGACAAATTTGGGGTATGACAATACCTTATACAGTATTTGGCCCCTTCATTTCTCTCCTTTTGACTTCTTGAGTTCGTCATCTTTGTCAAACCACAAAACTCTTAAACACAACTTCATAACATTTATTTGGATGATAAGCACACTTGAATGAACGATTTAGACGAAACAGGTAACGATGGGTGTGATTAGGGGATTAGAGATTTTGCACTTCTTCAAAAGGATGAGTGTCAATGGGGGATTAGGGTTTTATCACTTCTGAAGAACGAAGAATGTGAATTGGGGGATTATGATTTTGACCTTTTATTTTATGTTTTTGGCATTTTATAAATTGTTTTTTTTAATTTAAAAAAATGTTTTTAATATATTATAAATTAAAGTATCCATGTGGAAATTAAAATATTATGACTTGCTGATATGGATTCAAATAATATTTGCCACCTCATTAATGAAGTCGACACATGCAAAACTGGATAGGGGACCATACAAATCCAAATGTAATCAAAATTAAGAAATTAAAATCGTTGATTTTGTAATAGGGGGGCCAATTGTTTAAAACGCCCAAATTAAGGAGACCAGAAGTACATTTAAGCCTATTAACAAATATGGTTAGTCAAAATGAATGATGGTGTATAAGTAACAACACTTTGTTATATTTAACTAATAAAAATAATTAAAAATTTAAATGATTGTTAAATATTTATATTATTGTATAATTTTACTAGAAAACTCATGTGATTAAAATGCTATAGACAAAGAAACAACAGTACATTAAGGTTGATATCTTTTGAAAAGAAAATGATCATGGTTAATAAGACTAAAATAGCATATAATTTTTGTTGATTGGCATACTAGTATGTGTAATATCAAGTTGATAGATATAACTTTTTTATTGTTAAAATTAAGTGTTTTTTTTTATAAAGGCCAATATGTTGAAAGAGAAGAAAGATACAACGAGAGAGGACTATGCCAAAACTCTGGACAAAAGGATGTGAACTAAAATTTAGGCATGCCTAACTTGTTAGAAACCAAAATGGGCCCAAGGCTAGAAGGCATAAGACTAAGTTAGTGGTAACCAAACAAGGAAAGACCTTTCTTGGAGAACAAGTCAGCGCAACCATTTAATTCTCTAAAAACATGAGTCACAAGGAGGTACATTTGCCCAGAGAGGATTTGACAGTTACTCCAATGTGTTATGAGTTACAAAGGAACAAGGTACTTATACTTAAATATGAGAAGTCATTTGGATGCCTCCTTTTATGAATTGGACCAAAGCCAATGATTGGAATGAGCTATCTCAATAGCAGGAATAACACCAATTAAATTTGAAAAGAAGGAGGAATATATGGAAATATTCTCCACAAAGCCTCAAAGATACTCAACATCGTAATTCCTAAACAAACTCCATAAGAAGAGGAATAGGAAATGGTCACTACATCAGTATTGGCTTTGGTCCATAGTACATGTTATATAAAATACGAAAATATCCCATGTGTGTATGTGTGTGTGTAATAGAGGTTCAAATAGCTAAAAATTTTAGTTAAAAACCTGAGAAATTGGTGGCTTCCATTAACTAAAAACAATGAAAATTGACTAACCTTACCCAAGAACGTGTTACTCTTGAAAGATTATATTTGTGCAGGGAACGATAAAGTAACACATCAGCTGCAAGCAAAAAGAAATCATGCCCTACGACTTTCACATCGTGGGAAAATACTTCTCTGCCCTTGTAATACCCCAAAATGTATTCTCCTTTTCTTTAACCTTTTTGGCTTATGCTTTATTCCATTTGCATCTTCATTTATGCATTTCATTGGTTCTAGACATGGGATCAAGGTTTCTTGATCATTCTCAAGAGGAGGAGATGGTTCTCAGAGCAAGGAATAAGGAGATAAACTCAACATCATGACTTTATTAAGCTTCAAGGGTCTCATACTCATCAAGGCATTCTCAACAATTTCACAAAATCATCTAGATTAGGGTTTCAAGCATTGATCACACCCTCATATCTTTTGTTGATGAATTAGGGTTTTGGTCAAAGATTTGTGGCTATCTTCTTGAGAAAGGCAAGGTTATATGGCTCAATACACATCTCAAGGTTTCCCTACAAGTATCATGTCTCATTACAAGTAATTGCATAGGCCTTAGTCAATGAAAAGAGGACTAGGGTTTCATTGATCAAGAAAGTCAACTGTGACTTCACAAAGTCAAACCCTTGAGTTTTTGGGTCAATCATGGACATTTCAAGTCATTACAAGTGTTATTATGAAGGTTGATCAAGAAGAATAAAGGAGAATCATAAAATTAGGAAAGTTGATAAAATTAGGGTTTTAGTGAAATTTCACTAAGTATGGAAAATCGAAAATTGCATCTATCTTGTAAGATCCATAACTTCCTCATCCTTGATCCAAATGAGGAAAACTTGTAATCAAATTGAAAAGGACATCAAAAACTACAAGTTTATAGAAGAAAGCAAGTCCAAAAGATGTCTAGATCAAGAGATATCGAGATTTAAAGTTGGGGAAAAAGTGAAATTGGAGTTTCAACACTTAGAATTTTTCTAAGTATGGAAATTCAACTTGAGGAGCATGTTTTCAAGTCCATGTTTCTTGGTGATCCAAGTTAAATCTCATTTTGCTTCCAACATCAAAGTTGTTAAGCATATTCCAATCTTTCCAATGGTGCCAAGAACTCATCATTTGGATCCTTAGAGCTCAAGTTATTATGCTCCAAAGTTGGTGTCATAAAGTTGCCAAACTTAGCAAGTTTTTAGACAGACTTTGAACCTAACTTCAAGGGAAATTTCCATCGTGATCCACGCTTAATTTCAAAAATTTTCAACATAAAATTTGTTGATATTATTATAAGCTTTCTTTTGATGTAAAGAACTCCTCCATTGGATCAAAGCTCCCCAAGTTATGATGTTTCAAAATTAGTGGTTCATGGAAGTCAAAACCACTTCATAAGTTAGAAATATTTTCAAGTTCTTGGGAAAATTTTGGTGCACAACTTTAGGTCACTTTTCCACATGGTTACAAGCATTGTTTCAAGATGTTTTCAACATGGAGTTTATTCACTGATCTTCCTAGTTTCTCTTGTGCACAAGGAGACATCATTTGGTATATAATCCATCAATTTATGGTCCATTGAAGTGTCTTGCATGAGATTGTTTCTAGGGCATGTTATATTTCTTGCAACACAATACTCCACTCCAATTCACATGAATTTTACCATAAATGGTACCTAAAATGACTAAACATGTCATCCATACCACATGCATACATCATGACTTGTTTTTCCAAAATTGGGAAAAAGAAAGAGTGAACATTTTGGCCAAATTCCTCTCCACGTGCAAACTCATTCACACTATCCTCATGCTCTTTTTCCCTCTATCTAAAGCAACAACAAAAGCTCATGCCAAGACACAATACGAACCTATACCACATGTGCACCATTTTTGCATTTTTCATATCCAAGCCAAGCCTAACTAACTACCATCCTTTGCTTCGTGTCCAAACCTTATGCCAACCCTAGAAAGAGTTCCATATAAAATAAATTCACTCTAAACCTAAGCAATTTATTAATTTTCATATTTGAATCAAAAATCATTCTCTCTTGATTTTCATTCTTCGAGCTGCTCATTTCTCCAAGTATTCCTTCTTTTTCTTACTCTATTCATCTCCATTGAAAAGTACTGAGGAGGTTCAGTTGATTTTTAAAGCTTTTGAAGCATTTACAAGGTGCAATGGACATTACTCCACTAGGTAATATCTTATTTTCTTCACTCTCTCATGCTAGATTCATGTGTGTTTTAGGCTCCTTCTGAAGTCCTACAACATGTAGGCACTATTTGCATATCTTGTTGTGTTGATTCGATGAAGTACAGTTCATGTGATCCATTTTTTGTGTCTTTATTTCTCTATGATATTGTGTTTGTTTGTGAAAATAAATAGCATATTTGAACTCAGCATGAAATTTTGTGTGGAGTGGTGGTTTTGTTTGGTGTTTCTGGGCAGTTTGTGGTGGCTCCGACGACCAGCTTTCCGGAGAAGATGACGGAGCTAAGGCTCCGGCGTCTGAAGGTAGGAGATGAGCTGACATGGTCTTGGTGCTCTTTTTTAAAATTCAAATGTTTTGAGATGTTATTTCTTGATTTGGCTTCTATGTATGACTCATTGGCACTAGGATCCACATCAATTAATGAATCCAGCGTGGCATCAGAGACTTGTCTTTTGTGGTTTGGGATTGTTCATTATGTGATATTTTCACCCCTCTTTTTTCATGCCCGATGCGTTACAACTGCATCCTGGTTCTTTCCATTTTTGCTGGTGCACCCCCTTGATTAATTTCTTTTTATTTTTCTTATTTTTGTTCCATTTTCATTTTGATTTTATTTTGAATAATTCAAACTATTTTAAATTTTACAAAAATACTTTTCCGATTGATAGATGTCTTGAGAATTTTTTAATTTTATTTTATTTTATTTTTCAATTATTTTTATTATTTTATTTGAATTTAATTGTGCAAGGTGTATTTTCTTGATGACTTTGAATTAGGGTTTGGATCTTGATGCCTTGTGATACCTTTCTTGAACCAACCTTGCTACCATGTTTTAAAACTTAAATGATGAATATTTAGAGGGTGATTTGATGCCTTTGATGATGAGTTTTTCATTGGTTCTTATGTGATTTTAAATGATCCTCGACTTATGCTCGATTTGTGGAATATCTTGAACCTTTGGTTTGATTTAATGGTGAATTTATGCATTAACCTTGAGATCTTTTTCTCACTTGATCTTAATGGATAAAAAATGTGTTAGAGCCTCTCATTTGATTTTATTAGGACATTTATCTATTTTTGATTGATGCCTAGATGTGATTTGGGTTTGAGTTGAATGTGCATGATGTTTGACCTAGTTTTGAACCACTTTGCTCACTTGTGTTTGAGTGAAGATTGAGATTCTTATATGATATGATTACCTACGGTCTTAAATTGAATAGGAGATTTGGATCCACATTTATTTGGCCACTTTTTTTTTTGGGTTGAATTTTCAATTTAATGATGTTTTAATAATGATTCTTGGATGTTCTTGATCTAGTTTCTTGAGATTGTTTTTCTTGTATGATCCCTTGATGCTTGATGAATTTTGTATGCCTTGATTGACATGTTTAAGGTTCTGACCTTCATGCTTGGATGCCCATTATATGATCACTTTGCCTTATTTTCCTCCCATGATCATTTATTTCTTTTTATGGATGACTTGAGTTGATGATTGCCTAGTTTCTTGTTCATGATTTGAATATGATTCTTCTTGAGTTTTCTTGATATTTTGGAGTTGGTTTTTAGTTGAATTATTTGAATATGCTTCTGAACCTCCTGCTCTGATGTCCATTACTTGATCCTTTGGTCCTTACACCTTGTTTGAATATTTTGAAGATGATTATGGTTGATATTTACCTAGTTTTGGTGCATGCCTTGAACTTGATCCTTGATGTTTCTTTTTGCTATCCATGAGTTGATGTTTGGATTTATATTCATGTTCATGCTACTGCCTCATCTTGATACCATGCTCTAACTTTGTTACTTGAACTATTTGTGACTTGTTGTCATGAGATAATGATTTGCAAAGGCATAACCTTTATTGTGGTTCATGTTGGATGGTGTTATGCTTCTCTTTTTGCCTTTGAAATGAGTTAACCATGATGTGATATGAGTTCTGACCTTGCTTGATTATTATCTTGTTTTTCTCATGTTGTCTTTGTATGTTGATCATTGGTGATTGATTATGATTCTAAGACTTGTTTGCTTGTACACTTCTTTGATTTCTCTTGCTTTCCTGTTTGAACTTGAATGTGTGAGCACTTTGAGCATGTTTTATGGTGATTGAGAATGTGTATGTTAATTGGGTGCTTTATCCATATTTGATGTTTTGATTCATATGGTAAGCACACTTTGATTTTGGCATTGATGTTTGGCACTTAAGAATTGTTGGTTGATTCTTCTCACCTTGTGTTGCTTTGACATCCTTCTTCTCTTCATCTCTTTTCTTCTCCTTTGAGTTTTTGTTTCCTATTTATTGTTTGCATTGAGTTGCATAATGCTTACCTTTTCTTGATCACATGTTCCCTTAGGGTTCCTAGTACAACTTAATTTCTGATTAAGTTTGGAGTAGGATAGACATTAGGCTCTCAATCCTTTGCATAACAATTTTAGGTTAGCTCCCTTTCAACCTCAACCTTAAGTCCATCTTTGTATGATAACATTAGGTAGACTTCCATTTCTCATCCTCAACTATAGGGCCATATTGCATGGCAACATCTAGGTTAGTTTCCCTTAGATTTTCTCTTTGCCCTTTGTGTCTTTCTCTCTCTCTCTCTCTCTCTCTCTCTCTCTCTCTCTCTCTCTCTCTCTCTCTCTCTCTCTCTCTCTCTCTCTCTCTCTCTCTCTCTCTCTCTCTCTCTCTCTCTCTCTCTCTAATCATATCAAAATACTTAATAAAATATGATGTGCATTGTATGCCATGAGCCTTAAGTACATGGGAAAAGATGAGTGGATGCATTTCTAACCTCATCTTAGGGTACTTTGGGCGCGAGACATTTTGATCGTTAGCACGAAGTATTTGATCCTATGTCATAGACTTTAGTATGATGCGCATCTCAAACAAAGTTAAAGCACTTCTATGAAAACTCTCAAACAAATGCAAATAATTTTTTCCTTCGAGATTGTCAATCAAACTTTTTAGAAAGAGCATGTTATTTCTTTTCTACAGCAAACAGGAATCGACTCTAACTGTTGGAACACGAACTTAGCATTGCTCATAAAAGACACTTAATAACCTGTGGTTGGCTAAACTATGAATGCTCTGATTTCTCATACCAGATGAGGATACATAGGCACAAAATGGAGAAGCCTTGGCGAGCAACCTTCCTCATCACATGTAGTCCTCCGAACTAAGTTATCTCTGACTTTCCCATTGCACGAGGGAATACATAGGCCTAGGACGGCGAATTTCTATCGAGACTCCTTCTGTTTTTTCTCCCTTTTCGTTTCTGTTAGCAGTAGGCTTTAGATATACACACCCTTTGATTAGAATTACAAGATTGTATCCCATCGAGTACAACGGATGCGAGGGGTGCTAACAACTTCCTCTCGCGTAATCGACTCTCGAACCCAGAATTTGGTTGTGAGACCATGTTCCTTTCCCTTTCTGAGGTTTCTTCGATCATTTCCTTTCCCTCTTCGAGATAAATAATGTTCTTTGGTGACTCTGTTTTCCGCCGGTTGTTTTTCGCAGTTGCGATAGCTAGCGACTCTGTTGAGAACTCTAGTTCCCTACATGAGTCAATCCTAGCACTTGTCTGTTTCTCTTTCATTGGGTGTTTATCTGTATGCTTTTACATACTTTACTTATTGTATATTACTGCATCTATCTTGCATTTTATTGCATTTGATTACTGTTATCATATTGTTCTACTTCTGCTGTGATATGGGGTGGGTTGGTTCCATGAGAGATAAGCACATTACCCAGGCTTGAGTGCATACATAGGATTAGATGGGCTCTTGTTAACTTGCATAACGTTTGACACGTATTTTTGGCTTGAGTTCGCATCCAGATGAGGTTTTCTTGAGGATACTCTGAACTGTATGTTTATGTAGTAGTTAGGGTGGTCTGATAGGAGCTTGTGACTCTAGAGACCGTTCATGGGAAATCAGTTGAAGCCTCCTTGATTAATGATAATGAAAAACCAGAAATGGTAATCTTATTATCATTTCTTGACATGAGAGCCTATGAGACTGAGGACCTTCTAGGATGTCATATCCAAGAGTAGAACCCACATGTGAGAGGGGACTGGATTTTACAGGAAACCTTGACATTCAACCTACCCAGTTTTCTGGTTTTCTTATCAGTGTGGACTTATGAACCTGGTATTCTGATTATTCTGGTATTCTAGTGTTCTGGTTTTCTCGTCAGAGCAGAATTTTAAAATTATCCAGTCAGCAGCACAACAATTGTTTAGATATACGGAAACCTTGATCCCATGTCTGCATTTGCATAGCATCATATATGTATTTTAACATTTATGCTTGCTTATTTCCAGGGTTTGATCTTATCCTTGATTCTAGTTATGAAAGCTCTTCATAGATGGATACTGGTAGGAAGGATACCATCAACTACAAGTTTCAGTCTCCAGATTTGAGTTCGCTTCTTAGCCTGATTGCCAGAACTACACAGAGCAACTTGGAGACCTCCAAAAAAGATTAAGGGAAACTCCTTAGCATGCTTCACACTATCACAGAGAATGAGATAGGGGATATAAACATTTTGTTGCAGTTCTATAATTCCTCTTTGAGGTATTTCACGTTTATGGATTATCAGTTGGCCCTTACTTTGGAGGAGTTCTCACTTATTTTGGACGTTCCGGTCAAGAATTAGGTACTCTTTCATGAATCTAAGGAATCCCACTCCGTAAGATATTGATGATGCTCTTTATTTGAGCACATCTATTGTGAAAGCCAATCTTCGAGATAAAGGGGATTTATGGGATTGCTCTTTTTCCTAATCTGCTGAGTTTTGAAGATATGAATGCCATCCAGATTTTTATGCTGAAGAATCTTGTACCCACTCTTCTTGGCAATGTGTATCATTCAGTGCACTCAAGGAATTATAAGAAGATAGGAGGACTCGTTTATTGATGTGCTCCCCTTCTCTGCAAATGGTTCATGAGCCATCTCCCGCATGACAGTGCTTTTGTTGATACCAAGGATTCCTCGAAATAGGCCGAGAGAGTAATGTGCCTTGTTGCTAAGAATATCCAATGGTTTGACAAGAGATTGCTTGGAGTGGAGATGATTTACAGTTGTGGTGAGTTTCCCAATGTCCCTTCCATGGGGATAAGGGGTGGCATCAACTATAATCCATCCATTGCTAGGAGGAAATTAGGATACGCGTTGAAGGTCCCCCGACATATGAAGAAGTAGATGAATCCTTGTTTTACAATGGAACGGACAATCCTGAAGCCATGAAGAGAGTTGTGAAAGCCTGAGGCACTATTCATAGGAAAGGAAAGTCGTTCCTAGGTAAGAGTGACTGCAGAGCTTATCCTCCTTATATAGAATGGGTGCAAAAGAGAGTTGAAGTCGTACACTTACCTTTTTCGATAAAAACTCTTCTGTATCCATTGGCCATTGAGCAACCTACTATTATGGAGGTGGAGAGATATAATAAATTATGGGCTGAAAAGGAAGAGCTTCGCAAAGAAAACAAAGAGATAAAGATGGAAGTATGCATGTTGGGTCATGCTAAGGGTGAATCAGCCTATATAGCCAAGGTGAAGACAGGTCTGCTAACCAAGAGAGAGCAAGAGCGGGAAGAAGAATTCAAAAGCAGAGAATAGATTGGTAAAGATCTAAGAAGTTCCAATAGCCTACTTCAACAGAAGAAGAAAGATCTAGACATGGCCTATTTGGAAATTTCCAAGTTCAAAAGCTAGTGGAATGCCACTGTGACTGCTAACAAGGGGAGAGAAGATGAGCTTCGAGTCCAGATTGAAAAGTTGAAGTAGCAGTTGGAGGACAAAGAGAGGAAGATCAGATAAGAATCACTCCACATGCTCTGGAGTGATCAACAACTTAGGGAGACATTGTCAGCCATGGAAGAGCTTAAAGTTCAAGTAAAGGTGAAGAAGCCCAAAATTGAAGATGCTTTTGGTGAGGATGCTCGAGAGCTACATCGCTGTTACTTGGAAGGAATCATGCATAAGCGGGATGTTTTGATTCAAGAGCTAATTCAGAGTCTGAAGCATCTTGATACCAAGAAGTTGTTCAAAGAGGTTCAATTCTGGAACAGAGAGCATGAAGGATAGGATGGATTGTCTCTAGTGGATATTGATGATATACCTTAGTTGCTTTTCTTCTTTTGTATCTGATCACTATCAGGCTTGTTGATTGGGATTAGTGGCTGTTGTATTTGATTATATCCCTACTGTATGAGATATTTGTATAAACTCTTTATTGAATCCTCTTTGGTTAATGTATGAGCTTATTTTTCCAGTGTTTTATCCATCTCATTTATTTTATTGCTGTTGAAACTTGAATCAAGGTGTAGATCACTCTGGAGATAATCAAGCATGGCATTTGCATTTGCATTTCATATTCATTTGCATGACAGGTGTTCTTAGCTGGTTTTCTTATCTCTACCTGGTTTTCTTCAGCATGATAGAGAGCTTTGTATTCACATGTACGGTACAAGGGGAAATCAGAAACAAGCAATGGAACAAATTCAGGCTGAGTTACTTGAGGTGCGAACCCGTATGGATCAGTTTGTGGAACTGATGCAGAACATGGATCAGGGCCAAGAACAGCTGAGAACATTAGTCCAACCCCTCATTAATCCTTCCATAGCTGAAGATGGTGGTGTTGTTCCTCTTGGCGGAGGCATTCTTGGTGGTGCCAACCCTCCTGGCGGAGGCGATGGTGTTGTTATTCCTCTCGAAGGAGGTGGTCATGGTGTTGTTATTGGCGGAGGTAGTGTATGTGCTGTTCATGGAGGTGGTGGAGGTCATAATCATCATTTTGATGTTGATCAACATGAGGACATGTCCTCTATGTACGATCTGGATACTGGTCTCCCAACAGAAGTAGAAAAGAAGTTCAGGTTATTGGAGGACATAATGAATGCCTATGAAAGTCAAAATGCACTTAGTTTGAACATGACTGATTTAGGTTTGATGCCGAGTTTGAGAATCCCACTTAAATTCAAAGTCCCCGAATTTGATAAATACCAGGGCACACTTGTCTTAAAACTCACATTAGAGCATATTATCGGAAGATATTCGCGTATTCAGATGATGAGAAGCTTCTCATGCACTTTTTCTAGGATAGCCTTGCTGGGGCATCCCTGGAATGGTACATGGGATTGGAGAGAACCTATATAAGAAATTGGAGGGACTTAGCTAAAGCGTTCGTCAAGCAATACCAATATAATAGTGATATGGCTCCAAACAAAACATAACTGCAGAATCTGACTCAGAAGGTGAGTGAGAGCTTCAAAGAGTACGCCCAGAGGTGGTGTGAATTGGCTGCACGAGTTCAACCTCCTATGATGGAGAGAGAACTATTGGACATGTTTATGGGTAATCTTCATGGTCCATATTATGACAGGCTGGTTGGTTGTACTTCTGCAGGATTCTCAGATTTGGTTATGGTAGGCGAACGAGTCGAGAGCGGGATAAAGATTGGAAAGATTCATAGTGGTAATGGCTCCTCATCTGGAGGAGGTAAGAAACCATATGTCGGACCCCCCAAGAAGAGGGAGGGGGGCAAGCAATGATATTTCATCTTACAGAGGTAAGGGCAAAGCAAATGAGAACTCTTCACAACAGGTAGCTGCTGTAGCCATCTCGGCTGCACCTTAACAGCAACCTTATGCTCCCCGTCAGTATCAAAGAACACCAAGAATGGCTAATAGACACTTTGACACTCCACCTATGTCGCACGCTCAATTATTACAACATCTGCTTAAATTGCAATTCGTCCAAAAGAGAATTTTGGCTCCGCTTGCCGATAATCCTCCAGCCAGTTACGATGCCAACGCCCACTGCAAATTCCATTATAGAACATCGGGGCATCACATTGACAATTGTAAAGCCTTCAAGCATAAGGTTCAGGACTTGCTTGATTCAAAAGCCATTGACTTCACCAATAATGCAACGAATGTGATACAAAACCCTATTCCAGTTCATGGCGGTGCAAGGGTTAATGCTATTAAAAATGTAGAGGGGCTAAATCTGGTGACGAATGTCAATATGTTGAAGACTCCATTATTGTTTATAAAAGAATGTCTGTTAAGAGGATATATTCCCAGGGTGTTTGTCTGATTGTCAAAAATGTGCAGTACAACCAGAGGGTTGTGATTTGTTGAAGAAGGGTATTCAAAAGATGATAGATGAGAGAAGCCTTCCGTTTGACCAAACTTCTGTTAATAATGATGATGTTGATGAAGATATTGCAACCATTTCCATTCCGTATAATACCATTCATATATCAGTGCCAGTGCGACAAACGCCTATTGTTATTACCACGCTAGGACCTGTACCGTACAAAAGCACCAAAGCTATTTCGTGGAATTATGGAGTCGAGGTATTTTATAATGGTCAGAAGAAGGAGCTTGTGGGTTCTTCAAGTCCTGAATCCAATGTAGATAATATTTTCGGGGATGGAGGAATTACTCGCAGTGGTTGGGTCTTCGCTCCACCAGTATCTCAGGATGTTAATGTTGATAATTATGCTAAAGGAAAAGGAAAGCAGGTTGTTGAGGATTCTACGCAGAAAGAGTCTACTGAAGATTCCTTATCAAAGGATGTTGAATAATTCATGAGGATTATTAAAAAGAGTGATTACAAAATTGTAGATCAATTGAACCAGACTCCCTCTGAAATCTTAATCCTGTCTATGTTATTGTGTTCGGAGGCCCGTAGAAATGCTTTGCTGAGAATTCTAAATGCTGCATATGTACCACAAGAGATTTCCGTGAATCAATTGGAAGGGGTTATGGCACACGTTAATGCAGGTAATGGTTTGGGGTTCACTGACTTTGACTTGACTCCAGCTGGGAGAAATCACAATAGTGCGCTACACATTTCCATGGAGTGTAGGGGTTCTTTGTTATCTCATGTTCTGGTGGATATCGGGTCTTCCTTGAATGTATTGCCGAAGAAAACACTTATGAAGTTAGACATACAAGGGATTATCTGTAGGCCCAGTGATATGATTTTCCAAGCTTTTGATGGGTCAAAGAGATCTGTATTTAGAGAGGTGGAATTACCAATTAAGGTTGGTCCCGAAGTTTTTAATATAACATTCTTTATCATGGACATCCAGCTAGCTTACAACTGCCTTCTAGGTCGTCCATAGATCCATGCTGCAGGGGCAACAACCTTGACGTTACATCAGAAACTTAAGTATGTGGTTGAAGGTAAAGTAGTTATATTTTGTGGAGAAGAATATATTATGGTTAGTCATTTGTCCTCGTTCAATTATATGGAGGTAGATGGTGAGATTCACGAAAATATTTATCAGGCGTTTGAAGCAAGTCAGATTCAGAAAGAGCCTCCGATAGAGGAGAAAAAGCTTGAAGTTTTTATGACCTCGTGGAAGGAAGCTCGTGCCATGGTTGAAGTTGGAAGCTCCAAGGTTGGGGCCAAGTTCTTGATGTGATGGTAAAGCAGGAAAAGTTCGGTCTAGGGTACAAGCCTTCACAAGCTCCTTTAAGGTTTAAGGGTCCTATCCTATTTTCAAGTGTTGGGGTCATCTTTGACCAAGTTAATGCCATAGGGGAAGACGAAGTCGACAACAACTGTGATATGGATAACTGGATCCGCCCATGCATTCTAGGACAAGAGCTTTCCAACTGGTCTTCTGAAGAAATCATTCATGTCACTCTTCAAGAAGAGTAATTCTCTTTGTTTTTAACATTTGTCAAGTCCTACATTCTGCCCAAGACATAATGACTCATTTGTAGGGCCGCATGTTTTTATTTCCAATACTTATCATAAATAAAAGGACGTTTTTGCATTCAAATATTTCTCTCTCTATCTTTCATTTTTTCCTTTATTTTTTAAATGGAAATGTATTTTGTGTTTGTTTGTTTTCACAGTCTTAATAAAGCATAAAAACATCAATCATGTAGATTAATCACCTCATATTCCATCAATAATGATTATGTTATGGCTCAGTATGATTTTGACAATCCAATCTACTAAGCCGAAGAAGAGACTGATAAAGACTATGAACTTCTGGAAGAATTGGCCAGACTATTGAAACAGGAGGAAAGGGCCATTCAGCTTCATCAGGAGGATATTGAGATTGTTAATCTAAGTACTGAGGACGCCAAGAAAGAGATCAGAATTGGGGCTGCTTTAGAAGACAGTGTTAAGAGAAGTCTGATTGAAATGCTGCAAGAGTATGTTGACATCTTCGCCTGGTCTTATTAGGATACGCATGGGCTTGATACATACATTGTCGTACATTGTCTGCCTCTCAAAGAGGGTTTCCCTCCGGTCAAGAAGAAGCTTAGAAAAACAAGACCAGATATGGCTGTCAAAATCAAAGAAGTGGTTAAAAAATAGTTGGATGCCAGATTTGTTGTTGTCACCAGTTATCCTTTGTGGGTTGCTAATATTGCCCCTGTACCTAAAAAGGATGGTAAGGTCAAGATGTGTGTTGGCTACCGTGATCTGAATAGAGCAAGCCCGAAAGACGACTTCCTGCTCTCTCACATTGACATGTTAGTTGATAATATAACTTAATATTCAGTGTTTCCCTTCATGGGTGGCTTCTCTGGATATAACCAAATCATGATGGCCCCAGAAGACATGGAGAAAACAACTTTTATAACACCGTAGGGGACATTTTATTACAAGGTAATGCCCTTTGGGTTGGAAAATGCTGGGGAAACCTATCAGCGGGCGATGGTGACTCTCTTTCATTATATGATTCACAAAAAGATCGAGGTCTATATTGATGACATGATTGCGAAGTCCCAGACAGAGGAGGAACATCTGGTCAATCTACATATGTTGTTTGAAAGATTGAGGAAATTCAAGTTAAGGTTGAATCCGAACAAATGCACCTTCGGGGTGAAATCTGGTAAGCTGTTGGGTTTTATTATCAGTGAACGAGGTATCGAGGTTGATCCTGCCAAAATAAGAGCGATGCAAGAGATGCCTGAGCCGAGAACAGAAAAATATTTTTGTGGTTTCTTGGGGAGGTTGAACTACATAGCTAGATTCACCTCTCATCTTACAACCACGTGTGAATCGATATTCAAATTGTTAAGAAAAAATCAAGCGGTCAGGTGGAATGAAAATTGTCAAAAAGCCTTTGAAAGAATAAAAGAGTATCTGTAGGAACCTCTGATTCTCATGCCTTTAGTAGCAGGAAGACCATTGATAATGTATCTGAAGGTTCTTCAGAATTCAATAGGGTGTGTGCTCAGTCAACATGATGAGACAGGTAGAAAAGAGCATGCCATCTACTACCTGAGTAAGAAATTTACTGATTGTGAGTCGAGGTACTCAATGCTGGAAAAAACACGTTGTGCACTCGCTTGGGAAGCCAAGCGTTTGAGGTAGTATATGTTAAACCACACAACCCTGTTGATATCGAAGATGGATCTGATCAAGTACGTGTTCAAGAAGCAGACACTCACGGGAAGGATTGCCCGTTGGCAGATGGTTTTAATAGAGTACGATATCCAATATGTTTCCCAAAAGGCCATCAAGGGAAGTGTGTCGTCAGAATATATTGCCCAACAACCAATTGAAGACTATTAACCAATGAAGACTATTTGCCAAGGATTGTGACAAATTGTTTCCTGATGAAGGGCCAGAAATTGGATCCTAGTAGGGGTTAATTTTTGATGGAGTCGTTAATGCGTATGGCAATGGAACCGGGGCAATAATCACCACTCCTAAGGGTTCTCATATCCCCTTCACTGCCCGATTGATGTTTAGTTATACCAACAATGAGGCAGAGTACGAAGCGTGTATCATGGAATTGGAAGAAGCCATTGATTTAAGGATCAAGAATCTTGATGTATACGGTGATTCAGCTCTCGTGATCAATCAGATAAAGGGAGAATGGAAGACCCGCCAGGCCAATCTGGTACTGTACAAATACTATGCCAAAATATTGCTACCTTTCTTTTATAGGTTCGATTTTCATCATGTACCCTGGGCTGAGAATTAGATGGCTAATGCGCTGGCGACATTAGCGTCCATGTATAAGGTGAATCTGTGGAATCAGGTTCCGACGATCAGAATCATGCGTCTTGGCATACCTGCTTTTGTGTTTACAGCTGAAGAGGTATCAGATGGTAAGCCGTGGTTTTATGATATCAAGTTCTTCCTCAAGAGCCAAGAATACCCACCTGGAGCATCCAACAAAGATAAGAAAACTCTGAGGAGGTTAGCTCATAACTTTTTTCTGGATGAGGATGATGTGATGTATAAGAGGAACTTTGACATGGTCTTGCTCCATTGTATTGACGAACACGAGGCAAGCCTATTAATGGAAGAGGTTTACGAGGGTTCTTTCGATACCCATGGCTAGAAAACTATTGAGAGCAAGCTATTATTGGATGACTATGGAGTCAAATTGTTTCAAATACGCCAGAAAATGTCATAAATGCCATATTTATGCTAACAAAGTGCATGTGCCACCGACTTCACTGAATGTGTTATCTTCTCCTTAGCCCTTTTCTGTGTGGGGTATTGATATGATTGGAAAGATTGAGCCAACCGCTTCCAATGGACATCGTTTTATCCTGGTTGTTGTTGACTATTTTACCAAGTGGATAGAAGCAACCCCGTTTACCAATGTCACCAAGCAAATGATGGCCTAGTTCATAAAGAAGGACATCATCTGTCGTTATGGCATTCCCGAGAGATCATTATTGATAATGGTCCAAATTTGAATAATAAGATGATGAAGGAGCCATGCTAGAGCTTTAAGATTGAACATCACAATTCTTCTCCATATCGTTCGAAGATGAATGATGTTGTTGAGGCAGCCAATAAGAATATTAAGAAGATTGTGCAGAATATGGTAGTGACGTATAAAGATTGACATGAGATGTTGGCATTTTCTTGGGATGGTTATTGTACTATGGTGCGTACGTCGACAGGGGCAACCCCTTTCTCGCTTGTGTATGGTATGGATGCAGTCCTACAGTTGAAAGTTGAGATTCCTTCTTTACGAATTTTGACGGATGTAAAACTTGACGAAGCTGAATGGGTATGGACCAGGTTGGATCAGCTAAACCTTATTGAAGAGAAAAGACTGGCAGCTATTGCGTATGGCTGGTTATATCAGAGCAGGATGAAGAAGGCCTTTGATCAGAAAGTGCGCCCTCAGTGTTTTCAGACCAATGACTTGGTATTAAAAAAGATCCTTACTCCTCAAACAGATCACAGGGGAAAATGAACTCTGAATTATGAAGGACCGTATGTTATAAGAAAGGTTTTCTTGGGTGGAGCCTTGTTGCTCTCTACTATGGATGGTGAAGATTTTACATCCCCTGTGAATGCAGACGCATTCAAAAAATACTTCAGGCAAAAAAGGGCATCCCGGTGAACAACAAAAAGAAAAGGTTCGGGCAAAAATTAGGGATAAAATAAAAAACAGAATTGAATAAAATCGCGAAGTTGAAAACCTGAAAAGACAACTTTGGCAAAAACGAGTATCCTGGTGGATTGAAAACCCGAAAGGGAGATCCAGGAAAAAGTTAGGGATTCGAGAGCGAGATGCTACAATCTGCATTTGATCTGTGAGCTCACCTTAACTCATGGTAATCCCGAAGGATAGGAATCAATCCAACCAGTCTTTTCATAAGGCAAGGTATTCGAGAACGTCGAAGACATACGAGTCATAGCCGAATCAGAACTTGATGGAAATATGTTTCCATATTGTTAATCTATGTATTTTATTTTATTTTTGCGCAATTACCTCTTTCTAGGAATTACCTTCTGAAGTAAATTCCTATTTACAGGCCAATTCAATCAATAAAATTTCACTTTATTAAAAATTTGTCCATTTTGTTTTTACTTTACTATTTTGTTTGCAAAAACGTCTGGTATTTTGGTAAACATTGCATGTGAAAACATGAAAGCTTTGCAGAGCGTGTTAAAGAAACATTGGAAATTGCTTAAATTTCTAGTGTCATGGATGGTAACTGAGGTTGCCATGTCAGCCCTGAACATTCTTTTGTTTGTTGTGTGTTTGCAGGATGGAGTATGTAGAGAAAAGTGTGTTTGTTATGTGTTTCAAAAAGTGAGAAGAAAATGGCATGGCATAACACAAGAAAATTTTGACTGAAGTGCACAGAGTTTGCTCAGCAAAAATGCCAATCATACCATTTACTTCAATTTAGTGTTTTATGTTTTTTTATATAGTATTTAGTTGTAGAAGTGTCCTATGTCCAATCTCTAGTATTTGTGCTTCATATTTTATCCTCTAAATTGAGTTGAGAAGGAAAAGAATGGAAAAACCAAATAACATGAATCAACGAAGGTGCAATGGTAATGATAAAATCAAACAAAAGTCAAGCAAGGTACATGTTTACTTGCTTTGTAGAATGTTAGCATGATTTTGAATTGTGTTTTCTCTTACAAATTCATATCATGCCTCATTTTGCATTGTACACACACTTGCTTGAATCATTTATCAAAAACCAAAAAAAAAGTGAGGAGAACTTCATTGTTTACATAAATAAAATGCTTGTGAATAATCCTTGTGTTAAACTCGGTTGATTCATCCTAAATTCGGAAACTCCATTTGAGCTTTGTGAAAAGCATAAAGAAGATCAAGGCAATTGTTTTTTATTGAGAAAAACCACCACAGTCAAAAAGAGCCTCATCATAACCAGTAAGTGAGTGAGCATTTGTACACCTCTTTTGAACCAGAAAATTCAAGGAATGGATCCAAGTTTGAAAACTATACAAAACCCTAAGAATACCACTTAGTAAAATTGTGATCCATTCCAAATTTTGTTGAAAACACAACCTGAACAAAACAAATGGAATAAGAGAATTCTTAAAAAGAGCTTCATTCATAAAAAGAAACAAGTTGGGGAGAAATGTGATGAGGTTGAAAAATAGAAAATAAAGAAAGTGCAAAAACAAAAAGAAATAAAAAGAATAAACATTGGTATCACGAAAAGAATCAAGAAATGAAAAAGAAAAGTAATAAGTGAAGCTAGTCACAAACCTGGCCAAATTTTTGAAACAAAAGCTTTAGGAGAAAACCTTATCCTTATGAAACCTGACCATATTACAACCTTCACAAATCCTTTGTGATTTATGCTATCAATTGCTCAAATTTTGAATTGCTTGGATGAAAACATGAATCGATCTAGATGTTGACAAGGTGATTAGATGAGAGTCATCCTACCACATGATTGAAACAAATTTCAAGGTCTTCATCCCTTTCATGAAGAAGAGTGTTAGGATGATTCAAGTGAATTATGTCATTGTCTTTTTGAGAACATGGTTTGATTTTGTGGGAGAGAACTTGATTTCATAAGCATGTTCTGATTCTACAACCAGTTAAACATGACTCTTGTTTGACAAGTAGTCATTTGAACCATTCATGTTTCAAATTGTTATTCAAATACTTGATAAAAGATCCTAAGAACATTTTTGAAAAAGCCCATGCTCTTGATTGAGGACAAACAAGAAATTAAGTTTGGGAGAATTTGATAGAGGTTCAAAAAGCTACAATCTTTAGTTAAAAACCTGACAAATTGGTGACTTCCGTTAACTAAAAACAATGAAACTTGACTAACCTTACCCATGAATGTGTTACTCTTGAAAGATTATGTTATTGCAAGGAAGGATAAAGGAACACATCAGTTGCAAGCAAAAAGAAATCATGCCCTACAACTTTCGCATCGCGGGCAAATGCTTTGCTACGTGAAGGTCGCAACGCGAAGAGGAAGGGAGCAACAACAAAAGAGAAATAGAACCATAATCAGCAGAACTTCGGTTGGAGCGAGAGAAGGGAGATGAAGCGAAGAAACTTCGCATCGCGAACTATACTTTGCGTAGCGAAATGAGAAATAGAAGCAAAAAGCACAAGGTTTGCTTGCAGCGACAGATGCGAGGAAAAACGCAGAAAAGTTTGCTATGAAAACTTTACTTCGCATAGAGAACTATGGCGGTTCCCAGGGGCAGCTTAAAATTTCTTCATGGTTAAGCAAGCTCACTTTGCATAGCGAGCAGAACTTCGGATAGCGAAAGTGCCTCAACTCAACCAATATAAAAAGGGGTGCAGCATAAAGATTTTAGGGGAATCTGGAAGAGAAATATATAATATATTGTAATAGATAGGTTGTAAGAGGAAGTAGAGAAAGGAAAATAAGGATACGAGCTAGATACACATCAAGAGTCGGAAAATCGTCGTTGATGTTGATTCATCTCAATTCCTCCATTTTGTATCAGGCAACCATGAGTAGCTAAAATTCTTTCTTGTTGGGATTGGTTGTAGTTCACCGAAACAGTATGTATTTTCATTTGATCAAGGCGTTATATGCAATGTATTTATGAATCATCATCGATGTTATCTTGGTTTTATTGTTTAACTCCATGGATTTGAATTGATATTGAGAAATACGATTCTAATCTCGATCCAAGATAATCATCTATTAAACTCTAAATGTTAGACATAGATTTAAGTTTAATATTCACTGTAGTATCGATTCTTAATGATGTTGTATTGTTTAATAGGCTGAGAAATCGTCGAATAAACAATAAGGTGTAATCCTCATCAGATGTTTGGACATAAACTTTGTTTGTAAACGATACATGATGATATTTATACATGTTTAGATTATGTATAATGATCAGTGGTTTGCATATTTAATCGGTGGATGAAATCCAATTCCAGCAAGCTTATTCTTCTAAAAACTATCTTTATTAATTATATATTTTTACATTTGGTAATGTACAAATCTAATATCTTGCAAAACCTCCGCTTAAAATCATATTAACGATTGAACGTCATTGATATCGCACCAGTCCAAGTGGATACGATAAAAACAAAATACTTACTTTTGATTACTCAACATTTGTGTGTGTGCGCGTGCGTGTGCACAATGATTAAAAAATAATAATTAAATGAATAAATGTAACAAATTTACTTAAAAATGGATCTATTTACTTTTGATTATTATAAATAGTCATTTAAAAAAAGTCAAAAGAATTTTATATGAGATCTTATAATAAAAAATAAAAAAACTCAATGATTTTATTTTTAAGGACAGCGGTAATAATAAATAATACTATTAGAACAAACTCTCTAAGATATATTTTTTAACCTACTGTTTTGCTAAATAAAAATATATGAATTTCCATCAAATTTAATAGAACTTATTTGAATTTTAACAAATTAAAAATAATGTGTTTAAAGAATATATTGCTAATAATTCCTATCAACTTTAATTTATGGTAAACTTTGAAAAGTCGTGAGCTTTTGTTTGAGGTGTTGTCCGTTGGTATGACTGAACTATCAGAAATGGTGATTGAAATAGCTGGCATTTCTTATGCCTTTATTCTAATAATATTTATTGTTTGGCTATTTCCAGAAAAAGAAATGTTTGAAAGGTGTAGGAGGATTATTATTATTATAAAGCAAAGTAAGCAAAAAAACTAATAGAAAAAGGAACAGAAAAAGGAGTGTGATTGTTAAATTAGAGGCGCAATAGCAAATAATTTGGCGTCTCCTCTATGTTGTTGTCTCTACTTATGTTGCTAAATGCCACTGTTAAATCATTTGACACCGCACCTTAATGTTTTTCTTTTCTACCTTTATATATTATAATAATTTAATTAATTAATTAATTAATTATTAAATATGAAATCAATATTAAAATTTATAATTTTTTTTTAATAATAAATTTTTTTATCAATTTAAATTATTTAATAATTTAATAAATTTCATAATTCAAAAATATTTTTAAAAATAGAAATATATTACAAAATTATTTTCTTAAATCTTAATATTTAAAAAATATGATAAGAAATATAAAAAATATATATTAATATAATTCAAATATTATAAATAATGGAAAAAATCAAATATTAATAAAAAAAACTAAGATTGTTGTCGTTGTTGGACTAAGAACAAATCATCGGTTCCACTTTTTTAATATATTCGTTGTCGTTGTTGACCCATTTCACATAATGATGGATCTTCATCTTAGACATTGGTTGGACATGATATAGTCGTTAGACCTTGCTCTCATGTTGCTTGCTAATGACATTATGTCATTATGTAATATTTGTGAATATTTTTGATGGAATTGATAGAATTATGAATCGAAGCCAAGCCAAAATGGTAAAGAAAGGAGCAAAAGTACAAAAGTGGTAAAAAGCTGAGACTTAGAAAAAAAATAAGAGAAAAAGGGAGGAAAAAGCAAGTTTTGCTATTGGATTTCCCGCAACCGCGATGCTCTCATCGTGGGTTCAATGGAGTAATATCGCGATCACGATGTAACCTAACACGGTGGCGATGACGTTTTTTCCAGACACGCTTTTGTAGCTTTTTATAGGAGTTTTTGCCACTTTAATTTTTAGGGTAATGAATTCTAGGCAGAAAAGTGACAACAAGGAGCATTTAAGTGTGATTTTGGAGAGCATTTATTCATTCAAGAACTAATTTTCCATTGATTTTTATGATGTCTTTTTATCAACTCTTGGTAAATGTTTGTTTAACTATGAGTAGCTAATCTAATTTTGATTAGGTCTTTAGAGATGATCCTAATTGTACTTGGTTGGATCATATGAATGTTGAGATTATTTGAATAATTTTATAGTATAATTATTATTCAATTGTTCTTATTCTTACTGCTCTTTGTGTGTTAAAGATCCTGCTCTTTATGTGTTAAAGAACGCACAAAGTGATTTTAGATGAGTATAAATTATTAATCGTAAGTCTACCGATCTGAATTAGGACAATTGTTCAACTTAATAATTAACTAGGAATAGGTAATTATGAGTTGTGGCTGTAGAATTAACGAACTTAAAAACACCTAGTTTTACTTTAAATTTTCCGAAGGAACTCGAGATTTATCGTCTAAATTATGTTAGACGATAGACTTCGATCTAGAGGGGGTGAATAGGTCACAAATTTAAAAA
Source organism: Lathyrus sativus (assembly GCA_963859935.3). Classification (NCBI taxonomy): domain Eukaryota; kingdom Viridiplantae; phylum Streptophyta; class Magnoliopsida; order Fabales; family Fabaceae; genus Lathyrus; species Lathyrus sativus. The sequence goes on from OZ012739.1 coordinate 380,198,937, forward strand.
CAAAACTTTTGGCAAAAATAGTTTTCAAAAATTTTATGGCATGACGGAAACAACCTGAATCCAATCGTCTAACCGAACCTACTATCGAAAAGCTCGGATATGCGTAACGTAAACCAATTGGATGATAATGAATGCAATTTGTTCAACAAAGATTAATTCACAAATGAATTAAATGGTAAGCTATGCGTAGAGCTTATTTCCAATGAACAAAAATCAATTGAAATACTCAAAGGCAATTTATCGAACATTTTGTGTGCGATCGATAAAGTTTGGAAATTCAATTTGTTTTGTTGATGTTGAAAGCCAATCATAATAAAAGTGATTATGATTATATCAACAACAACAATTTAAAAAGATAATTGAAAAAAATTCTAATCGAATTTATCAAAACTACAATGAAATCGATAATTTGCATAGACAACAATTAACCTTATCTTTGTAAAAATGTTTATACAAGAGATAAAAAAACTCTAACCCCACTAACCCGATGGTTTGTTGTTGATTCTACCACATCCAAACTCTTGATCTAAGTTTGATCAAGTCACTAACAATGCTTCTACAATCCACCGGTTCTTGACTACTTACTTGCAAGACCTCCACGTCTTCAAGACTTTCGCTCGGATGGATTAATCTCTAGCGCACATTTGTTAAACCTAAGACTCACGAACACGATTCACTGTCTCGCCCTACTCCCTTGTAAGGATTCATATTGTCCCAAGGCCTTCACTCGGCGAATACGTATTTGCATGATCTTTTCCAAAACCTTCATCTCACAGTGATCTAGAAGGAAAACCCCGTCTTGGTTTTCTTATTAGAAACACACAAAGATCCCAACCCAATATTCTCGGTTACACCAACCTAATGTGATGTTATCAGCCCTAATCTAGATGGTCACCCAATCAAAAAATTATTATGTGTAGTTTGATTGTGTGTATGCATAGAAGAGAGGTTGAAGATGATGGGAGTGCTTTGTAATTTTAGTTTTGTTTAGGTTTTACACTAGAACCTTACTACAATATGATGCATGTATGAGTATATGTAGGTATGGGAGAAAATGAGAAAATGGAATGCAATTGGATGGAGTAAAAATGAAAATTTTTAAAAATGGACATCGTATGTGTCGCCCTATGAAAGCAATAAGTCGGCTTATGAAGGTACTCAAGTCATCCTATAAAGGTTTCAAGCCGGCCTGTGAAGGTCTTGTGCCAACCATATTTTGATCTAAGTGAGACGACCTGAAAGCAGGGGCTCCAGGATTTAATATTGATCTGTGGGAGCCGACCTCAAATGACCATGTGTGGACCTATACTAAAGTTGAAACTTCTATAGGTTGACCTGTTTACGCATGTGTCGACCTGAAATGTGTTGACCACCCAAAAACTTGTTTTTCAATGCATTTTTCACCAAAACTAAGTTTTCAATGCATGTAAAATGTAAACTCATTTGAATGCTTCCTAATACTAAGATGCTCATCTAGAATGGGAAGATACCGTCCAATATACATAACGCTGCACTATCCTAGTTTTGACATCATTCAAAATTCAAAAGTACACTCACAAATTAGTGAGTTGCACACCAAGAAATTTTTTGTAGTAGTTTTTTTTTAATTTTTCATATAATTATAGTGTAATTGTTATTCATGTGATACACATTCAGCAACAGATATAATTATGGGATTTAAAGTAAAGATCTAATTTCTCTTCTTTATCGAACTTTACATTGAAGGTTTTCTCGGACTTAGTTTTTTGTACCGATCATATTTGAAAACGCTCTTTGTTTATTTAAAGAGCATTAGTATAATCTTGCTTAAATTTGCAATCCATATGGAGACGAATTATTTTATTACTTCAACCATATTAGTACACTTGCTAAGAAAGTCATCATGTTTTGACGCCGTTGCCGATGATTCTTTATAATTTCAACAAGGTAATATTTGTGAAATGTTTTTAATTTTGTTTTAATAGTTAATTTTAATTTTATTTTATACTCTTATTTTGTTCTGTTTGGTGCAGTGCTACTGAGGTATTGTTTGTTTGTTTATGCAGGGCTCTAATTTGATATTGATACCGATAATCCTAAAAATTAAATGAATGGTTCACGTAATTTGAAAAGCGAAATGAGAAACACTATAAGTTACAGAAAAAGTTAAAGAAACAAAAGAAAAAATGAAAAATCCACCACAGGAAACGATGAGATATTATTCTAGGATTACTGACGCTTAACAGATATCCTTACAATTTCAATCAGCTAACCCTGTAACTTTGATATTAAAAATTTTGTGCTTTTAGGTTTGAGAGATAATCTGTTTGACGGAAAAGCTATCAGGGATTCGCGGGAGCATCTTGAAATTTTTTATGAGACTTGCTCAATGTGTAAACTGATGAATGTTGTCATACCCCAAATTTGTCCCTCAATCAATAAATCAATGCATTTACCACACATTTGCATTATATGCATATCATAACATTCATTTTTTCCGCATAATGCTTAAAATGTTGACCATAATAAATTTTCGATTTTACAGGCAGGACGGTTGAATCAATTCTCATATGTACGTAAAATTAGCGCGCAAAAATATTTTGAAATCGAGCTTGTAGACACCATCTTTATTGATTTACGGTTCACGTAATTTAACTTGGTGTGCTCATTTGATAATTTCGACTCCTTTTTTGGGTGCATTTTAATCAGTCTAGGTATTTTTAATCGATCATTTTTTACTTCAAAATTTGATCAAAACCTATCTGTTTTCTAGAGCTTTATTTCACATTGATCAATTTAGTGCATTCATTTTAATTTTTTGAGCATTTTTGCGTCCGATTTTTATTCATTTTTTATCCTTTTATTTTTGTTTTTTTTAGCCAAAATAATCAGTAGAATTAATTAGAATTAACTATGTTTTTGATTTGATTTTATTTGTTGTGTTGTTTTTTTTAATTTAACTACCAAAACCTATTTTCATAACTCATAAAATAGTAAGAATGAAAAAAAATTAAATTGTCAGCCAAGAGCTGCCACGTGGCATCCCCCCTTATTTGAGACCTTTTCAAATTTAACCTAAAATGGAGGAGACGCGTGGGGAAATTTTTTATTTTTTATTTTAGAATATGCAATTGATTCTTATCATCTAGCATTGGTAACAAACCCACTCACACACTGACAACTCACATTGATAAAAAAGAAAAAGAAAGGGATGGAGACGTTGGGTAGGGGGTCTACGCGGATTCTTTGGATTATCTCCCATTTGCATATACAAAGGACCTACTAAATTTTTTCTCATTTTCATAAAAGCAAACTATCACCACCATTTAGCATCTTCTCTCTCAGACTTTGTAGAAAAGAGAGAAAATTCTTCTCATCTCCCTCTTTCAATACTCGCACAAACTGGACTACCATCAATCTAATCAGAAACAACCTTTCCACCCTCAACTCATCAAACACCTCTTCCACCTTGAAACCATATGCAACCTTACTGTTCTAATACTTTCTCACCACATTTGTTTTCTCTAGCAACCGCATAGTTAACCACCATCCATTTGTGTAATCATAACCTCACTGTCACCAACAATAACTCCAAACTTCCTTCTCCATTTTTCCAAACAGAAACGCATCACCACCTTAACATTAACTACAATCCACCTCCATAACACATTCAACAACCTTCATTTCAAATTTGTTGCAACATAACGACTCTCTCCAGCGGTGACCTCCATCTAACCACCATAACCACCGCGATGAAATACACTCACCATTTCATCCTTCACACTCTCATCACACACCACCATGAGTAACCCAACATAAACCTTCTTCAAAAACAACTTTGGTCGCTGATTCGCACCACCACCAAAACTGCTACCTCACACACACTTTTCTTTTTCATCTTGAACCTCATCATCACCTCTACACAACCACCAGAACTGCCACCTATGGCCATGGTGTACACCACCCATACCGTGAAACATCCTTTTTCGATCGAACATCCTTACCAATCATATCCATGACGTCGCTGTCGCACCTCGAAAAATACAATCGAGAAATACGACCCTCGTGCAAAAGGCGCAGAATACGGTTTGACAGAGTCACCACCGAACTTTATTTATCCCAAAAGAAGGAGAGGAAAATATCGAGAAAACCTTTAGAGAGATAAGAACATGGTTGTCGCAGCCACATTCTGGGTTTGGGAGTCGGTTATGCAAGAGGAAGGTATTAGCACCCCTTACGTCCGTTGTACTCAATGGGAACCTCTTAGTTTGATTAGTGATGAGCATTATCTAAACTTGTTTATTTTCTTCTCAACGATAAATGCAAAACGGTACGATAAAAAGGCTCAATGCTAAAGAGAAATAGGTGATTTTAGGTTAAGGTGCTCGCCAAGGATTGGGGCCCTTGTGCCTATGTATACTCATTCATATGAGAATGGGAAATCATAGCTTTTGTAGTTCGACTACAGGAATGGATAGGAAAGGGGAAAACATAAGATGGATAAAAGGTAGACCCAAACAGTGGAAAAAGAAAAAGGTAGCTCACTAAGATCATCACAATCTTGTGCCTACGTATCTTCATTCAGACGAGAATAAAGAATCAAAGCGTCTGTAGTTCATGGAGGCGACCACGAAAAGAGACGGGTTGAATTATTGAATATGAAAGATTGAATGACATACAACCCAATGGGCATGCCTCGAGAGCAGTCACTCAAGAATCCAAGGAATGCGAGACTCCAAGAACTCAACTCTTTCGGGAGATGATTGAAAATGTTTGATATAAATTAAGTGTTTTAAGATGAAAGGTTGAATGAACAACAGTCCAAAGCGTACGCCTCAAGAGCCATTCATTCGAAGATTCAAGGAATTCTAGACTCCAAGAATTTTCTTCTTTCGAAGTTTGTTTGAGAAAGTGGTTTGAAAAAAAAGATTGAACTTTTTGGTTGAAAAGAGGTTGATGGTGAGGCAAAAGACGCTCGACTTACAAGTTTGAGTAAAATACCATTTGACGTTGGAACAAGGGTTCAAGAAAGAGGTGATAATTTATACTAGTCCCTAGGGGTGCTCATAATAACAAAACCACAATGAAATGTGAAAGTGTGTGCATTAGGTTGATGGTGAATGCTAATGAGCAATCGACTTACGATGGGTGTTTGAAAATGGCTCGATGACAAATTGAGAATTAGTTTGAAAATGATTTAGTCTATGCTAGTCCCTGAGGGTGCTCCTAGTAAACAAACTACAACCAAAGTAATACGAATGTGATCAAAATGGGAGCGAGGTAAATGTAAGTTACACGGGATTGCATGAAATAAAAGGGTTCATTGTAAGGTAGCCCAAGAGGAAGCCGTGTGTGTGCAAGGTGTCCTAAACTAAGCCACGAGCGAGAGTCGGACAAAATCTCCTTTTCTAGGGTTTTTGTACGAAGTCCAAGTTCCGTTGCTCGGAAAAGTAACCACAGTCCACCAATTTATTGTTTTAGAGTTTTGATATTTTAAGCGTATTTTTGAATAGTATGAATAAAGTATGATTAAGATGAACAAGATATGATGAATATGATAAGATGACAAGATATAATCAAGATAATATTAATAATCAAGATAATATTAACAATAAGATAATAAGATCAAGATATATTATGAACAATACATAATCGAGGATATATTGATGGAAAAGTAAATAAAAAATATATTGGACAGAAGTTAAAGATTAAAGTTAGTGGTTAATGATTAATCGAATAAATTGGGTCAAATTTAGCGCTAAACCGTCGTAGCACGATCTATGACGAAGATCATACTATAGGAGGTCGCATAAGTATGATATTTATGCTAAAACACAGTAGAGAAATGATATTGTGAATCATTCTCCAAAGAAATTGTGCCACACGAAAAGAAAAGGTGAAGATCTCGTCTTAATCACAAACTTGCGTCAATTAATAGAAGGTAACCACGATCCGAAAGTATAGAAAATGATCTCAATGATTATTTGCTACAAATTTAGAATAATGAAGGTTAAACAACCTCAACCAATCAACATTCGTAATATTAAAGACTTTCATTAACCAAATCGAAACAAAATACAAATGGAAATGTAAAGGATAAATAAAATTGAAATTAATATCAATAAAAAAAACATAAATAAAATGTAAATTAAAATCATGGACGAATCAAAATAAAATTAAACCATTTAGTATCTGTTTACAAATATTATAAAAATAAATAACAAAAAATACAAGAAAGTAAAGGGGTGGGGGGGGGGGGGGGGGGGCGTTGCATTTACAAGGGGTGTGAGTGGTGTGGAAATCATTTGGGATAAAACCAAGCCCATCATTTCTAAAACAAAACATTCAGATTCTTGAAAAAAAACAGACAAGGGCGGCGTGAAGCTAAGGTGGTGTGTGTAAAAATAGATTAATGGCGGTGTTAATCAAGGAACACGGACTCAACGACCCATAGTCTTAGTACATTTATTTTAAACAAACAAAACCTAAAAAGTGGAACCAAAATCATGATTATCATCAGCTTATTCACTTCAAAGAAGAACCAAAGCCAGGCAGTATTCTCACGGGGAAAAAACAACATCTATTAGAATATTAATAGTAATTCATATTTATTTAGTTGTATTATTTTCCTTAGTCCCTAAGTTTGTTAGAGGGTATTTTAGTATTTAATCTTATTCTAGTAACCCTAGTTTCAGCTTATAAATAGGGTGACAATTATTGTAACTTTTATCATGTTTTTCTACCGTCATTCTTAATAGAATATTTCTACATTTCATCATTTATTCTACCTTTGCACCAACAATTGGTATCTAGAGCTCCGGTTCAGATTCATTGGGAAACACGGGAAACACGAGTGAACGTGAGGTCTTGTGTGTTTGATTTTGATTCTTAGATTCGTGTTGAATCTTGAACAAAATCTGATCAGAATTTTATTCTGTGGGTTGGGAAACACTGTGTGAGAAATCTGAGTGTATTGTGCAAGGTGAAGATGAACGGAAACGGTGTTGCACCCCAAAATTTGACCAACAATTATTTACTCACTGAGTGTTTGAAGGTTGATACCTTCATCAGAAAGTTCAAAAGATCTTCAGAGGAATTGGTTGAAACCAGGGTGGTGTGCTTCATAACTTGAAAGTTGTGGGAACTCCTCAGATGATTCTGAGACTTTGAGAATGAACTTGATGTTTTGAGAAAGCCTATGAGATGTCTTGATAGCCATCCTAAAGCCCAGAGAAGTCATTGTGCAAGAGTTCAGAAGATTCAACCATGAATGGTAGAATTAGGGTTTTGACTGGGTCAACCCTAGATCAGCTGAAAATTTGGAGAAGGTTGAGACCTAATCCAAGGGCCATGAGATCATGGAATGATGCATAGAGATGTTATAAAGATGATTCCTAGACCAACTCATCATGATTGAGGAGTTTGAGAAGCTTCAAGTTAGGGTTTCCAAGGATTGTCAGTGAAAAAACCCTAATTTGATCCCTATTTTCCAGGCAGTTGTATCTCTAGATGTGATTGATATCTCGTCTTCACCACAACATGAATGTTGTAGAGCTTGTTCTTAGCTTTAATTTGAGTGGTGGAAGTCCTTGATAGGAGTTGCAGAGCTCAAGTTATGGTTTTGACAAATTACAGGTCAGCTGAGGTGTGTGAATCTGGGTCCTTGAAAGTCACCCAACTTGCAGACAACTTTTGCCCTAGTAGAATGACTCCTATGATCTCTTGGTCAACATGAATGTTGAAGGGCATCTTCTTAGCTTTAATTTGAGTGGTAGAAGTCCTTTATAGGATTTGTGGAACTCAACTTATGGTTGGAACAAGACAGGGGTATTTTGGTCATTTGTCAGTTATAGGTCATTTTTAAGCAAAGGCCATATCTCCTATTTCCAAGCCTCAAATGAAAAAATTCAAAACATGAAAGTTGTTCAAAATGTGATTTTAAGTCTAGAAAGAAGGTCATGGATTGTTGGAAAAGCTCATAGCATGGATTTGCATGATTGGTCAAAAATGAACTAAAAATGGCTTATAAGTTGAAAAAGTTGAAATTGGAAATTGGTTTGGAAGATCTAGGAATCCAAAAGGGGTCATCCAATATATCATTTTGATTGGAAACATCATTTTAAAAACAATGGTTTAGCCACATTTTTGAGTTTAGGCTTAAAAATTGGAGTTGCTTTGTAAATTTGTTACTTGCACTTTAAGGCATCAAAAGGAAAGATGGGAAAATGCTACACAAGGACTTGTAAGGCTTTGTTTTCATTTTACCATATCATTTGAGGAGAAATTGAGTGAGATTGCATGGTATATCATGATATAGCATGAGATTTGCTCAAGATGACAAATTCAAACTCTCATTGCATGAGAAGTTCTAAAAGCTTCATGGAAGGTTCTCCAAGGTTCTAGACATTTCTATTCTCATCTATATAAGCCCTAGAGTGACTCCATGCATTGGTTAGAGATTCTTAAAGCTTGCATACCACACTTTGATTCTTTCACTCCAAAGTGCATTTTCATTCCAAATCCCATTGAAACTCCATCAATCACTACAATTCTGATTATCATCATCATCTACAAGCAACATTGAGTATTTGGCAAGAAAGATTGAGGAGAATTTGTGGCTGGCTCATGTATTCCAAGTGATCACTCCAACTTGCATGAAGGATTGGCCAGGTTGATTCAAGAAGTGTGAGCACAAACTACTGCAAACAGAAGCATATAGATCCCTTAAAGATCATCTAGAGGAAGTACCAAGTCTTGAATTGGAAGAAAAACACCATAGCCATCATCACTTGCAAGGTATGCGTTTTCTTTTGAATCTCATTATTTATGCATAGTTAAGTTATGTGGTTAGGAGAAATGTGATATAGACCAATGTAGGATGAATCATGATGAGTTTTAGAGCATTACATGAAGGTTTGTTTTATGGCCATTTCTGTTTTGAGTTCAAGAACTCATGCCTTAGTGTACTATAACCTTAGTTTTGTAGTTTAGAATAATCACCATGGAGTGTAGATCATTCTAGGCTAATTTCAGCCAAGACCATTTCCATGCATATCAGTGCAAGTAATGGTGCCCAAGACTTCCACGATCCATATGTTTTTCTAGAGGGAGTATTAAGAAAATCTAGGACCATGGCTGTGTAGAGGGCAATGAGTAGGTTAAGTTTGATGTTTGGATCGTGAGTTTTCATTGCGAGATGAGAGAGCTGTGGATGATGGAAGATTCGCGTGTGAGGTTGTTCTGTGAAACCCTAGCAGGCTCAAGGTAGGAGACATAATCCTCACCTTTGATTCGTTTTGAAGTTTTGACCATTTCATCTCAATCTACGGCCCAGATGCATTAAGAAATTGGAGGGAAATTTTAAAAACCAAAACACGGCGTTTTGATAAGTGAGGCGCGTCTGGGCTTGATGGATCCAGAATTCTATCTGCACCCCCCCTATATCTGGCCCACTTGTACTTGAACTAGCGTGCATTACTACTTTCACCCCCTCCCCTTTAATTGTTTTCTTTTATTTTTTATTCTTTTAATATTTTCTTGTTCTTTAAAAATTCATAAAAAATAGAAAATTTAATATTTTTTAATTCTTCTTTTTCCTATATGTTAATAAATCTGTCTAGAAAATTATAGATAAATAAAATGTCCATTTTATTTTCTTTTCATATTTTTAATAGATTTTTCTTTTAAATAGCTTTTAAAATAGGATTAATTTTGTGCATGATTTTGTAGAATTTCTTTTAGGATTTTCCTTTAATCTTTTTAATTCATTTTTTTTTGTGTAATTAGATATTGAATCATAGTTCCCCATAGGATTTAATTCTTGATTTTTAGATTAAATTTTGATTAGTTTAATTAGGGTAGCATTAGGGTATTCTAATTAGGGTTTAGGTTGTGCATAGGTGAGGAAATTCATTTTCTTTAGATAGTTTTGTTTTGATTTTGGGGCAGGGGAATATGTGGATGTTAGGGGTAGATGTTGTAGACCCTTGTGAGTAATTGATAGATTTTTCCCCATTGGTTTAGTATTTTTAGGTATTATCTGAAGCTGCCTGATGATTTTGTCTGTTCTGTGGTTATCTGTTCATCTCTGGGGTTTACTTTGGGGAATTTGTTGTGGGGCTTGTGTTGTCTTGAAGAGCTTGTTGGAGAGCATGATGAAGAGAAGATTGTAGATCAAGATTCAGAGACCCAGAGCTTGGCTTTTTCCCTGTCTGTGAGGTTTGAGATCCTGAAGTTTGAAGGAAGTTCATGGTACTTTCCTGAGGAAGGCACTATGAATGACTTTCATTCTTTCTTCTCACCTCTTCCTTAAGTATCCAATGATGTTGGAGCCAACTTGTGAGTTTAATTTCTCCCGAGGAGGAATGTAAACTGATTACATGTTGTTGAGCCACATGGGATACAACTCCTAAGTGGAAGCCTCCTAGTACTTTCCTGAGGAAGGTCCTATGGGTCTATTCACTTAGTTCCATTAGTTTATCTAGGATTTCTCAAGTATCCAATGATGTTGGAGCCAGCTTGTGAGTTTAGTTTCTCCTGAGGAGGAATGTAAACTGATCACAGTTGTTGAGCCACATAGGATACAACTCCTAAGTGGAAGCCTCCTAGTACTTTCCTGAGGAAGGTCCTATGAGTCTGTTCATTTAGTTCCACTAGTTCAGATAGGATTTCCTAAGTATCCAGTGATGTTGGAGCCTGCTTGTGAGTTTAGTTTCTCCTGAGGAGGAATGTAAACTGATCACAGTGGTTGAGCCACATAGGGTATGACTCCTGAGTATACACCTCCTAGTGCTTTCCTGAGGAAGACACTATGAGTCTGCTTACTTAGCTCCCTTTCTTTGGTAAGCTTGTTCTGAAGCTTGAAGACTGGGATTGTTTTCTTTTGGTTAGGTTTGCTTTAGGGCTTTGCTTAGATTTGATCAGGACTTTGTTTTAGGGCTAGGATCAGAGATTAGATGTAGATTGATTCTTTCTCAAGTGTGTTTTGTTTGCCTGATGGCACTTCAGTCCCTTTATCTGTTTATTGCTTGATAGCATGTTGTTTACCTTCAGTATGATTACTGTTATTTCATGAATGGCTTGAGGTCGAGACGAGCTTGTGGAGGCTGAAGCCCCACACACATTTCCTCCCTCACTTGCATTGCATGCATTTTACTGTTAAAGCTGATGCTTTTGTCTGTTTTGGTGTATCATTGACATGATCCCTTAGGACTCTCATTTCCTCTGATGAGGATTTGATGATAGACTTTTAGGTTGAAACCTATGCATGACAACATCTAGGAGTTCCCTGTTCAAACCTCGACCATAGGATGAATCCATGGCATGATAACAGTAGGACTTGATAGTCTCCCTCCTAGTTGGGCCTGTTCTCTTCTTATCTCGAAGCAGTTTAAGATACAGTAATCATGAATGATTTCTTTCGTACGTTACGAGCCTTAAGCCATCTGAGGATGGATGTTTAGTATGGTACCCCGTGGGTGACATGCGACGCATTCACTCTCAGGTCATAGTCTCTAGTACGGTTGAGATCGCAAACACAATAAAAAACACTTCTTTTAGGAGATAACCCGCAGTTTCCCGAACTACGTTTGCTCTGATCTTTCATACCAGATGAAAGTACGTAGGCATAGGACGCGACGTCCTAGCGAGCAACCTTTCCCCACCTTCCCCCGTAGTTAGCCGAACTACGTTGACTCTGATTTCTCGTTCCAGACGGGAATACGTAGGCATAAAGCGCGACGCTTTGCCGAGTCATTTTCTTTTCTTTTTCAGCCAGCCTTGATAGGTAGATAGATTATAACCAACCCGTCCAAGTAAACAAACAAGCGAGGATCCCGTCGAGTACGACGGACGTGAGGGGTGATAATACCTTCCCCTTGCGTAACCGACTCCCGAACCCAGACAATGGTTGCGACGACCTTGTCTTACCCTTTTTCGTCAGGTTTTTCCGATCGTTTCCTTTCCCGCTCTGAGGGATAAATAACGAAAGGTGGCGACTCTTCTGTCATGCCGGCACCTTATTTTCGCGCAAGCGACAGCTGGCGACTCTGCTGGGGATCGAACCCAGAATCTCTGGTTCTCCGGTTCCCTATGAGAGTCAATCCTATCGTTTGTGTGTTTGCTTGTTGGGTTGCGTTTATTTATCGCATTTTTACTTCCAGCACTTTACTCCCCGCATTTTATTTCCCGCATTTTATTTCCAGTTTGATATGATTATCTGTGCTGCTGTGGGAGAGGGATGTTACTGTGAGTGAAAAGCCGGACCTGGGCTTGAGTACACACCTAGATATAGTTGCGGAGAAGTAGTAGACGAACCTGTCTGCTGAGCAGGCACAGTTCCCTACGAAATCTGCGCTCAGACGAGATTCTTGCAGAGGTGCTCCTTTCCGGTCCTGAGGATCTGAGGGGAGTCCAGACGTGAGGATTGTCGACTCTGGGGACCGATCATTTGGAAGTCAGCTAAGAGAGGCCTCTTCATGACTTGATGATGCCACTCCTTCTGGGAATCGTATCGTCATACATGAAAGTCTGTGGCGCTGATGACCGCATAGGATGCCGTACCTTTGTCCGTGGATTAGGTCCATACCTGTGAGTGGGGTCGGGATATTGCAGGAAACTTCGACCTCCAAACTACCTGGTTTTCTTGACAGTGAATCAGTTATGTTGGGTTCTCAGTTGCAGATATGTTCTTGATAGAGCAAGGGTTTGATCAGAGGATCTTATCATCGGGTGCATGTCTGTTCTTGGTAGAACAGGTTTCGATCAGGATATTGTTATCAGTGGTTTGTTCTGGACGGAGCAGATTTTGAGTGGGATCTGAAGGTCTCATCAGCAGCCGTGTGTTTGTTCCGGATAGGGCAGATTTCTGATTTGGGGTCTGAAGACTTCATCAACAAATGTTCCTTGATCTTGCATCCCGGGTCCTTATTATCAGGCACTTACTCTTGTCAGGGCAGAATTTTGATCTCGATCCTATCAGATGGCTATTCTCAGCAGATCAGATCAGTGGTTTTACACCGGGGTTTCCTTCTCATCAGTGACTGTTGATACCGAATCTCCACAGCAGCCACCTGGATATATTGTTGCATGCCTGCATTTTGCATTAGTTTGCATAATCATTCGCATTCCATTGGCGTGTGTCTGTGACAGGTACCGTTTCCCCGATCCAGGATCTCTTGCTTCTTATTGTATTACTACAGCCGTTCTCAGAAAGACTATTGTGTACGAGTTCTCGATCCCTGATGTATCGGAGTTGGCTATCACCAATGCCATAGGCTTCCTGTGTATATGTGAGATTGCTGTTTCCATGATTGGGCCCAGATTCCCCTCCTTATTATTGTCAGCACTGGTACTAAGGCGCCAGGATCGGGGGAAATCTCTCAAGCACACAGACACACGCATGCATCTGCATGAACCATTTTTGCATGACATACATTCTGTTGCTTTTCCTAACCTTTAATGTTGACAGGTTTTTCAGGTACTCAGGTTCCGAGCTGCTTTCGATCTCCAGGATTGATCAAAAACTCATTCACCGCTACTCAACTCGCGCTAATCAGACAAGGATAATGGACCAGGTACAGTCAGATGTTCAAGAGCTTCGTGAACGGATGGATCGTTTTATGGAGCTGATGCAGGTGGTCGCTAACGGTCAGGACCAGCTTCGTACTTTGGTTCAACCTCTCATCTCCAGGGTTGACAGTAATGGCATACTGCATGGAGGGGCCGTGCCTACTCCTCCTCCAGGGGATACTCCATAGAACGTTGTTCCTGTTGCCGGGGGCAACAGCAGTGCTAATGGCAATCTGATGACTAATCTCGGACTCAATGCGGCAGGCGTCGGCAATGGTAGCTTGGGAGCCAATGTTAACATAGGGCCGGTCAATGGCAATGACGGTGCAGGAAATCTGTTGGTGCCTCAACCGTGGCTGGAGGACCATCAGGATGACATATTCTCTCAGAGAGGTGTAGAGGCAGAGTTGACTGCTGAAGCTCGACTCAGGTTCAAGGCGCTGGAAGACAAGATGAGAAACATAGAAAATCAGAACACATTGGGCGTTGACATGTCCAACCTCGGGTTGATTGCTGACTTTAAAGTACCTCACAAGTTTAAGGTGCCTACCTTTGAGAAGTATAAAGGTACTACTTGCCCCCGGGTCCACCTCCGATCTTATTATAGAAAGATGTCCGCCTATTCTGACGATGAGAAGTTGCTGATGCACTTCTTTCAGGATAGTCTTTCGGGTCCATCGCTCGAATGGTATATGGGTTTGGAGCCCGCTACTGTGCGCACCTGGAAAGATCTTGTAGAAGCGTTTGTTCTCCACTATCAATACAATAGCGACTTGGCTCCCAACCGAGTTCAGCTTCAGAATCTCTCACAGCGGAACAATGAAAGCTTTAAAGAGTACGCCCAGCGGTGGCGTGAATTGGCTGCTCGGGTTCAACCGCCGATGGTTGAGCGTGAGCTAGTACAAATGTTCGTGGCTACCCTTCCTGGAATCTATTATGAAAAGCTGGTCAGTGGCATGACTGGAACATTCTCGGCACTCATCACTCTGGGCGAGCATGTTGAGAACGGTATAAAGATTGGAAAAATTCAGGGCGAATCATCCTCAGCTGGAGGAGGTAGTAAGAAACCTTACACTGGCAAGCGTCGAGAGGGAGATGCCAGTGCTGTCACTAATGCTAGGAGAAAGGGCAAGGGCCCTCAGCCTCAGATTGCTAGCATAAATATCCCAGTTGCCCAACCGCAGCCGCAGCAGCCTCAGCAGCAGAATCAACAGGGGTATAGGAGATATCAGAATCGGGCTCCTACGACAAATCGTTAGTTTGAAACTCCACCTATGTCGTATGCACAGCTTCTGCAAACGTTGCTTCAGCTCCAGTTAGTGGAAAAGAGGACAATGGCTCCCTTAACAGGGGCACCACCACCGGGGTATGATGCCAATGCTACTTGTGAGTTCCACACTGGGGCACCGGGCCATACGATTGAGAATTGTAAAGCTTTTAAGCACAAAGTCCAGGACTTGGTGGACGCCAAGGTTATCAACTTTTCTGACAACGTGCCTAACGTCACTAAAAACCCCATGCCTCATCATAAGGGGGGCGGAGTAAATGCTGTTATCACTGAGGAGAGTTCAGACTTGCTGACTGATGTCAAAGATTTGAAGACGCCGTTGAGTTTTGTCAAGGCTAAGTTGCTGAAGAAGGGCTTCTTTCCTGGATGTGGAGAGTTATGTATGGCTTGTGCTACACTTCCTGATGGGTGTGAGCAGCTGATCGAAGGTATCCAAAGTCTGATGTCCGAGGGTATTTTACAGTTCAGCCGGAGCGTTGAGAGTGCATCAGGGGAGGTCGTGCTAAAGCAGGCAGATGAAGTTGCTACCATTACTATTCCTCGTCACCCTATTACGGCGTCGAAGTTTATTGTAATGGTCAGAAGATAGAGCTTGAGTCATTCGGATCGACTGTGCAAAATCTTACCGAAGTCAGTGGTATCACTCGAAGCGGTAGAGTATTTGCACCAGCAGAGGTTGCAGCAGAGAAAGTGGTCCGAGCTGACGTTGTGGATAAGGGTAAAGGTAAAGCTATCGAAGAGAGCCCTGCAGGGGCAGAAAAAGATTTGCTGGTTAAAGATGCTGAAGAGTTCATGCGACTAATCAAGAAGAGTGATTACAAAATTGTAGATCATCTTCATCAGACTCCGTCAAAGATCTCGATTCTTAACTTGTTGCTGTGTTCTGAAGCGCACCGCAACGCGTTACTGAAGGTATTGAATGCTGCATACGTGCCGCAGGAGATATCAGTAAATCAACTCGAGGAAGTAGTGGCCCATGTCAACGCTGGTAATGGGCTGGGTTTTACAGATCTGGAGCTGACTCCTAAGGGAAGAGATCACAACAACGCCTTGCACGTCTCGATAGAGTGCAGAGGTACGATCATGTCGCATGTCCTGGTGGACACGGGTTCCTCGCTTAATGTGCTTTCGAAGAAGGCACTGATGAAGTTGGATACCCGTGGGTTGCTTTGCACGCCCAGTGACCTGGTGGTGAAGGCCTTTGATGGAACTAAGCGCCACGTCTTCGGAGAATTGACCCTGCCAATTCAAGTTGGTCCAGAGACGTTCAATACGGTTTTCTATATCATGGATATCATGCCTGCCTATAGTTGCCTCTTAGGTCGGCCATGGATCCACTCAGCTGGTGCCGTGACGTCCACGCTGCATCAGAAGCTCAAATATGCTGTTGGGGGCAGCATAGTAACCGTCTGTGGTGAGGAGGACATCATGGTGAGCCACCTGTCGTCCTTTAAATATGTTGAAATGGATGGCGAGATCCATGAAACGCTCTGCCAAGCATTTGAAACCGTCAAGGTGAAGGAGGTAGCTCCTGTCGTCGCAGAGAAGCAGGAGATGAATCTTTCCTCGTTTAAGGAAGCTCGGGCCACTGTCGAAGCCGGTTCCACCCCAGGCTGGGGGCATGTCTTGGATATACCAATCAAGCAGGATAAGTTTGGATTGGGGTATTCTCCTGGAGCTGAGGCTTCATCTTCTTCTGGCAGCTCGTCTCGTGGGAAAGGGCCGATCCTATTCACCAGGGGGGAGTAATTTTCGAAAGCATCAACGTTGCGTCCGAGGACAGCGGGGATAGTGATTGCGATCTTGACGCCTGGATTCAACCGAGCAAGCCGGGCGAGCGCCTCCACAATTGGACCATCAAGGAGATTATCAAGCTGACAAGTGAAGAGTAATGATTTGCTTTTTACGATCTTTGTACAACCCTATGTCCTGCCCGGGGCATAGTGGTTTTACTGTCAGGGCCTTGTTGGATTATGTGTATGCATTTTGTTAATAAATAAAAGGCGTTTTCTTCGTAATCAAATATTGTGTTCTCTGTTATTCCTATTTTATGTTTATTTCGAAAAACAGCAAAATGGCAACGAGGTTTGTGCTAACCTGCATATTCTTGCTTTAAACTTAACCCTTGTTATTGCAGGATCCACATGACAGATGACATCGACTCTGGACCCTCTACGGCTCACTACGACTTTGATTGCCCGATCTATCAAGCCGAGGATGAGATTGATGAAGACGAGGACCTTCCGGAAGAGTTGGCCCGCTTGTTGAGACAAGAGGAGAAGGTTATTCTGCCTCACGAGGAAGATATTGAGATTATAAATCTGGGTTCTGAGGAGCTCGTCAGGAATGTCAGAGTAGGGGCTGCGCTGCAGAATGATGTCAAGCATAGACTGGTCGAGATGCTTCGAGAGTATAGTGACGTCTTTGCTTGGTCATATGAGGATATGCCCGGACTCGACACTGATATCGTGGTTCATCGCTTGCCGTTGCGAGAAGATTGCCCTCCAGTCAAGCAGAAGCTCAGGAGGACGAGACCAGACATGGCTGTAAAAATCAAAGAAGAGGTCCAGAAGCAGTTGGACGCAGGATTTCTAGCCGTTACCACTTACCCTCCGTGGGTCGCCAACATAGTGTCTGTACCGAAGAAGGACGGTAAGGTACGCATGTGCGTCGATTATCGGGATTTGAATAGGGCAAGCCCTAAGGATGATTTCCCGTTGCCTCATATCGATGTGTTGGTCGACAATACAGCCCAGTTTTCCGTGTTTTCGTTCATGGATGGCTTCTCCGGCTACAATCAGATTAAGATTGCACCGGAGGACATGGAGAAAACAACGTTTATTACCCCCTGGGGAACATTTTGCTATAAGGTAATGCCCTTCGGTCTGAAGAACGCAGGGGCCACTTACCAACGAGCAATGGTCACTTTGTTTCATGATATGATTCATCATGAGATCGAGGTCTATGTTGATGACATGATCGCAAAGTCCCAAACGGAGGAAGAGCATCTGGTCAATTTGTTGAAGCTGTTTGAAAGGCTTAGGAAATTCAGGCTGAGGCTGAATCCTAACAAGTGCACTTTCGGAGTGCGGTCCGGAAAGTTATTGGGGTTTATCGTTAGTGAACGAGGTATTGAAGTTGATCCTGCGAAAATAAAAGCTATCCAAGAAATGCCAGCGCCGAAAACAGAAAAAGAAGTTTGTGGTTTCCTGGGCCGAATAAACTACATTGCAAGGTTTATCTCTCAGCTCACGGCCACTTGTGAACCTATGTTCAAGCTTTTAAAGAAAGATCAGGCGGTTACTTGGAATGAGGATTGCCAGAAGGCATTCGACAAAATAAAGCAGTATCTTCAAGAACCTCCAATCTTGATACCCCCAGTGGCTGGACGGCCATTAATCATGTACCTGACAGTTCTGGAGAATAGTATGGGGTGTGTTCTCGGTCAGCACGACGAGACGGGCAGAAAAGAGCATGCCATTTATTATTTGAGTAAAAAGTTCACTGAGTGTGAATCTCGATACTCGATGCTGGAGAAGACGTGTTGTGTATTAGCTTGGGCCGCCAAACGTCTACGACAGTATATGCTCCACCACACCACTATGCTAATTTCGAAGATGGATCCGATCAAGTACGTCTTCGAGAAGCAGGCTCTTTCAGGCAGGATTGCCAGATGGCAAATGGTGTTAACGGAATATGATATTCAGTACGTCTCTCAGAAAGCCGTTAAGGGAAGCGTATTGTCTGATTACCTTGCCGAACATCCAATCGAAGACTACCAGCCGATGAAGTTCGAATTCCCTGACGAGGACATTATGTTTCTCAAAGCAAAGGATTGCGACGAGCCATTGCCCGATGAGGGGCCAGATAGGAAGTCTCAATGGAAGTTGATATTCGACGGAGCGGTTAATTCCTATGGAAGTGGTATCGGGGCTATCATCACGACTCCTCACGGATCCCACATCCCGTTTACGGCGAGACTGACATTCTCAGTTACCAACAATGAAGCCGAGTATGAAGCATGTATTATGGGTCTAGAAGAGGCAATTGATTTGAGAATCAAGAATCTAGACATATATGGTGACTCAGCGCTTGTAATCAATCAGATTAAAGGGGAGTGGGAAACTCGTCAAGCGAATTTAGTGCCGTACATGAATTATTCCAGGAGGCTGCTTCCGTTCTTCGATCGAGTGGAACTTCATCATGTACCCAGGGCTGAAAATCAAATGGCTGATGCTTTAGCCACGCTGGCTTCAATGTATAAGGTCAATTATTGGAATGAGGCTCCAAGAATTGTACTTTCGCGTCTCGATAGACCCGCATTCGTCTTCGCAATCGAGGATGCCAATGACGGCAAGCCATGGTTCCACGACATCCAGACCTTCCTTATGACTAAGGAGTATCCTGCGGGTGCGTCAACCCAGGATAAGAAGACTCTAAGGAGGCTATCTGGAAATTTTTATCTCAATCCTGATGGAGTGCTGTATAAGAGAAACCACGATCTCGTGCTACTCAGATGTGTAGATGAGAAAGAGGCAAGTATGCTCATGGAAGAAGTCCATGAGGGCACATTTGGTACGCACGCCGACGGGCATGCCATGACGAGAAAGATCCTGAGAGCAGGATATTACTGGCTGACGATGGAGTCAGATTGCTTCAAATTCGCGAAGAAATGTCATAAATGCCAGATTTATGCTGATAAAGTTCATGTGCCGCCGTGCCCATTGAATGTCATGTCCTCCCCTTGGCCGTTCTCCATGTGGGGCATCGACATGATAGGCAAGATCGAGCCCACTGCATCCAATGGTCATCGTTTTATTCTGGTAGCCATCGACTACTTCACCAAATGGGTGGAGGCAGCCTCGTACGCTAATGTGACCAAGCAGGTGGTAGCTAAATTCATAAAGAGGGACATCATCTGTCGCTATGGAATTCCTGAGCGGATCATTACTGATAATGGTTCGAATTTGAATAACAAGATGATGAAGGAGCTGTGCCAGAGCTTCAAGATTGAACACCACAACTCATCTCCTTACCGGCCAAAGATGAATGGCGCTGTTGAAGCAGCCAACAAGAACATCAAGAAGATTGTTCAGAAGATGGTTGTGACATACAAAGATTGGCACGAGATGCTGCCGTTTGCCTTGCACGGTTATCGTACGACGGTGCGTACGTCGACCGGGGCAACTCCTTTCTCCTTGGTGTACGGTATGGAAGTTGTCCTACCGTTAGAAGTGGAGATTCCTTCTTTGCGAGTTTTGGTTGATGTAAAGCTCGACGAGGCAGAATGGATTACGAATCGCTTGAACCAACTCAGCCTGATGGACGAGAAGAGGTTAGCATCGATTGCATTTGGTCGCCTGTACCAAAGCCGAATGAAGAAAGCTTATGATAAGAAGGTGCGTCCCAGAAGCTTTCAGACGGGTGATCTCGTCCTGAAGAAGATTCTTCCGCCCCATTCCGATCACCGGGGCAAGTGGACTCCGAATTACGAAGGGCCGTATGTCGTCAGCAAGGTCTTCTCAGGAGGAGCTTTGTTGTTATCCACGATGGATGGTGAAGATTTTGCATCCCCGGTGAACGCGGACGCAGTTAAAAAATACTTTGCTTGAAAGAGACCCGCTGGACAAAAAAGAAAGAGTCCAGGCAAAAAAGGGGCATCCTGGTGAACCAAAAACAGAATAAAAGGTTCGGGCAAAAATTAGGGATATATTGAAAAAAATGTACACCCGCGAAGTCGAAAACCTACACTGGGCGGCTTCGGCAAAAAAGGGTATCCCGGTGAACTGAAAACCCGTAAAGGGCAGTTCACGCAAAAGTTAGGGATTTGAATAAGCAAATGACTGCGTTCCGCGTATGGACTTTCATTGTTTAGTGGTTTGGAGAACCTGAGGGCCGTTTATCTGAATCAATCTCTTCCGAAGCTGAAGCGTCGGAGAAGTATCGAAGTCGAGTGGGTCTTAGAGGGATCAACTCATGGTGTTCGTCTACGCCTCGTTGCCAACATTTGTATATACTGATGTATATTTATGTTTTATTTTTGTGCGGCTTCCTCATTCCAGGAGCTTGCCTCTGTTGTAAAACATTTTTGCCCATTCAGGGGTTCACCATCAATAAAATGCACATTATTCAGCAATTCTGCTTGTCTGTTTAGCATTTATCTATCTTGTTTGCGAATGAAAACGCCAATGTTTTTTGATAAAATGCGCATACATAAACTTGCGGGCCTAGGCCCATCGATTGTTGAAACAATTAATTAATTGAATATTGTCACGAGATAATAACCTGGATAGGCCCCTTTGAGGAGGGTATCTTGTCTGTTTGTTTGTGTTGTTGCAGGTGTAGCACCTTCCAGAAGATGTGCCGTGCGCATCCCCGAAGCAGGGCGATCCCTCCTTCTCCAGCAGAGTTCAGTAGTCTCTCCTCCGCAGAATCTGAACGCAAATAGTGAGCATTGATATGTCTCCCCACGCAGAGATGATTCTCTTCCCCAAGCAGACGCATCCCAAAGAAACGTCACTTCATCAGCTGAGCCAAGCACCGAAGAATGATGTCGTCTCCCCAGCACCGGGTCACAAGTGCAGATTCCATAGGAGTGTTCGGATGCCGAAGCTCGTGTTGTTGGTGTAAGCCCTAGAGGCCAATACTTTTTGGTACTTGTATCGGATTATTCGTTTAATAATAAAAGGCATTTCTTTATTATGTTTGTCTTTCAGAATAATAAAGTCCCTAGAATAGTTAGTTTGTTTAATGAAATGTTAAGTGTGACTTAATCATGAGATCCCATTAAACATAAAGACATTATTCTTAAAATACCCGTAGTCAAGCTTTATTGCAAAGTGGGATAACATTAAAAGCATTGAGACTATTATGAAGATAGACTGATGATCACATCTCATGGATCATGGATAAAGAGTTATCAAGTCTTGACATAGGTATAAATATTAGGAGTAATATTTATACCGGATTGACCCGCTATGAGAATACTACATAGTATGTTATGCAAAGTGTCATAAGTTATTCTCATGGTGATAATGGTGTATTACCACCCTTCGACCTGAAACCACTATGGACCCTAGATGTAGAGTCGGGTGCTTTATTGCTGATCAAACATTATCCGTAACTGGATGATCATAAAGACAGTTGATGGGCACTCCACGAAGCATGCTGAGGGACATGAGTGTCCTAGATGGAATTTGCCAATCCTGCATAACAGGAGAAATGTCTAAGGGCCCAATATTGAACTGGACAAGGATGACACAGTGTATGCCTTGTGTTCAATATAGACATAGGGGCAAAAGGGTAATTGTACAAACATATATTATCACGAAAAAGGTTTTGTCAGATCACATGACATTTTCGTGACTTGGGTAGCAGTGATGTGTTGCTAGATACCACTTACTGTTTATTATGTTAAATATATAATTTAATATAATTACCAACGTTACGAAATCCTACAGGGTCACACACATAAGGACAGTTTGATGAGAGATAGAGAAATCAAAGGAACACCGTAAGGTACGGTGCACTTAAGTGAAAAAATAGAAATTCGGATAATATAATAATAATTATTGTTATTTTATAATGGTTATAAAATAATAATAAAATAAATATATTTATTATAATAATAGTTATTATAATAATATATAATATTATTATGGATCATGTGAATTGGGTTTTTAGCCCGCAGCCCACAAGAGAGTCTATAAAAGGAACCCTTGTGATGAAGCTTTCACTTGATGCAATTTCGTTTTTGATTCTCTTTTCTCACTCAAATAATTCCGTTCGTAAGCAGCTAGCACTGTGACCGGAAGTTGTTCGTGTGGACTGAGTAGAGGCGTTGCACTTCATCAACGCTTGTGATCGCTGCATCAAAGATCTGAATCGCCACAAAGAGGTAACGATTCTATCACTGACCATGCTCATTCGTAAGGATCACTAAAGGAAATTTTTGTTTTCCGCTGCGTTTAGATCGCAATTTTCCTTCAGTGGTATCAGAGCCACTTACGAAACCATGGATCTGATAGCTGTTAAATTTTCGTCTTTTCTGTATTTGATTCGATTAAAACACAGAATGAATTTAACAATAAACGATTAATTAAATTTGGCATCTGTTGTGTACGATTTGGATGATTGATGTTGATTATGCTTCAGAAACCGACATTAGTATGGTGAAGTTGTGCGATACATTGATCATCCATAGGTTACACAATTAGATCGATCACTTTTATATAAGATATAAGAAATTCTGATGCAAAGATGGTATATGGGATATACTGTTTTGATTTCACCCATTCAATCACATAAGGATTGTAATTCTTTTGAAAGATCATCATTTTCATTCGCTTCGGAATCCGACGTTAGTATGGTGAAGCAATGACATGTTGATCTATCATATTGAGTTATCAATCGAGTTGTGTTTGACGGCATGAAATTGTTGCATTAGGATTAATGGCAGTACAAGTGTTGTATTGCCGCAGACTTTTCCGGTTGGGGTTGTAAATGCACAAAAGTTGTGCAGGAAAGGACGTGAAATACAATGAAGTGTTCATAAAATTTTTCGCTGGGGCGTCCGCTGACCGGGCAGCGGAACCCCCGGCTAAGTCTGCAAAGTGTGATCAATCAGCCGAAATTTAATTTAGTTTATTTAATTATCGGAATTTTAAACTAATAATAAAAGTGTGTTTATTATTATTTATTTGTGGTGATCAGTTATGGCCTTAGTTTTTCCTTTATTATTGTTTTGGGATTTTTGAATACGGCCTGCGTGTCGTGCCTCTCTCTCAATCTCTTTATGTAACTTCTTTTCTCATCTCACTCCCTCGTATGTAAAACGAGTTTTCTTATATGTAATGTAATATTATGTTATGAAAAAAAAGGAAGTATTCAATATTAAAGGAGGATAACCTTGGAGATCATGCTTGGAGAAGCTTAGATCGTTATTAGGTTAGCTTAGGTTCTCTCATTGGCTTGAGAGAACAATTGCGTTAGGGGCCATAATTGTATCTTTTTTTTTATATGTATGTTGATGCATGTAATTGTATGTTGATGCATGTGAGAGACGTTTTGCATGTTAAGCCGGTGAGATCAAACTAATAACAAATTCCCTCAAAATTAAATATTAAGTTTATGCTTTCCAATTTTTAGCACTCATCAAGACTAGTATCGAGCATTGTAGGTTTCGCCTACGCGAGGTGCATGTTCTATATTAGTAAGGTGTGATGGGATAATTGTAATATCCAATTGCTAAAACAATGGGTCAAACTTAACTAAACAAATTATAATAAGATTATATATGTTTAGAAGCAAGAATTGGGAATGATTCATGTGATGGATCAGAATAAGGAGTTATTCACCCAATTAAAAATATTCGAGAGTTGTATGAGATACAATTGGAAGGAGTTCCTACCTAAATAACTTAGTTTTGTGTAATCAGCCTAACGCTGACTTAAAACAAAGTGAAACATGGATCTCGACCCACTAGAAAGTCTTCCAACGGGATTTTCCAAATCAAATGATGAGGGTCATTTGTTTTGAATAAAATAGTGGGAGCATATTTGATTAAAGGCCTAATTAAATATGTTGTTTTAATGATATTTATATTTTCATATTTCTCTTGTAGATTACCATGACAACAAACACATCGAACAATATTTTGCGATCCATCCTAGATAAGGAAAAATTGTCTGGGATAAATTTCTTGGATTGGCACCGTAATCTGAGGATTGTCCTCAAGCACGATAAGAAGCTGTATGTCTTGGAGACACCAGTTCCTGAGGAGGAACCTCCTAGTTCTGCACCAAAGGCAGAAAGAAATGCTTATAAGAAGCATTTCGATGATGCCAATGAAACCGCTTGCCTCATGCTTGCTACCATGAACTCTGAGTTGCAAAAGCAACACGAGAACATGTCTGCGTTCGATATGATCGGACATCTGAAAACGCTTTATCAAGAGCAAGCAAGAAATGAGAGGTTTCAGGTTTCAAAGTCCCTTTTTAACAACAAGTTAGCTGAGGGAGCCCCTGTAAGTCCCCATGTACTCAAGATGATTGGGTATGTGGAGAACCTTGACAGATTAGGGTTTCCCCTTGGAAAAGAACTTGCGATTGATCTGATCTTGCAATCGTTGCCAGAGAGCTTCAGTCAGTTTGTCCTGAATTTCAATATGAATGACTTGGACAAAAGTCTTCCAGAACTGCTAGGCATGTTGAGAACTGCTGAGCAGAATATGAAGACAAAAGGGAAATCCATTCTGATGGTCAGTAATGGAAAGAAACAGAACAAGAGGCCCATCAAACAGGGTGGTAGAGGGAAAGGCAAGGAAGTTGCCAAACCCAAACCCACTCCTCCTGTTTTGAAGCCTAGTGGAGGAATAGCAAAGGAGGGCACTTGCTTCCATTGCGGTAAGACCGGACATTGGAAGAGAAATTGCCCAAAGTACCTGGAAGATAAGAATAATGGAGTAGAGACTTCAAATTCAGGTATTTTTGTTATTGAAATTAATTTATCTACTTCTGCATCATGGGTATTAGATACTGGATGCGGTTCTCACATTTGTACTAATGTGCAGGGGCTAAAAAGGAGTAGAGATTTGGCAAAAGGTGAAGTTGACCTACGAGTTGGCAATGAAGCAAAGGTTGCTACTTTAGCTGTAGGAACTTATGTTTTAACTTTACCTAGTGGTTTAATAATTCAGTTAGAGAACTGTTATTATGTACCTGCAATTAGCAGGAATATTATTTCCGTTTCTTGTTTGGACAAGTTTGGTTTTTCATTCATAATAAGGAACAATTGTTGCTCCATTTATTTGAATGATATATTCTATGCTACTGCAAAAATGAATAATGGACTATATGTCCTTGATCTTGAAATGCCAATTTATAACATTAATACTAAAAGGTTGAAACCTAATGAGTTGAATCCAACTTACCTTTGGCACTGTCGATTAGGCCACATAAATGAGAAACGCATTTCCAAACTCCATAAAGATCGACTCTTGGACTCTTTTGATTATGAATCATATGAGACATGCAGATCTTGTTTAATTGGAAAGATGACAAAGTCCCCATTCACAGGAAAAGGTGAAAGGGATAATGATCTTTTGGCACTCATACATACTGATGTATGTGGACCACTGAACATACCAGCCAGAGGAGGTTTTCAGTACTTCATCACTTTTACTGATGACTTCAGTAGATACGGATATGTGTATTTAATGAAACACAAATCTGAGTCCTTTGAAAAGTTCAAGGAATTCAAGAATGAAGTACAAAACCAACTAGGTAAGAATATTAAAGTTCTTCGATCAGATCGAGGCGGTGAATATTTAAGCCTAGAATTTGATGACCATCTAAAAGAGTATGGGATTCTATCCCAACTTACTCCTCCTGGAACACCACAATGGAATGGTGTATCTGAGAGAAGAAATCGAACCTTGTTAGACATGGTCCGATCCATGATGAGTCACGTCGATCTTCCAAACTCCTTTTGGGGACATGCATTATTAACAGCAGCTTACACACTTAACCGTGTTCCATCCAAAAAGGTTGATAAGACACCATATGAGATATGGAGTGGTAAGAAACCACATATGTCTTACATGAAGATTTGGGGTTGCGAAGTTTACGTCAAACGACAAATTTCAACCAAGCTTGAGCCCAAATCTGACAAATGCTTATTTGTGGGGTATCCTAAAGAAACAAGAGGATATTACTTCTACAATCCTTCTGAGGGCAAAGTGTTTGTCGCTCGAACTGGAGTCTTTCTGGAAAGGGATTTTATTTCCAAAGGAAACAGTGGGAGGAAAATAGAGCTTGAAGAAATTCAAGAATCACAAAACATTGAAACACCTATGGAGGAACTAGAGCGGGAAACACAAGTAGTTGTGGAAGAGCAACCTGCTCAAGTAGAACAAGACCAGCGTAGGTCAAGCAGGATACGTCACCAACCTGAGAGATATGGATATCTTATAAGTGATCAGGGTGATGTATTACTCATGGATCAAGATGAGCCTGTGACCTACAAAGAGGCCATAACTGGTCCTGAGTCTGAGAAGTGGCTAGAAGCCATGAAATCTGAAATGGATTCCATGTACACAAACCAGGTTTGGACCTTGGTAGAACCTCCTATAGGAGTTAACCCTATAGGATGCAAGTGGGTCTTCAAGAAGAAGACTGACATGGATGGTAAGGTACATACCTATAAAGCAAGACTGGTTGCAAAAGGCTATAAACAAATTCATGGGGTTGACTATGATGAAACCTTTTCACCAGTTGCAATGCTTAAATCTGTTCGGATTTTACTTGCCATCGTTGCATATCATGATTATGAAATATGGCAGATGGATGTCAAAACTGCTTTCCTTAATGGGAATCTTCTTGAGGATGTGTACATGACACAACCTGAAGGATTTGACATACCACAAGATGCCCAAAAGATATGCAAGTTACAGCGATCAATCTATGGATTGAAGCAAGCTTCCAGAAGCTGGAATCTTCGTTTTGATGAAACAGTAAAACAATATGGATTCATCAAAAATGAAGATGAACCTTGTGTCTACAAGAAGGTTAGTGGGAGCATGATCGTGTTTCTGGTATTATATGTAGATGACATATTACTCATTGGAAATGATGTCCCTACCTTGCAACAAGTGAAGACTTGGTTAGGGAATTGTTTTTCTATGAAAGACCTAGGTGAAGCAGCCTATATATTAGGAATTAGGATCTATAGAGATAGATCACAAAAACTGCTTGGCCTAAGTCAGAGTACATACATAGATAAAGTGTTGAGACGCTTTAATATGCATGATTCCAAGAAAGGATTCATACCTATGCAACATGGTCTGTGTTTATCAAAAACACAATCCCCTTCAACTAAGGAAGAAAGGGATCGCATGAATAAGATTCCATATGCATCTGCAATAGGATCTATCATGTATGCCATGTTATGTACTCGACCAGATGTCTCATATGCATTAATTGCAACGAGTAGGTACCAATCTGATCCCGGTGATGCTCACTGGGTAGCTGTCAAGAATATTCTTAAGTACTTGAGAAGGACTAAGGATTCATTCTTGATATATGGAGGTCAGGAAGAGCTTGATGTAATTGGTTACACTGATGCTAGCTTCCAGACAGATAATGATGATTTTAGATCACAATCTGGTTATGTGTTCTGTCTCAATGGTGGCGCTGTGAGCTGGAAAAGTTCAAAGTAAGAAACAGTTGTTGATTCTACAACTGAGGCCGAGTATATTGCTGCCTCAAATGCAGCAAAGGAAGCTGTTTGGATCAAGAAGTTCATTAGTGAACTTGGCATAGTCCCTAGCATTGTGGATCCCATTGGTCTATATTGTGATAAAAATGGTGCTATCGCACAAGCTAAGGAGCCTAGATCTCACCAACGATCCGAACACATACTTAGGCGTTATCACCTCATTCGAGAGATAATCGATCGGGGAGATGTGAAGATATGCAGAGTACCTACACTTGACAATATCGCTGACCCATTAACAAAGCCTCTTGCGCAACAGAAGCATGATGGTCATACTAGATCTATGGGTATTAAGGGTATGCCTAATTGGCTCTAGTGCTAGTGGGAGATTGTTGGTGTAAGCCCTAGAGGCCAATACTTTTTGGTACTTGTATCGGATTATTCGTTTAATAATAAAAGGCATTTCTTTATTATGTTTGTCTTTCAGAATAATAAAGTCCCTAGAATAGTTAGTTTGTTTAATGAAATGTTAAGTGTGACTTAATCATGAGATCCCATTAAACATAAAGACATTATTCTTAAAATATCCGTAGTCAAGCTTTATTGCAAAGTGGGATAACATTAAAAGCATTGAGACTATTATGAAGATAGACTGATGATCACATCTCATGGATCATGGATAAAGAGTTATCAAGTCTTGACATAGGTATAAATATTAGGAGTAATATTTATACCGGATTGACCCGCTATGAGAATACTACATAGTATGTTATGCAAAGTGTCATAAGTTATTCTCATGGTGATAATGGTGTATTACCACCCTTCGACCTGAAACCACTATGGACCCTAGATGTAGAGTCGGGTGCTTTATTGCTGATCAAACATTATCCGTAACTGGATGATCATAAAGACAGTTGATGGGCACTCCACGAAGCATGCTGAGGGACATGAGTGTCCTAGATGGAATTTGCCAATCCTGCATAACAGGAGAAATGTCTAAGGGCCCAATATTGAACTGGACAAGGATGACACAGTGTATGCCTTGTGTTCAATATAGACATAGGGGCAAAAGGGTAATTGTACAAACATATATTATCACGAAAAAGGTTTTGTCAGATCACATGACATTTTCGTGACTTGGGTAGCAGTGATGTGTTGCTAGATACCGCTTACTGTTTATTATGTTAAATATATAATTTAATATAATTACCAACGTTACGAAATCCTACAGGGTCACACACATAAGGACAGTTTGATGAGAGATAGAGAAATCAAAGGAACACCGTAAGGTACGGTGCACTTAAGTGAAAAAATAGAAATTCGGATAATATAATAATAATTATTGTTATTTTATAATGGTTATAAAATAATAATAAAATAAATATATTTATTATAATAATAGTTATTATAATAATATATAATATTATTATGGATCATGTGAATTGGGTTTTTAGCCCGCAGCCCACAAGAGAGTCTATAAAAGGAACCCTTGTGATGAAGCTTTCACTTGATGCAATTTCGTTTTTGATTATCTTTTCTCACTCAAATAATTCCGTTCGTAAGCAGCTAGCACTGTGACCGGAAGCTGTTCGTGTGGACTGAGTAGAGGCGTTGCACTTCATCAACGCTTGTGATCGCTGCATCAAAGATCTGAATCGCCACAAAGAGGTAACGATTCTATCACTGACCATGCTCATTCGTAAGGATCACTAAAGGAAATTTTTGTTTTCCGCTGCGTTTAGATCGCAAATTTCCTTCACGTGTTTCCCCAGTAAAGTCTCCAGCGAAACTGAGATTCCCCAACAGAGTCATACTCTCTCCTGAAGTTGGATGATTCCCTCTTCCCCAGTAGAGTGTTGGAACGGCTGACGTTGTACCCCCGACAGAGTTGTACTCTCCCCCGAAGTCAGATGATTCTTTCTTCCCCAGCGAAATTGAAATTCCGCACCAGAGTCGTACTCTCCAGTGAAGTAGAATGATCTCTCTCCCCGGCTGAGTCCGCAGAAAAGCAGAATCCTTGGAAGCAGATGGGACCTTGAGTGGATGTTCCCTAGCAGAGCGTGGGGCAGCTGATGCTGTATTTCTCCAGAGTCGTACTCTCTCCAGCGAAGCAGAATGACTTCTCCTTCCTCAGCCGAGTTTGCAGATATCCAAGAGAGCCGAGTCCTTGGAAGTTGGTCAGACCATGATTGATTTTCCCCCAGTGGAGTGTGGAGCAGCTGAAGTTGTTTCCCCACAGAGTGGTTATCCCCAGAAGAGTAGCCAAGACGGCCGTGCAGTTTATTCTCGCGATTGGTATCGTTTTCCTTCAGCAAGTCCAGGTTTTTGTGGAGCTTCGTTCCCCTGCAGCAGTCAGCTGAAGTTGTTTGCCCTGCATCAGTCAACCGGAAGATCAATTCCCCAGACGGAGGCCGATTGATATTGGCGTGTCCACGTTCTCCTCAGCAGGATGATTCCTCTACCTGAGTAGTTCTTGTCTCCTTGACAAAAGGGTTTCCTCCCCCCAGCATTTATTTGGCGGACGGGATCGCATCATTGTGCATGACTACATAGCATTTAACGTTGCATAGCATTGTGCATAATTGCATGGCATTTAGCATAAACGCATATCATTCCCACCATGTGGGGCATAGCGCAGAAGCATATGCATCATAAGCATGATCTAGGTCATTATTATTCTCGCCTTACAGGTGTTCGGCCGAAGGATCGGTTGCTCAGGATGATTCCTGATATTCTCTCCAACAAGGTCGCTTTCTTAAGATGATTCTTAAGACCCCGGTGTAATCCCCATAGTCGCTCGCTCAAGATGATTTTTGAGAACCCCGACAAAGTCTTCAGTTCGAGATGATTCTCGAATCCCTCAGCGGGGCCGTTTGCTTAAGACCTTAGCGCAGCTTCCCGAGTGGTTTGCTTAGGATGATTCTTGAGCTCCCCAGTAGCATCCCCAGCAAGAGTTGCCCAGAATAATTCTTGGAATCCCCAACAGAGTGGAGGGCTTTTCCCCAGCAGGTGGTTGGCACTTCCCCAGCAGCAGGCGGGTAGATTGATATCCCCAGCCGAGCACAACCATGAGTGGTAGATGGAATGTTTCCCCAAGCGGATCCTGAAGGATCGCCCAGCAAGCTGAAGTTTGTTTATCCCCGTGAGTTTGAGGACTTAATGACATGAGTGTCTTGTAGCCCGAAGGCTATGTTCCCTAGAAGGGTCGTTCCCCCAGAAAGCCGTTCAGAGCTTTTATCGCTTTCCCCGTGCAGAAGTACTTGCTCCCTAGTAAAGTTGGTAGGAATCGTCTGAGTGAGCTCTGTCGTTATTCCCCAGCAGTTGTTGAAGTCGTTTGGGTGAACTCTCTCGTCTTTCGGCAGCAAAGTCAAGGTTGTTTGGGTGAACCCTTCTTCCTTTTCCCCAGTGAGTCGTCAGGATTGTTTGGGTGAACCCTCATTCCTCTCTCCTCAACAGAGTTGTTAACTCGATGATTATGTCCGGTGACCCGGCGTGTTTGCTTTTATTTAGCAACGACTTGACAAGATGTCAAGAGAATAGCAGCGTATATGTTTGAATCCAAGCTCAGGTTTCGTACCTTTGGATATGTTTGATTCCAAGCTCAGGTTTCGTACCTTTGGATATGTTTGATTCCAAGCTCAGGTTTCGTACCTTTGGATATGTTTGATTCCAAGCTCAGGTTTCGTACCTTTGGATATGTTTGATTCCAAGCTCAGGTTTCGTACCTTTGGATATGGTTGATTCCAAGCTCAGGTTTCGTACCTTTGGATATGTTTGATTCCAAGCTCAGGTTTCGTACCTTTGGATATGTTTGATTCCAAGCTCAGGTTTCGTACCTTTGGATATGTTTGATTCCAAGCTCAGGTTTTGTACCTTTGGATATGTTTGATTCCAAGCTCAGGTTTCGTACCTTTGGATATGTTTGATTCCAAGCTCAGGTTTCGTACCTTTGGATATGTTTGATTCCAAGCTCAGGTTTCGTACCTTTGGATATGTTTGATTCCAAGCTCAGGTTTCGTACCTTTGGATATGTTTGATTCCAAGCTCAGGTTTCGTACCTTTGGATATGTTTGATTCCAAGCTCAGGTTTCGTACCTTTGGATATGTTTGATTCCAAGCTCAGGTTTCGTACCTTTGGATATGTTTGATTCCAAGCTCAGGTTTCGTACCTTTGGATATGTTTGATTCCAAGCTCAGGTTTCGTACCTTTGGATATGTTTGATTCCAAGCTCAGGTTTCGTACCTTTGGATATGTTCGATTCCAAGCTCAGGTTTCGTACCTTTGGATATGTTTGCCTCCAATATTAGGATGTGTACCGTTAGAAGTGTTTGTTCCCATCCCAAGCTCAGGTTTTGTACCTTTGAGATGTATACTTCGGATTCCCGGACCGGGTTTGTGTTCGACGGCAAGGTTGAATGTTTGTTTGACGGCGAGGTCAGACTCTTTAAATCCCCAGTAGAGATGATGTTTGTGCGACGGTGATGTCGAGTGTCTCTAAGAGGATGTTTGTTTCCGACGGCGATGTCAGATTCAGTTCTCCAGCGGCGAGGCAGGGTATTCTGTCAGATGTGTTTCTCCAGCGGCGATGCGGGGTATTCTGTCAGATGTGTTTCTCCAGCGGCAATGTTGGGTGTTGTGGTTGTCTGAAGGCAATGTCAGAAGAATTTAATGTGGATAACTGACGGTGACGTCAGATCGATATTTCTCCAGCTAGTTGCCATGCGGCTAGTGTTGCAGTATTCAAAGATTTGTTCCCCGCAGAGTACCGTGTGCTCGCGCAGTTGGCAAATTTTCGGGTTTACCGATATTCAATCGTTTCGCACCTTGATTGGTTGAGAGTCGTTCGCTTCTCACCCAGTCAGGTTCAAGCCGTTTGAATAGGGGCAGCTGTTGCACCCTAAAATTTGACCAACAATTATTTACTCACTGAGTGTTTGAAGGTTGATACCTTCATCAGAAAGTTCAAAAGATCTTCAGAGGAATTGGTTGAAACCAGGGTGGTGTGCTTCATAACTTGAAAGTTGTGGGAACTCCTCAGATGATTCTGAGACTTTGAGAATGAACTTGATGTTTTGAGAAAGCCTATGAGATGTATTGATAGCCATCCTAAAGCCCAGAGAAGTCATTGTGCAAGAGTTCAGAAGATTCAACCATGAATGGTAGAATTAGGGTTTTGACTGGGTCAACCCTAGATCAGCTGAAAATTTGGAGAAGGTTGAGACCTAATCCAAGGGCCATGAGATCATGGAATGATGCATAGAGATGTTATAAAGATGATTCCTAGACCAACTCATCATGATTGAGGAGTTTGAGAAGCTTCAAGTTAGGGTTTCCAAGGATTGTCAGTGAAAAAACCCTAATTTAATCCCTATTTTCCAGGCAGTTTTAGCTCTAGATGTGATTGATATCTCGTCTTCCCCACAACATGAATGTTGTAGAGATTGTTCTTAGCTTTAATTTGAGTGGTGGAAGTCCTTGATAGGAGTTGCAGAGCTCAAGTTATGGTTTTGACAAATTACAGGTCAGCTGAGGTGTGTGAATTTGGGTCCTTGAAAGTCACCCAACTTGCAGACAACTTTTGCCCTAGTAGGATGACTCCTATGATCTCTTGGTCAACATGAATGTTGAAGGGCATCTTATTAGCTTTAATTTTAGTGGTAGAAGTCCTTTATAGGATTTGTGGAACTCAACTTATGGTTGGAACAAGACAGGGGTATTTTGGTCATTTGTCAGTTATAGGTCATTTTTAAGCAAAGGCCATATCTCCTATTTCCAAGCCTCAAATGAAAACATTCAAAACATGAAAGTTGTTCAAAATGTGATTTTAAGTCTAGAAAGAAGGTCATGGATTGTTGGAAAAGCTCATAGCATGGATTTGCATGATTGGTCAAAAATGAACTAAAAATGGCTTATAAGTTGAAAAAGTTGAAATTGGAAATTGGTTTGGAAGATCTAGGAATCCAAAAGGGGTCATCCAATATATCATTTTGATTGGAAACATCATTTTAAAAACAATGGTTTAGCCACATTTTTGAGTTTAGGCTTAAAAATTGGAGTTGCTTTGTAAATTTGTTACTTGCACTTTAAGGCATCAAAAGGAAAGATGGGAAAATGCTACACAAGGACTTGTAAGGCTTTGTTTTCATTTTACCATATCATTTGAGGAGAAATTGAGTGAGATTGCATGGTATATCATGATATAGCATGAGATTTGCTCAAGATGACAAATTCAAACTCTCATTGCATGAGAAGTTCTAAAAGCTTCATGGAAGGTTCTCCAAGGTTCTAGACATTTCTATTCTCATCTATATAAGCCCTAGAGTGACTCCATGCATTGGTTAGAGATTCTTAAAGCTTGCATACCACACTTTGATTCTTTCACTCCAAAGTGCATTTTCATTCCAAATCCCATTGAAACTCCATCAATCACTACAATTCTGATTATCATCATCATCTACAAGCAACATTGAGTATTTGGCAAGAAAGATTGAGGAGAATTCGTGGCTGGCTCATGTATTCCAAGTGATCACTCCAACTTGCATGAAGGATTGGCCAGGTTGATTCAAGAAGTGTGAGCACAAACTACTGCAAACAGAAGCATATAGATCCCTTAAAGATCATCTAGAGGAAGTACCAAGTCTTGAATTGGAAGAAAAACACCATAGCCATCATCACTTGCAAGGTATGCGTTTTCTTTTGAATCTCATTATTTATGCATATTTAAGTTATGTGGTTAGGAGAAATGTGATATAGACCAATGTAGGATGAATCATGATGAGTTTTAGAGCATTACATGAAGGTTTGTTTTATGGCCATTTCTGTTTTGAGTTCAAGAACTCATGCCTTAGTGTACTATAACCTTAGTTTTGTAGTTTAGAATAATCACCATGGAGTGTAGATCATTCTAGGCTAATTTCATCCAAGACCATTTCCATGCATATCAGTGCAAGTAATGGTGCCCAAGACTTCCACGATCCATATGTTTTTCTAGAGGGAGTATTAAGAAAATCTAGGACCATGGCTGTGTAGAGGGCAATGAGTAGGTTAAGTTTGATGTTTGGATCGTGAGTTTTCATTGCGAGATGAGAGAGCTGTGGATGATGGAAGATTCGCGTGTGAGGTTGTTCTGTGAAACCCTAGCAGGCTCAAGGTAGGAGACATAATCCTCACCTTTGATTCGTTTTGAAGTTTTGACCATTTCATCTCAATCTACGGCCCAGATGCATTAAGAAATTGGAGGGAAATTTTAAAAACCAAAACGCGGCGTTTTGTTAAGTGAGGCGCGTCTGGGCTTGATGGATCCAGAATTCTATCTGCACCCCCCCTATATCTGGCCCACTTGTAATTGAACTAGCGTGCATTACTACTTTCACCCCCTCCCCTTTAATTGTTTTCTTTTATTTTTTATTCTTTTAATATTTTCTTGTTCTTTAAAAATTCATAAAAAATAGAAAATTTAATATTTTTTAATTCTTCTTTTTCCTATATGTTAATAAATCTGTCTAGAAAATTATAGATAAATAAAATGTCCATTTTATTTTCTTTTCATATTTTTAATAGATTTTTCTTTTAAATAGCTTTTAAAATAGGATTAATTTTGTGCATGATTTTGTAGAATTTCTTTTAGGACTTTCCTTTAATCTTTTTAATTCATTATTTTTTGTGTAATTAGATATTGAATCATAGTTCCCCATAGAATTTAATTCTTGATTTTTAGATTAAATTTTGATTAGTTTAATTAGGGTAGCATTAGGGTATTCTAATTAGGGTTTAGGTTGTGCATAGGTGAGGAAATTCATTTTCTTTAGATAGTTTTGTTTTGATTTTGGGGCAGGGGAATATGTGGATGTTAGGGGTAGATGTTGTAGACCCTTGTGAGTAATTGATAGATTTTTCCCCATTGGTTTAGTATTTTTAGGTATTATCTGAAGCTGCCTGATGATTTTGTCTGTTCTGTGGTTATCTGTTCATCTCTGGGGTTTACTTTGGGGAATTTGTTGTGGGGCTTGTGTTGTCTTGAAGAGCTTGTTGGAGAGCATGATGAAGAGAAGATTGTAGATCAAGATTCAGAGACCCAGAGCTTGGCTTTTTCCCTGTCTGTGAGGTTTGAGATCCTGAAGTTTGAAGGAAGTTCATGGTACTTTCCTTAGGAAGGCACTATGAATGACTTTCATTCTTTCTTCTCACCTCTTCCTTAAGTATCCAATGATGTTGGAGCCAACTTGTGAGTTTAATTTCTCCCGAGGAGGAATGTAAACTGATTACATGTTGTTGAGCCACATGGGATACAACTCCTAAGTGGAAGCCTCCTAGTACTTTCTTGAGGAAGGTCCTATGGGTCTATTCACTTAGTTCCATTAGTTTATCTAGGATTTCTCAAGTATCCAATGATGTTGGAGCCAGCTTGTGAGTTTAGTTTCTCCTGAGGAGGAATGTAAACTGATCACAGTTGTTGAGCCACATAGGATACAACTCCTAAGTGGAAGTCTCCTAGTACTTTCCTGAGGAAGGTCCTATGAGTCTGTTCATTTAGTTCCACTAATTCAGATAGGATTTCCTAAGTATCCAGTGATGTTGGAGCCTGCTTGTGAGTTTAGTTTCTCCTGAGGAGGAATGTAAACTGATCACAGTGGTTGAGCCACATAGGGTATGACTCCTGAGTATACACCTCCTAGTGCTTTCCTGAGGAAGACACTATGAGTCTGCTTACTTAGCTCCCTTTCTTTGGTAAGCTTGTTCTGAAGCTTGAAGACTGGGATTGTTTTCTTTTGGTTAGGTTTGCTTTAGGGCTTTGCTTAGATTTGATCAGGACTTTGTTTTAGGGCTAGGATCAGAGATTAGATGTAGATTGATTCTTTCTCAAGTGTGTTTTGTTTGCCTGATGGCACTTCAGTCCCTTTATCTGTTTATTGCTTGATAGCATGTTGTTTACCTTCAGTATGATTACTGTTATTTCATGACTGGCTTGAGGTCGAGACGAGCTTGTGGAGGCTGAAGCCCCACACACATTTCCTCCCTCACTTGCATTGCATGCATTTTACTGTTAAAGCTGATGCTTTTGTCTGTTTTGGTGTATCATTGACATGATCCCTTAGGACTCTCATTTCCTCTGATGAGGATTTGATGATAGACTTTTAGGTTGAAACCTATGCATGACAACATCTAGGAGTTCCCTGTTCAAACCTCGACCATAGGATGAATCCATGGCATGATAACAGTAGGACTTGATAGTCTCCCTCCTAGTTGGGCCTGTTCTCTTCTTATCTCGAAGCAGTTTAAGATACAGTAATCATGAATGATTTCTTTCGTACGTTACGAGCCTTAAGCCATCTGAGGATGGATGTTTAGTATGGTACCCCGTGGGTGAAATGCGACGCATTCACTCTCAGGTCATAGTCTCTAGTACGGTTGAGATCGCAAACACAATAAAAAACACTTCTTTTAGGAGATAACCCGTAGTTTCCCGAACTACGTTTGCTCTGATCTTTCATACCAGATGAAAGTACGTAGGCATAGGACGCGACGTCCTAGCGAGCAACCTTTCCCCACCTTCCCCCGTAGTTAGCCGAACTACGTTGACTCTGATTTCTCGTTCCAGACGGGAATACGTAGGCATAAAGCGCGACGCTTTGCCGAGTCATTTTCTTTTCTTTTTCAGCCAGCCTTGATAGGTAGATAGATTATAACTAACCCGTCCAAGTAAACAAACAAGCGAGGATCCCGTCGAGTACGACGGACGTGAGGGGTGCTAATACCTTCCCCTTGCGTAACCGACTCCCGAACCCAGACAATGGTTGCGACGACCTTGTCTTACCCTTTTTCGTCAGGTTTTTCCGATCGTTTCCTTTCCCGCTCTGAGGGATAAATAACGAAAGGTGGCGACTCTTCTGTCATGCCGGCACCTTATTTTCGCTCAAGCGACAAACGGCAACATGAACACCAAGCTTCCAGTATTTGACGGTAAAAACTGGAATCGTTGGATGATCCAAATGCGTGTACTGTTTGGTGCTCAAGATGTTTTAGATCTTGTCACTGATGGTTATGTTCCGGTAGCAGCAGATGCATTAGATGAACAGAAAAACGCGCAGAAGGAAGTAAGGAAGAAGGATCAGAAAGCATTATTCTTTATTCATCAATGTGTTGATGTAAATGTGTTTGAGAAGATTGCAGATTCAACGACAGCAAAAGCTGCATGGGACACACTGGTTAGATGTTATGGTGGTGACGCATCAGTGAAGAAGGTGAAGCTTCAGTCCTTGAGAAAGCAATATGAGAATCTCAACATGAAGAATAATGAGAAAGTTTCTGAATACATCTCCAGAGTGATTCTGATCACTAATGAGATGAAGGCGTGTGGAGAAACTCTTTCTGAAGAAACAATCATGGAGAAGGTATTGAGATCCCTTACCTCTTAATTTGATTACATTGTGGTAGCAATAGAACATTCAAAAGATCTGAGTACCATGAGAATTGAAGAGCTGCAGAGCAGTTTAGAAGCGCAAGAGTTGCGTTTGACTGAAAGAACTTCTGAAAGGGAAGTAGAGCAGCAGGCTCTGAAAGCAACTTCTGATAGGAGGTATCAGAAGCAGTCAGAAGCCAGGAGAAGATCTGATGGTGGTCAGAAGTCAGAAAGCTCAACCTCTGATAGACAAAAGAATGCTCAGAAGGGAAAAGAGAAGTATGACAAGAAGAAGATCCAATGTTATTGTTGTAAGAAGTTTGGTCACTTTGCTAGAGATTGTTGGTCAAACAAGGAGAAGAAATCAGAAGAAGCAAATATAGCCAGAAGTTCTGATGACGAATCTGTGCTATTGATGGCCTCTGAATCTGATGATCTGACAGACTGGTGGTATATGGATACTGGCTGTTCAAATCATCTTACTGGAAACAAGAAATGGCTGGTTGACTTTGACTCTGAAAAGAGGACAAAGATCAGATGTGTTGATGACAAATATCTTAATGCAGAAGGTATGGGAAATATCAGAGTGACTCTAAACAATGGGAAAACAGCTTTAATTCAGAACGTGTGGTATGTACCTGGCATCAGAAGCAATCTGATGAGTGTGGGACAATTAATTGAGAAAGGTTTTTCAGTTACCATGAAGGACAATCTTCTGAAGTTGTATGACTGCAATCAGAAGTTGATTATGGAGTCAGAACAGGGAAGGAATAGAACATTCAAGGTGAATGTCAGAACTGCAGACTCAGAATGTCTTAGTGCAACATGTGCTGAGAAGGAGAGTGAGTTGTGGCACAGAAGATTTGGTCATTTGAATTTCAGAAGCCTAAAACATCTGAATTCAAAGAAGCTGGTACATGGAATTCCTGCAATTAAGAAGCCTGAGAAGTCATGCAAAGTTTGCATGGAAGGAAAACAACCACGTTTGCCATTTGCGTCAGAAGTTGCTCCAAGAGCAAAACATGCCTTGGGAGTTGTACATTCTGATGTGTGTGGTCCATTTCCAGTAGCATCAATTGGAGGGAATAAGTACTTTGTGTTGTTTGTTGATGAATTCACAAGAATGACATGGGTATCCCTTATTAAATTTAAACATGAGGTGTTTGATGAATTCAAGAAGTTCAGAATGAAGGCTGAGAATCAGAGTGGTCAGAAGTTGAAGATTCTTAGAACTGATGGTGGAGGTGAGTATAACTCTAAAGAGTTCCAGAAGTTCTGTGAGGAGAATGGAATTGAGCATGAGGTTACTGCTCCTTATACCCCTCAACACAATGGTCTTGCTGAAAGAAGAAACCGTACTTTGCTTGATATGGTGAGAAGCATGCTAAAGGAGAAGAAGCTTCCTCAGAAGCTCTGGGGAGAAGCTGTTGCCACTGCAACGTATGTACTCAACAGATGTCCTACAAAGAAGTTGAAGGAAATAGTTCCTATGCAGAAGTGGATTGGAGACAAGCAAAGTATTAGTCATCTGAAGGTGTTTGGTTCTGTTTGCTATAAACATGTTCCAGAAGCCAGAAGACAGAAGCTGGATGATAGAAGCAAATTGATGATTCTGATAGGGTACCACAGTACAGGTGCATACAAGCTCTATTGTCCAGAAACCAATAAAATTGAATTCAGCAGAGATGTGATTGTGAAGGAATCAGAAGTTTGGAATTGGGATAAATCTCAATCTGATTCTGATGTTAGAACTTCTGAAGAAAGGTCAGAGTTAAGAATTTCTGAAGTTGAAGTAAACTCTGACGTTGATTCTGACTCTGATAGTGATTCTGACTCTGGAGAAGACTCAGAAGATGAAGGTGACTCTGATGATCCAGACTCTGATGGTAATCCAGATTCTGGTGGAAATTCAGACTCTGAAGATGGCCAAGACTCTGAAAATATGTCAGATCTTGAAGATGGTCAAAGCTCTAGAGGAAGTCAACCATCTGAAGCTGGAAACTCTGAAGCTCAATACTCTAAACAAGTTCAAAGACCACAAAGAATCAGAAGCGTTCCCAGAAGATTTGCAAAATTTGACATGCTGCAAGACACTGAAGTAGACTCTGAAGGAGAAGTTATTCAGTGTGCCATGTTAGTAGACTCTGAACCTATAAGTACAGAGGAGGCTCTTAAGCAGAAGCTCTGGCTGAAGGCCATGAAAGAAGAACTTGATGCTATAGAGAGAAACAAGACTTGGAAGCTGACAGAACTTCCAAAAGACAAGAAAGCCATCAGCGTCAGATGGGTTTTCAAGCAGAAGTTAAAGCCAGATGGCTCAATTGGCAAACATAAAGCAAGGTTGGTAGCCAGAGGATTTCTACAAAAACCTGGGCTGGATTACTCTGAAGTGTTTGCACCTGTAGCAAGACATGAAACAATCAGAATGGTGATTGCAATAGCTGCTAACAGGAATTGGCCTCTGATGCATTTAGATGTAAAATCTGCATTTCTGAACGGTCCATTAGAAGAAGAAGTTTACGTGTCACAACCTCCTGGATTTGTGAAAAAGAATCAGGAAGGGATGGTGTACAGATTATACAAAGCTCTATATGGATTGAAACAAGCGCCCATAGCTTGGAATCAGAAGATTGATTCATTTTTCAGGAAGCAAGGCTTTCAGAAATGTGAGATGGAGTACGGTGTCTATGTTCAGCATACTTCTGAAGGCAATATGACTCTGGTATGTTTATATGTTGATGATATACTATTGACTGGAAGTTCTGAACAGGAGATAGCCAAGTTCAAGAAGGTTCTAATGAATGAATTTGAAATGACTGATCTAGGGAAAATGACATACTTTCTAGGGATGGAGTTCAGATATTCTGAGAAAGGTATCATTTTGCATCAGCTCAAGTATGAATTAGAACTTCTGAAGATATTTGATATGAAGAATTATAAGATGGTTGTCACACCTTCTGATACAAATCAGAAACTGGATTCAGACTCTGAAGGAAAGGATGTGGACGCTGCAACCTTCAAACAGTTGGTTGGTTCTCTGAGGTATCTGTGCAATACCAGACCTGATATTTGCTACTCAGTTGGGATGGTTAGTAGGTTCATGAGTAAACCTAAGTGGTCCCATTACCAAGCTGCTGTCAGGATTCTGAGGTATATCAAAGGAACTCTGAAGTATGGAGTGTTATTTCCCTCTGGAGGAAATAATGAGTCAGAACTTCTGAGTTATTCAGACTCTGATTGGTGTGGAGACAGAGTTGACAGAAGAAGTACATCTGGGTACTTATTCAAATTTCTGGGAGGTTCCAGTTCTTGGTGTTCCAAGAAGCAACCTGTTGTGGCGTTGTCAACCTGTGAAGCTGAATACATTGCAGGTGCTGTTACTGCATGCCAAGCTGTGTGGATTCTGAATCTGTTGCAGGATCTGAAGATTAAAGTAGACAAACCTTTGAAGTTGATGATTGACAACAAGTCTGCAATCAATCTTGCCAGAAACCCAGTGTTGCATGGGAGAAGCAAGCATATTGAGACCAAGTATCATTTTCTGAGACATCAAGTTCAGAGTGGAGTGTTAGAAGTTGTACACTGCAGCACTCAGAAGCAGTTGGCAGATGTTCTGACGAAAGCTATCAAGACTGATCAATTTCTCAGACTAAGGGATGGAATTGGTGTTACAAGTTTTGATGGAATATGAATTAAGGGATGGTATTAGAATATTAATAGTAATTCATATTTATTTAGTTGTATTATTTTCCTTAGCCCCTAAGTTTGTCAGAGGGTATTTTAGTATTTAATCTTATTCTAGTAACCCTAGTTTCAGCTTATAAATAGGGTGACAATTATTGTAACTTTTATCATGTTTTTCTGCCGTCATTCTTAATAGAATATTTCTACCTTTCATCATTTATTCTACCTTTGCACCAACAACATCAAGGTCAATAAAAAAAATAAAAAAATGAAATGAATTAGGACAGCCACAACAAAATGAAACGAAGAAAAACAGAAAAAATATATCGGCCGCGAAACGGAGGCATCATTTCCAACGAAGCAAGATGAATCATAAAAATAATGTTTCCAACCTTCTTCATTCGTCTCTCTCCAGGCAAACCTCCATCTCAATGTTTCAAAACAAGTTTGTATTTTTGATTTGAGTTTCAGTTTGTTCACTTTTCTTCTTCATCCCTATATTATGTTCTGGATTTGGATTTGTATGGGTGTGGTTGTTTGGTTAATTTGAGTGTTAGAGGTTGTTTTTATAGAAGATGAAGGTTATGCGTGAAAAGGGTTGTGTTGCGAAGGAAGATGGATGTTGGGGGGGGGGGGATTTTTGAGAATTGTTTATGGAGTTTGGTGAGGTTTGATTAAGAAAAGCTTGAGATTTGGTTTTTGCATAGTCTCTGGCACCTCCTCCCTTGGAACGAACGGGGATGGCTTATATAGGAAGCTTGGGTGAAAAGGCTCATTTGGGTTTGAAAACAACGTTGCAAAACCGTCTTTTGGAATATTCTTCATTGTACCTTGTATACTGAATTGATTTTTTTTGCGTGATGACGTTTTCCATTTTGGAACTCTTTTCATGGCGTGGTCTCATGTAGGTAATGTTGTGCGTTTTATGTTGTACTGCAGGTTTTGCATTTCACATATTTTATATCACAAGAATGTAGAGTTGTGGCTTATTTGTGAGTTTGTATGGGCCAATTTGGTGTGGTGTAACATTCTTTTTCACACTGCAAATGACTTGTTATGGGGCCAGATTTGTATTGGCTATGGAATTTTGTTTTTTGTGTATTGTTTAGTACAGGTACAAGTTTTACATTACTCACTGTGTGATGATGTTCTGAGCTGAATGGTTTAAGGCAAGATCTTGGTGGTTCATTTTTTGAAAGCTTGGTGAGTGAGAAATTTACTGCGGTTCATATTGGTATTGGGTATGGTGTACTGTGTGTGTATCATGGTAATGGTGTACTGTGATTCATATTGTTTTATTTGCAGCTGGCTTTGACTTTATTCCTTTTTTTATTGTGTGAGAATTCTCTTGTAATAGGGACTATATGGACTCATTGCTTGCTTTCTTTTCTTTTCTGCATATTTTTGTAGCAATGTGGTGAAGTGAGTCATGGCAAGTGGTAGTGAATCATATGCAAGAGGCTTATTGTGTAATGGGATTTTCATGGCATGGGTTGTAAAAATTTGAAACATGGACCTTGTTATGGATAAATGATAATGGACTTTGAATTTTGGTATTATAACTTGGTCTCTTTAGATCTTGAAATCTCAATTAAAATTAAATTCCAAAATTTTTGCTATCTTTAGAAACAATGAAATAACTCTAATCGATCCTCGACAGATGAAACAACATATGAATCCATATTTATTTTGAAATGAATTAGAATCTTAGATCAAAATGAATCCACCACTAAATTAATTCTTCGACTTTTCCACTTGTACTGATAAAATGAACCTTTCACCATGAGAAAAATGAGCAAAAAATGAATTGAAATGACATGTCACATGGATCTCAATACATTGCATAAAACCTTAATTCAAACGAACCATTCATTGATGGAATACTTGTCCTGTCATATCCTGATAACCTAATCCACACATAACGGGCCTCAATTGACACACACAAACCCTAACTGCAACCTTAAACATACACCACTTGAATTGCATACCATATCCTTGATTGATCTTGAAACAAAATCTTGTCTGATCATTGAACCTCACTCAACACTGCCTACACACACCTAGCTGGATACCTTCAAAATGAAACAAAGACTTACGCAATAAGAAAGTGGCATATTTTTTTTATATTTTCCGAAAAATGGTTGGTTGATGAAGGTAATACAAGCAGGACAAATTAGGGGTATGACAGTCACATGATTTTCTTTACAAGTAAGTGTAAACCACTTCTCTTCTATTTTTCATAATAGTTTTTTTTATTGTTTTTTTAGTATTATTTATTTAATGTTTTTGCTTCAACATTAATTTCTTTAATTTTAAGTTTTATTATGATGTAACTATAGTTTTATTTACTTATTAATTGTTATTTCTATGTATTTGTGTATTATTTTAAATTGATAGTTTCCATGCAATACATAAATATTGTAAATATAATGCTTTGGTTGTTGATCTTCCGTATATTGATTTAGATTGAGTAAAATCGTATTTAATCCCTAGATTGGACATTACTCATATGTCGTTATGCCGCTGGATTTTTATTTGATACATTGATATGATATTTCACTATGTTATAGTCCCTGCGAGCAACATTTCGATTTTATTGTCGTTATGTACAAACTGGCTTTGAGCATATTATGTATAGATTTGCATGCACCTCGTTGCGATATTTGTCATTTTGATTTCGATTGTGTTGTTTACATCATCATAGTTTAATGTCTTTTGCTTTACCATTGCGTATGTTAAGCTTCACTTCATTACTATTTCATTTCGCGTTATGATTTTGTTCTTATTTCAATTCATTGTGCGATGATACGCTTCG
Source organism: Lathyrus sativus (assembly GCA_963859935.3). Taxonomy (NCBI): domain Eukaryota; kingdom Viridiplantae; phylum Streptophyta; class Magnoliopsida; order Fabales; family Fabaceae; genus Lathyrus; species Lathyrus sativus. The sequence goes on from OZ012739.1 coordinate 380,243,884, forward strand.
CATTAGCAACTTGTTTGGTTCATGATAGCATACAACGATCCAATGTCGTTACACTTAAATCGAATTTAGATTCTACTTTTGGTAGTCTTGCACGTCTTTGAGTTACATGACATTGATTCGCGTCCTTGCATCATGATTTTGATCCATGCACGTTTCATTTTGCTTTACTTTTTTCTATTCATTTACAATAAAAGTGTAATGTAAATATGTCGTGTGCACTTATATGTCCTGCATTTTTGCCTTGCTTTGTATTGACTTTGTTTCTATTGATTATCCTTATTGCAATCTGTTGCACCCCAAAATTTGCCCACCGGTTTTTCGACTTTGCTTGACTTTTGTTTCGTTTTCATCTGCATATCATTTAGGTCGCATTTTTCCCGTGTTATCAGGCAGATTGAATATATCAGAATTTTAGCCGTTTTACTCGCGTTTCAGGAGATTCAGATTATTTCAAATGAGAAGTTCAATGTTGAAATCGAGTGAAAGTCGCTCTCCTTTTGAGGATTCAATCCGTGTTGATAATTTGGCGCATTTCCGTGTTCGCCCGTTTCTCCATGGCATTTTGCATATTTTTATTCATATTTTGCTTTATTCTCTTTTTTTTTATAGATTTTTTTTTATAATGTAGATTTTATTATTACTTTAATAGTTTTAGAATATTTTAGAAAATATTATAATTTTAGATTTAGATTTAATTGGTTTTTTAAAATATAATAGTCTTAGTTTTCTTTTTTTAATTATGCAGAAAGTATTTTAAATAGGAGTAGATTTTTATTTTTAATATGGACTTTATTTGTTAAAAAATTTTATTGGTTTTAAAAAATATTTTTTTAAAAAAGAGTTTATTTTTCTAGAAGTAGTTCATTTAAATGGATTTTATTTTTATTTTTAGTTAGATTATTTGATTGGTTTATTAGTTTTTTTAATTAATTAAGTAGTTGATTAGATTAGTTAGTTGAATATTAGGATTAAATTGATTTTTGTTATTATTAATAGTCAATTAATTAGTTGTATAGGTCATTAGATATGTTTAACTTTAGTCAGCTTTAATTATTATCAACTTTATTTAGTAACGGTGCAGTTTTACCAACAGTAGTCCTTAATTAATCAATCATTAGTCATCTAATCAGCCATTAGCATTACCCCGCCACGTGTCGCGTCCACACTATAAAGGCATTGTTCATTGTCTCCCTCTTGGAGACCCCAAACCCTACCGCCGCTACAGTGTTTTCAGCATATTTTTTCCTCTTTTTTTCAACAAAAACGCAGAACATGTTCTTCAACCTCACCAACTTCATCTTCGACACTCAAATCCGCAATCGTTGCTCCAACAGCCAAACCCAGTTCGCACATACATCCCACCTTCAACTCATCTTTCTCAAACCAAAAAATCACCATAAATCAACACTCAACCATCTCCTCCCTCTCACCATCGTCTTCCATCAACATTCAAACAACAATCCATTTCCAGATAACCAACCCAGAAACTGTGAAAACAGCACGTCCCCAACGCCCCCTTCATCCAACTCCATAAACTTCATCTCCTTCACAAACGCAATAAACTCATCCTCACTGTCTTCAACTTCTCTCCAAAAATCTCCTTCCGTTTCACTTTTTTTTCAACCCAGAAACTCCAAACCCGTCACCTTTTCAAACATCAAACCTCCACTTCATCTTCATTCTCCACCATCATCAAATTTATTTTCAGATCCACCAAATCAAACAAACCCCAAAAATCACCCATTTCGTTAAACCGACCCATCCCAAAACGCAATAACCACCATTAACAAACCTTAACCCATCAAAAACTAAACCTCCATCATTTCGAAAACCACAACCTCGCGAAACTCCGACCAACAGCCAACAAATCCGGCGAAACCCAACAACCCATCTCAAACCATCAAATCGAAACCCTTAAAACGAATCTCCGAACTGTGACGCACACAGAGAGAGGAAAAACGGAAAGTTTGAGTTGGGTCTGGAGGTTTTGATTTTAAACGAAGCGGAGATTTCGAAGGGGTGAGTAAGGGTTGAGGCATTGGAGAGAGAGCGAAATACACGGCTGTAGCGGAAAACATACGAAGAAGAAGAGGACTCATTTCTTTCCCTTTTTTTATGTTGACTGAGTTTGTTGTTGGGCCTTTGAGCCCAACCGTGTTTCATCTGGGTCTCACACCCCTTGTTTCTATTTCAACCCCATCTCCCTTATTTTCTCTTCGATTTCTTTAAATAATTTTTAATAATCATAACATATTTTGTATATATTATATTTTGGTATTATTTTTATTTTTGTAAATATATTTTATTTATATATTCTTTTTAGAACTTTTTGTGTATATATATATATATATATATATATATATATATATATATATATATATATATATATATATATATATATATATATATATATATATATATATATATATATATATATATATATATATATATATATATATATATATATATATATATATATATATATATATATATATATATATATATATATATATATATATATATATATATATATATATATATATATATATATATATATTATATTTAAAAGTTTTTTTTATACATATTTCTTTTCTTTTAGAACTTTATTTATATTTTATTACTTGACTTGTTATATATTATGTATTATAGTTATTATAGTTTTAGTTTATAATTTTCTTTTATAATTTAAGCACTTTTTATTTTTTAGAAGTTGGATTTTATTTCTCATTTGTTATTGGGCATTTTGTCCCATTTTCTTGTTTTGGTTGATGACGAGACCTCTATTGTTTTTCTATCAAATTATTGATGAGGAACGATGGACCTGAGACCGACTTTCTCTTTTCTTTCTCAATTTTGACTTTATCCAATTTTCATCCGTTTTGGTTGATGACGAGACTTCCGTAAACCGTTATTAATCATATTGTTGATGGATAATGTTGGATCCGACACCACCTTTTTTCTCTCCTCATTTCTTTTCATCTTTCCGATTTTATTTTGACTTTTGGTGATCGATGAAGTCTTGTATCCGCAAGACGAGATCCCATTCTGTTTTGGTCTGTGTGACATGATTCAATTGGAGAATGATTCTCAATATCATTTCTCTATCTTGTCTTTGACACAGATATCAATATGCGACCTCTTAAAGTTTGAATTCCCTTATAAGTCGAGCTATGACGGTTTAGCTTCACATTGGTCCCGATTCGAAGCATCATCAAGGATCAAAAGAGGAGAAGATTTGAATGGAGCTTGCACACAATGTCAAGGGTCAACGGAACCACTCTGTTTGGTAACATCTTTCTAATTCAAGTCTTTTAATCAACCACAGAGGGTTGTGAGTTCTAAGCAATAGATACGTGGGAAATGATGAGTGGGGGGCCTCCTCTCATTCGTCTAGAATGTTTAGTATATACTCTTTGGGCAATATGCGACACATTCGCTCCTATGCCTTAGGTTCTAGCGTGTGTGTCCCGAGTTCCTTCCTGTTTAGGCGTGTCTTGGCCTAGTTCCTCTTTTCTCTCGCCTTCGTGCGATGGAAACTCTTTTCTCTCGCCCCCGTGCGATCGAGACTCCTTTCTCTCGCATCCTGGCGATTGAGATCCCTTCTCTTGGCCCAATGCAATCGAGACCCCCTTTTCTCTCGCCACCGTCCGATCGAGACCGTTTTCCGTAGTTAGGCTAAACTACAACTGCTCTGATTTCTCATACCAGATGAGAATATGTAGGCACAAGACGACGATGTCTTGGAGAACACCCTTTTCCTTTCATCCATAGTTGGCCGAACTACGGCTGCTCTAATCTCTCATATCTGTTGAGACTACGTAGGCATAGGATTGCGATAATCCTAGCGAGCACTTTTCCCTCTTCCTTGTAGTTGGCTGAACTACAGCTGCTCTGATTTCTCATACCAGATGAGAATATGTAGGCACAAGACGCGATGATTGGCGAGCATAATAACAAATAATCTCTCTTTTCTCTTGCTTCCATGCGATTGAGACTTTCCCGCTAACGACTAATGTCCCCTTCTCTCGCTCCTGTGCGATTAAGAACACCCTGCTTTCCCGTAGTTAGCCTGAACTACGTTTTGCTCTGATTTCTCATACCAGATGAGAATATGTAGGCACAAGAAAGTGATGTCTTGGCGAGCAATCTCCCCCCATAGTTTCCTGACTTACGTTGACTCTGACTTTCCCATTGCACTAGGGAATACGTAGGCATAGAGCGACAATGCTCTACTGAGTCAGTTCTTTCCGTTTTAGCTTTAGCAGCCGTAAATAGTTTTTTTTTCACCCATAGACTAGACAACAAGCGTGGATCCCGTCGAGTACGACGGACGTGAGGGGTGCTAATACCTTTCCCCTGCGTAACCGACTCCCGAACCCGAGATATGGTTGCGATGACCTGTCTTCTCTCATTTTCGTAGGTTTTCTTCGATCGTTTCCTTTCCTTCTCTTTGGGATAAGTAACAAACGGTGGTGACTCTTCTGTCTTTCACCGGCCCTCTTTGCAGCGATGCGACAGCTGGCGACTCTGCTGGCGACTTTTCCCATCCCTTATGCGAGTCAATCCTAGCGCTTGTTTGCTTGTTTGTGGGTGTGTATATTTTGTGTGTTGTATTTTGTATATTGTTGTATTTACATTTTCCGCACTATATTATTATCTGTTGCTATTATGCTGTTGGGTGGTTGTTCCTTTGAGTGATAAGCCAAAACCCAGGCTTGAGGATACACATAGAATTAGAAGTGGAAAGTAGTGATGGACCTGTATGTTTTAGCATGCATTAGTCCCCATGAAATTCGCGTTCATACGAGGTTTTCTGTTGAAGACATCCTATCTTGTACATTAGTCGAGAGGGGATGTTGGATCAGGAAACTGTCGACTCTGGAAACCGATCACTTGGGAGTCAGCTAAGTGAGGTCGCTTCGTGAGACAATGATGCCAAACTAGAAATGGTGAACGTATCATTGTTTCTCGAAAGTCTGTGACACTAACGACCGCATAGGATGTCGAACCTTATCAGTTTAGGTCCATACCTGTGAGAAGGATTGGGTTATGCAGGAAACTTGACCTCCAACCTACCTGGTATTTTGGTTTTCTCTTTAGAGCGGACTTTTGAACTCGTCCAGTCAGCAGCGCAGCAGTTATTCAGTACTTTCTGGGATCTTTGATCCTTTGTTTGTTGCATCAGCATTTTGCATTGCATTTCATGTTCATCTCATGTTTTCATGTCCATCCTTGGCCGAAACGAAGAGCTTACACGTCTTTTGTCCAACCCGCAATTGTTTTCCCGACATTTGCACCAGACTTGAATTAGCTTCTGGAAGAATCATGAACTCAGGAGAGAAAAATCAGGTTGTTACAAGGGCATAGTTTGAATTGATGAAGAATCAGTTGGATCAGCTCATGGAAGCCATAACAGCTATGACCAGAGGAGAGGCCAATATTCAGAGGACTCCAGTGAAGAATGTTGCTCAAGCTCAGCCTGTGCAGATTCCTGTCGAAGATCAAGAGCGTACTATTATCAGAGATAGAGATTCATCTTCTCTCCATGACTCGGACTATCAGAGTTTCACTTTCTCTGTGCCAGATTCTCAAAGGGTTGTTTCGAAGATTAATCCTAATAACCCACAAACTGTTGAATTTATGAGAAGATATCGTCTGTTGGATGAAAAACTTGACACCCTGATGATTCGGGATACTCTTAATCTGAATGCTTCGAGCATGTGTTTGGTGTCAGGTCTTATGATGCCTCCGAAGTTCAAGACGCCAAATTTTCAGAAGTACAAAGGAGATAGTTGTCCGAAGCAGCATTTGGTGATGTTTTGTAGGAGAATGACCTCATATGTCCATGATGACAAGCTTATAATTCACTGTTTCCAAGACAGTCTAAGTGGGGCATCGCTGAGTTGGTACATGCAGTTGGAGAGTGGTTGCATCCGTTCATGGTCAGATTTAGCTAACGCCTTTGTGAAAAAGTACAACTACAATATTGACATGACTCCCAGCCGCATCCAGTTGAAAGAATTATCTTAGGCAAACAATGAATCTTTCAGAGCATATGTGTAGAGATGGAGAGAGTTAGCTGCTCGTGTTCAACCACAACTTTTGGACAGAGAATTGGTTGATCTGTTCATGGATACCTTGCAAGGCCATTACTTTGATAAGATGATTGGTAGTAAGGTAGTGAACTTTTCTGACTTGGTGATAGTGGGAGAATGTATTGAGAGCGGAATCAAGAGTGGAAAGATTCGAGACATCTCAGATAGCTCTATTTATGAAAGCGAATCAATTGTCAGCTCTAAAGAGGAATGGGAGAAAGAAAGTAATGCTATCCCGTAATCTCCATTACCTCAGACTCAGTTTTCAGACGTTTTGAGTATTCAGAGTCAGCAACCTGTTGGGACTGTGTGTCAGATATCTGTTCCCATCCAGATTCAATGATCATATTGTCATCAGCCGCGTCAGCACGCCCAACGAAGACCAAGGAAGCCAGAGAGGAATTTCACTTAGCTGCCGTTGTCGTATAGTTAGATATTGCCAGACTTGATCAGAGGTGGATTGATAGTGCCGAAGAAGATTAATCCAGAGATTCCTCCATATCCGCCAGGTTTTGATGCCAACACCCGCTGTGAGTACCATGTTGGGGCACAAGGGCATTCAACCGAAGACTGTAAGGTGCTTAGAAGCAATATTCAAACTTTGCTTGACTCCAACGTGTCCTCTGTCACACCTCAGGGTATCTAGATCAACGATCTTCCTTCGTCCAATCATGTGGGTTCGGCAACTAATGTTATGGAGGGATTTACTGAGAGCAAGTGTTCAAAAGATTATCAGGCTGACTTCGACGATCAATTCTAAAGATGGATGGTTCAGCAGCAAGTCAAGACTTGAAAGCCCAGTTCCCCGAAGCTGGCAATCTTTTTATTATGTCATTTCCTTTGCATTTGTAGTTTCTTTTCTGTTAAGGTGCGAACTTATTTGCAAATCTTATCTGTAGAACTTGTTTGTCTTCAATTGATAATGATAATGAAATGAATATGCATGTTTTGATTAAATCCATTCGTGTTCACTCAATGCTTTTCTTGTTGTCAAACACTTGTTTAAAGCGGAATCTGAGGGAGGATGACGAAGTTGAAAGACGAAAACTTCCGATTGTATGCTTTTGAATAAACACCTGCTGATGATGTACAGGCGTTGTTTCAAATTCCTAAACACCGGAGATATAAGGTAGATAATCCCTTGTTAGCCCATTTGAGCCTAGTTGTAGGAGTTTCTTTCTGAAAATGAAAAATCCTCAATCTTAACCTAGGGAAGGGTAGGTGTCAGTTAATTCGAACGAGCATCCAAATTGCAGAAGGAGTGTCCCCGTTTGAGGATCAATCGCACTTATAGAGGTTGTACCTAAAGAACCACAGTGGTTATCCATCACCGACCAAGGAGTGAGACAGTCACAATCCCTCCAACAAGTCAGACAAGCTGGTGTCACACGATTTGTTCTAAAAAAAAAAGAGAAAAGAACAGAAAAGAAAAGAAAAATAAGAAGCCCGCTAAGTCGATAACTTGAAAACAAGTGGCTTAGGCAAAATTAGGGTATCCCGCAGGACTTCGAAATCAAGAGATATACTCAAAAGAGTCGGTCCAGGCAAAAAATAGGGAATTGAAATAAAAATGACGATGGATAAGTCGTGTGATTCTAGGCACCAAAGACGAAAAACGAGTGACTGTCACTCCGAAAACTTGTGGTTTCCTTAAACCATCACTCTTGTCATTCAACCTTTGAGAGGTGAGAGCTTGTGCCGAATTAGCTGAATATATGACCGGAGAACATCAAGGAGAATGGGTGGGTTAAACAGAACTTTGAGCCTTATATCCTTTCTTTCAAACCATGAACCTGACCAAGTTACCACCTTTAAAATTTCTAATTGAAGCAGATTTGTTTCAAAAGCATACTTCGGTAAAGATCGCATCGAAACTGACTCCTAAAAAGGATTTTCTTACCCTATGGGTATTGATATTGACATTCTGATAAGTGATGCGTTCACTAAATGTCACAACTTTTTTCCAGTGAACAGACTTGGATTTCAAAACTGTCATATGCATTGCATTAATATTATCTTTGCAAAACAATTTGTTTTACTTACGAGTAAGCACTTGACATCAGGAGAGTTCCTACAGTGGAAAGTTTGATCGAGATAAAATGCAGAGCGTCAGAGTACTCCGTTGAGCAGGGGCAAGACATATCAAATGATCGCATAAGGGGAGTCAGCCGCCCAAAGATGCAGTTAATCTGGGGCAATCAGGTCGATATTCGGTAAATCTCTCGAAGGTCAGTTAGTCAGAGACACTTCTCCACAGATCATCCAATCAGGGGAAAAGTCATTGCAAGGCTGGGGCAGGTTACCCCAAGAGCACAGAGACTATCTTTATCCATAAGGCAATTAATCTAAAGCACCTCTCCAAGGTTCGAAGCGGTGAGGCAATTCATATCAAACCATCAGGGTAAAGGAATTTCAAGTCTCCTTTAGAGGAAGATTTTACGGAAATCCCATAGGCTAGAGCAAGAAGGAATTGTTCCTCTCCATACTTTCAGAGCTACTCGGAGCTATTCAAGCAGGTTCAATCAACCTTCAAGTTCAAGATGAATGTCGGGAAGTCATGTTAATCAATCACCGTCATATTTCACCTGTGTTCCCCAGCAAAGGTCCAATCATACTTGGCGCATCCAGTTATTCCCAACGGAGTTGGCTTCACCTCTTCAGCATTTATTTTGCTGGATTGGTTCTTTCACATCCAGCTTTCCCTCAACAGCCCAAGCCTGCATCTGCATTTTTGCATATAGTTATCATATTTGCGTCATCTTTGCATTTCATCCTCAAATGCGTAGCATTTCCATTTCGTATGGAGCATTACGCCATAAAACAAATCAAACATGTGCATGCGAAGCATAAGCCCGTTTTTGTTAGCCTTCCATGACAACCTGAATCAACTCTTCAATCAAGACATGGGCATAACTCCAATGGCCTGGTTCAGTCAACTTATCTGCTTGCTTACTTTTGGATTCCAGATCATACGTCGGTCGTACTTTTTCCATCAACCCTCTGATGACGACATCCCCAGCAGGTGTTCTTCCCGTCTAGCATTAGATGATGCGAGATTTGGATATGATGTTTCTCTCTGTCTATCATTAGACGATGTGAGTGTTTTGGATATGGTTTTCTCTCCGTCTATCATTAGACGATGTGAGTGTTTTGGATATGGTTTTCTCTCCATTTTCTCTCCGTCTATCACGAGTGTTTTGGATATTATTCTCTCCACTTATCAATTTTGCATGACAACTTTAGGATTGGATCAGTTCCCCTTTAGTGCGTCTTTTCTCTTCTCATCTGCAAACAAAATCAAAATACAGTAATAAAGGTTAATTGACGTCGTACGCTACGAGCCTTAAGTTATTTGAGAAAGGATTGTTGGAGAGTTTATTTTCAACAGTCTGGATGTTTAGTATGACACCCTTTGGGTGACATGCGACGCATTCACTCTCAGGTCATAGTCTCTAGTGCGATATCAGTTGCAAACATCCATAAAAGATACTTCTCTAAAAAATAGAAAACAAAGATCAAACTCTTTTTGTCCTCTAGGACCTTTAATCCCTTGGAAACCCTTTTCAGAAGGAGAGTTCTGTTAACTCCCGGTTCTACCGCAAACGATAAACGCCTAAGTCTCCGTCGAGCGAGCTACATACACCAAACTGCTGGAACCGTCTGTTAACCTTACTCGAATAAAACAGACAAACCTGTGTCTCTCGTGTCCCAAACTACGTTTGCTCTGATCTTTCGCGCCGTGTGAAAGTACGTAGGCACGAGATGCGATATCTCGGCGAGCAACCTTTCCCCGTAGTTAGGCGAACTACGTTGACTCTGATTTCTTGTTCCAGACGAGAATACGTAGGCATAAAGTGCGACGCTTTGCCGAGTCATTTTCTTTTCTTTTCAAACCAGACCTTTTAGTGTAGATAGATTTAAAAAACTCGTCAGGTTTTTCTGATCGTTTCCTTTCCCGTTCTGAGGGATAAATAACGAAAGGTGGCGACTCTTCTGTTTTGCCGGCCTCGTTTTTTGCAGTAGCGACACAAGGGATGGCTAGGATTGCAGTCAGCTTATGTCTAAAGTCTGTGTGCTTGCGTGTCTGCCCTAGAACCCTAGGATCCATTGACTGCATCTAAAACCAAAGGCCAGGATTGCATTTCAGGTGTTGACCGTTTTAAGTGAAACGGTGCACTTCATTAAGTGACCTCTGAAAATGGATTGGGCCACATTGTTGTTTATACCCCTAGTTGCTTGAAGCCCAAAGAAATAACGTGAATCAATTACTTCTTGCACCAACACTTTTTTCCAATTTCATTTCTTTTTCTTTATTTTTCATCTTAATTGATGTTTGGTTTTAATGCATGAAAAAATACTTCTGTGGATCCAAAAATCATGAGAAAAATATTTTTAGGTAGTTTAACATGTAATTTGATTTTACAAATTTTTAGTTTAATTTTTAATTCATTTTTCCATTTAATCTTGAATTTCCATGCTAAGGTGTTCTTTATGAATAAAAAATGCATACGTTTCTTTCTTGATTTTATTTCTTGATGTAAACTGCAAATAAATGCTTGGAATTTTTTGTACATATCCTTGAAACATCAATTGATTTTATGATATTTTCTCTCTCTGTTTTTACCACCATTTGATTAGGGTTTAGGCTTGATCTTTAGGACCTTCCCTCTTGCCTAGTACATAGGACTTCCCTTAGGATTTGCCTTCTGTTGGCATAGCTAGGTTAGGACTTAGGCTCTCCTCTTTTGACCCCTGGTTCCTAACACCAGAGGGTTCTCATAGGAATTTGTTTGGAATTTTTAGTGTTAGTTTACTTTTTTTAGTGCATTTTACACTTTAGGTCACCCTTGTATGGTTTCAACCCTAGCACTTATGCTAGTTTGATTCTTATTTGAATTTTTCGCATTGTTTGAGCATCATATCCTTGAATATTAATATTGTATACACATTAAGGCATGTATATGTTTAATTTTGGGCCTTGATCATGTTCATAACTTGTTTAGTTTAGGCATCCTTTAAGATCTCTTTTTAGGGTTTTCTTTTCATGTGTATATGATGAATGATCCCTACCTTTTGCATGATCCTCTTGCCATTTATTGTGCATTCCTTCTCAATTGTATTATGTGCATCTTCTTCTCCTTATTCCTCTCTGTTCTATGACCTAAGGATCCCACTTTTTAGAGCCTAGTTCCTCCTTTGGAAGAACTAAAGGCATTCCATAAGTGGTAGAACCTTTGAGGACTACTTGTGTGTTTTTACACATTGAATGTGATGAGTTTGGTTGAGTGTCATAGTGAGTTCCTTTGGTTCTCACTTTGCTACCCATCATCATGTTTATCCTTGCCTCTTCATGTTGTATGATTTGGTGCATTAGGATAGAAGTAGTGCATGTGTAGGCATTCTTTCTATTAAGTCCATGTTTGCATTAAAGGTTGAGGTTTCCTCCCTTTGCTTGGATGTTACTTTCCTTTTGTACTTGCTTTACTTGCATCTAAAGGTTGAGGTTTTCCTCTCTTTGCTTGGATGTTGTTTTCCTTTTTATGTTTGCTTGTTTGCATTAAAGGTTGAGGTGTCCTCCCTTTGCTTGTAATGTTGCTTTGCATGTGAATTCATTCACATTCACATTTCAATTCAAGTATTGTATGTTGTTGCTTTACTTTCCATTGCCATGATCCCTTAGGTTCTCACCTCCTTGATTAAGGATAGTGATGATAGACACTAGGTTCTTATCCATGTATGCAAACATTAATTAGATTTCCCTCCTAACATCAACTTTAGGACCATGATGCATGATAACTTTAGGATTTTGATCTAGTCCCCTTTAGAGTCCTTTCTCTCTTCTCATCTCAAAACAATCTTAAAACACCTAATAAAGGCTAATGAGTATTGTACGTTACGAGCCTTAAGCTACTTAGGAAATGGTTATTGAAGGGTTTCCTTTTAATAACCAGAATGTTTAGTGTAACACCCTTTGGGTGATATGCGACGCATTCACTCCTGGGTCATAGTCTCTAGTGCAATATGAATTACAAACATTCATTCAAAAACATTTCTCTAATAAAAGACAAAAATAAACAGTCAAACTCCTCTTTTGCCCTTTGGGGCCCCCTTAATCAAGGAAAATATTTTCAGATAAAAGAGTATCGTTAAGCTTAGGTTCTACCGCAAACAGGCGTCGTCCCTAACTGCTAGAACAATAGTTTAACCTTACTCGGGTAAAACAGATGAACAAACATGTGTTCTCTTTATCCCGAACTATGTTTGCTCGAATCTCTCATACCTGTTAAGAGTACGTAGGCACAAGATGCAATGTCTTGGCGAGCAACCTTTCCCCACCTTTCCCTCGTAGTTAGTCGAACTACGTTGACTCTGACTTTCCCATTGCACGAGGGAATACGTAGGCCTAGAGCAGTGATGCTCTGTCGAGTCACTTTTATTTTTCTTTTGTCCCAGACCTTTAGTTAGATAGTTTCAATCACCCTTTTAGATAGACAACTAAGCGTGGATCCCGTCAAGTACGACGGACGTGAGGGGTGCTAATACCTTCCCCTTGCGTAACCAACTCCCGAACCCGAGATTTGGTTGCAATGACCAATCTTATCCCTTTCCGTCAGGTTTTCTCTGCTTGTTTCCTTTCCCTCTCGTTGGGATAAATAACGAACGGTGGCGACTCTTCTGCCTTTGCCGACACCTTTTTTCGCAGTAGTGACACTCACTCCTCCATAAGTCTTGTTAGAACTCTAGTATGATAGGGTTTGTTTCATTTTTTGTTGTTACCATAAACTTGTATGTGTTTCCCCTTGAAACCATGAAATTCTTACTTGATTTATTGCAACACTTCTTGTATGCTTACTTGTACTTGATTGTCATCAATGCATGATTGTTGGTCTCATGTTGTTACATTTTACACCCTTTGATCCCTATAACATGCTTGCCTCAAGTTGTAACTTGCTTGCATTAGAACTTGTTTGAATTACATATTGTTGTTTGCCTTGATGGTTGTTACCTCATTTACTCTTCATCTTTTTTAAGATGTCTAAAGTTGATTTTGCCTTATATTTTTAGTCTTGTAAGAACCTCTACCATGTTCCCTCTCTAGATATTGTAATATCTTTGTGCTTTATTGGTTTTAACCATTTGACTTGATTGTAATATTTGCTTGATATTGTCACATACTTGCATCTCTTCTTTGGTTGTTACCATACTCTTTTATGTGTTCATCATGTATGAATGAATGCTTATGTATTTCTTTGTTAAGTTATTTCCCAAGTGATGAAACTTGTTAGTTCTCATCAAGTTGTCTCCTCTTTTCCCTATTCTAAAGGAAAGTCTTTTTGTTGACCTTTGGGTCATAGATAGCTTATTATCCTCCCTTTGACTTTGTTAAGTCACTTTGAACCATAACTTAGTTAAGTTAGAATCTATACCCATTTAGAATTTGCTTTAAGTCTAGAAGACCTATCCCTTGTTAGGAGTACCCTTCTATTAGAACTTTAAGATAGAGTTTGTCAAATCTATGTAAGAATCATGGTGATGATTACTTACTCCCCTCTTGGATTTTGTCAAAGTTAAATCCCTTTGAGTGAATAACTTAGAATAGAGAGTTTTGTTAAACTCAATACAAGCATTGTTATGTTTTCCCCCTTTGAACCTTGATCATAATCAAATGTTATTTCACACCCTAGTTAGGTTAGTTTTCAACTTAGACTTAGAGAGTTGGTTAACTCTGTGTAAGTATCATGGTTATGGATACTTACTTCCCCTCTGGAACCTTGATCGTTATCAAGAGTTCCTCATCCTTAGTCACGTCTGAACTATGGACGCTCTGATTTCTCATTGGTTAATGGGAATACGTAGGCACAAGATGTGATATCTTGACGAGCACGCCCCTGACGCGATTAGAGTCAATCCTTGTAGACCTTGATAGAGCCTCTTTCCTCCTTTTGGTCTGGATAGAACCAATTGGTCTTACAACATAGAATTAGGTAGAGTTGGTTAACTCTATGTAAGAATCATGGTGATGATTACTTACTCCCTATTCTTGAGTGTTCAATATGGATCTAGAGAGTTTGGTTAAACTCTACACAAGCATTGTTATGTTTGTTTCCCTAGAGTCTTCACCATAGTCAAGTACTTTTTAATCCTCGGTGAGGTGAACTACGGTTGCTCTTATTCTATCCTAGTTAGGATATGTAGGCAGAGGATGTGATATCTTTGTGAGAAAACTTAGAAACTATCCTTAGGTATTTACCTACACCCAAACTCATACCCAAATCCCAAACCATAGCAAACATTTAGCAAGCATAGCATACAAACATACAAAAGGTTCCTGTAGAGTACTACAGATGTTTAGGATGTGAAATACCTACCATAGGCATAACCAACCCCCGATCCCCAAATCTCTTAGCGTTGTTGTTACATCGCGCAAAAGGTCTTTCTTTCTTTAACCTTTCCTTTGGATAAATCAAAGTCCGATTGTGAATTTAATGAATTAAGATTCAAGTTAATCAATAGCTTGACATCATAATTCTCACCGCAACAGTCATCGGGATGGATAGGTATTTGAAAGAATCCTGAGTACCCGTCTAAGTAACAAAAATGTGAATGTTTGGCTAGCCGTTCAAGCATCTGGTCTATGAAGGGTAAAGGAAAATGATCTTTTCTAGTAGCCTTATTTAGCTTCCTATAATCTATACACATCCTCCATCCAGTTTGAGTTCGTTTTGCTACGGACTCGCCCTTTTCGTTAGTCATAACCGTAACACCACCCTTCTTTGGTACCACATGTACTGGACTTACCTAGTTACTGTAAGATATCGGGTATATGATTCTTGCTTCCAATAGATTTTGCACTTCTTTCTTGACTACATCGCCTAAGATAGGGTTCAACCGTATTTGATGTTCTCTAGACATTTACAATCTTCCTCCATCATAATGTGATGCATACATATAGAGGGACTTATCCCATTTAGGTCGGAGATATTGTATCCAAAAGCTGAGGGATATTTCCTTAAGACTTCCAATAGTCTCTCTATTTCTAATTGTCCCAAATTGGCATTAACTATCACGGGTTTTTCAAGTTCAGTATCTAGGAATTCATATCTCAACTTCTTGGGTAATGTTTTAAGTTCCATAGATGATTTCTTAGGGCATGTCATTGGATCGGGTGTGAGTGCTAGGCATTCTCTTAGACTATCATCTTCATATGGCTCACGCCAGTTATCGTCCTCGAATATTGAAGAGGATGGAATCTTCAGTACTTCTATGTACCTTTTTGGTTCCTTCTACATTTCTTTCACGCATTTGTCGATAATGTCTAGAGAGCAGCATGTATAATCTAAAACAGGGGCTTTTAGGAATTGGGCTAAGATGAATTCAATTTTTATTCCCCTACCTCGAAGGTTAATTTTCCTTTCTTCATATCTATTATAGCTTCAGTTATTGCTAAGAACGGTCTACCTAAGATGATTGGTATATTAGAATCTTCCCTAATGTCCATTATCACGAAATTTGTCGGTATATACAACTGACCTATGCAAACTGGCACATTTTATAACATACCTACCGGATACTTAACCGGGCGGTCTGCTAGCTGTAGAGACATTTTTGTCGGCCTAAGTTCTCCCAAGTCGAGTTTTTTACATGTGGATAAGGGCATTAGACTAACACTGGCTCCTAGATCACATAATGTTTTATCTATGACAGACTTTCTGATTACAAAAGGTATGGAAAAGCTACCTGGATCTTTTAGCTTAGGAGGCATGTTATTTTGAAGTATAATGCTACACTCGACAGTGAGCATAGCAGTTTCATTGTCTTCTAGATTTTTCTTATTTGACAGGATCTCTTTGATAAATTTAGAATATGAAGGCATTTGCGTAATAGCTTATGTGAGCAGTATGGTTACATTCAATTTCTTTAGAAGCTCTACAAATTTCTTGAATTGTCCTTCGTTTTTGGATTTAGCTAGTCTTTGAGGATAAGGTATGGGTGGTTTGTATGGCCGCGGAGGCACATAAGGTGTTTCTTTCTTTGTGGCCTCTTCGCTTTCATCTTCCTTCTCCATATTTGGTTCTTCTCCCTTCTCGATTTCATTTCGCATATTCTGGTGCATGGCTGAATTTTGGATTCTCAAATCGACGGGTCCATCGTATTCTGTTCCGCTTTACAAAGTAGTAGTGTTAGAATGAGCTTTTGGATTTGGTTGCGGTTGTCCAGGAAATGCTGCTATAGTTGATTGTTGTTGGGCTACTTAAGTGATTTGAGTTTCCAACATTTTGTTATGAGTAGCCACAGCATCAAGCTTGCTTGACAATTGTTTCATCAGTTCGTTTGTGTGAGTGTTTTGATTTGCGAAATCCCTGTTTTGTTGGGCTTGAGCATTCATAAATGTCTCCATCATGATTTCCAAACTTGAATTCCTAGGTGGCTGTGGTGGAGCGAATTGCGCTCCTTTCTGAAATCCGGGTGGAACAGCATGTGTTGGTTTCGGTGGCTGTAAAGCATTGTTATTCTTATACGAAAAGTTTGGGTGGTTTCTCTAGCCAGGATTGTAGGTGTTTGAATATGGGTTCCCTTGAGCGTAACTCATTTGGTCGGTTGAAGTACTAGCCAACACTTGAAATTCAGTGTTTATGTGACCAGGGTTTCCATAAATTTCATAATTTGGAATCACCGCAGCTGTGGTAGCCGCTGGTGGTGCTATTGCTAAACGTTTGATCTGTTGAGCAAGTGCGTCCATTTTAGCATTGACTCGGTCTATACGGTTGATTTTGTGCATTCCCCCTTTCAGAGTTGGTTTCTCTACACCAGCGTGTTCACCTCCCCATTGGAAATGGTTTTGAGCCATAGTCTCTATGAGTCCATAAGCTTATGTATATGGTTTATCCATTAGAGCACCTCCTGCGACTGCACATAGGTTCATTTTGGTGTTGTACAACAGCCCGCCATAAAAGGTATGTATTATCATCCATTCTTCATGTCCATGGTGTGGGCATATCCTCAAAATGTCCTTGTACCTCTCCCAAGCATCGAATAAGGATTCATTGCCTTTTTGCTTAAATCCGTTGATTTGAGCTCTCAGCATAGTTGTCTTGCTTGGTGGGAAATATTTGGCTAAAAGGACTTTGTTTAACTCGTCCCATGTCGTCACTGAATGGGATGGTAGAGACTGGAGCCAAGCTCTAGCTCTAACCCTCAATGAGAATGGAAAAAGTCTTCGTCTTATTGCTTCTTGACTGACTCCATTGGCATTTACAGTGTCAGCATATTGCACAAATATTGACAAATGAAGGTTTGGGTCATCCGTAGTATTACCTGAGAATTGGTTTTGTTGAACTGCTGAAATTAGCGAAGCTTTCAGCTCGAAATCATTACGGTTAATAGTTGGGGCAGCAATGTTGTTGTGTGGCTCTTCTTGTGATGGAACAATGTAATACTTTAGAGGACGGTCTCTTAGTCCTTCGGCCATGTTTCATTTTGGTTCTGATTCAGTTTCTGAATCTGAATAAGGAATAACAGGTTTTGGGATGTTATGTCTCTGAAGGAAATCGTTGATTTGGCGTCTCAGAAGTGTGTAACGTTCGATTTCGTTGATTGGTTATTCTAACTCTTCGCCTCGTGAGCGAGTGTCTGGCATGCAATCGACTAATTGAAAAGGAAAATAAAATAAATTGCCTTAGTCTATACTGTGCAACTGAATTATCACAATATTGACTAAATTAATCCCCGACAACGACGCTAAAAACTTGACCGTGACTTTGTGTATTGGTCGGATTACTACTGCAAGTATATAGTTTACTGCGTAGTTTTAAAAGATTGTCGAACCCACAAGGACTAATAATCAACCTAGAGTGATCAATTGTTGCGGTGCAAAGCTAAGGCTTGAATTTTCTTTTAAAAGGAGCTCAATTATAACGGAATTTGAAAAAGATAAAGAAACGGGCCCGAAGAATGATCTATGTGCTCCTAAGGAACTCCGTAGATCCTGGGTGTTAACAAAGGTCTCAAAAATATTCTATAGGAAAAGCCGGTTTAAAGATTCGATCTGACACTCTCGCACTATTGACCTAACCACACCTGGTAACCCCAAGATTTTGCTCTCGCTCGCTCGGTAGTTAAAAGGCACACTTTGAAAACTAACAAAGCCTATCTGAAACCTAAAGTGCTATCGCTATGTTTAGGCTTAGTGTTCGGTATCTACTATCCGACGATCACCTCAAACTCTCGCTCTATCAGACACGCCTTGGTGCGTTTCTCACTCTCGTGACAAAACTCTGTTAAACAGCCTCTCGCTCTCAAGACAAGACTTCCTAAATTCAGGTTAGATAAAAGAACCAGAATTAAAACGATTAAGTTAAACACCGATGATTTCTACAGAGTTCCGTCGAAGCGACGTTCCTCAATCTAAGGACTCCGACGAAATTACTTGTACATATTTATCTTTAAATCTACCATACTAAAAATGTTGTAAATTAAAACACACGTAATTGCAAATAATACGGAATTGAAAATACAGTAAAATAGAAATTTAAATAATCTGAGATAAACTGAAATAAAAATGACTTCAAATAAACTTCAATATTGATCCAAGTGTACAATCAGCAACAGAAATAGAAATACAACAGCGCAACAATCACTCAGTATGAGCAATTACTACTTTGGTAAGTGGATATGTGGCTAAGTCTGGGGAACTTTCGCACGGTTTCTGGATACATAAAATGACCTACAAGGGTCTATATATATAGAGAGGGGTGGTGTCCAGGAGGTTTAAATTCAAAAACCCTCAAAACTGCCAAAACTGCTCTGCAAAAACTGCTCTCTGCTGAATGGCGACCGCCGTGTGCATAATGGCGACCGCCATTTGCTTCGAACTGGAATTCCCTCCTTTTCTTGCATGATGACCGCCTTCCTCAGGCCATGGCGAGCGCCATTTCCCTGAGGAGGCCAGAACTTGACTTTTTGGTGGGTTTTCTTCATTGCTTAGCTCATCTTTCGATCCTTTTCTTCAATGTTGTTGATATAACACCTATAAAGTAAAAACAGAAGAAAACATAAGTAATCAACAACTAAAACGACAATGACTCAATAAAACAATGGATGAAAATGCGTGAAATGAATCAAAAAGTATGATACAAAGTCGACTCATCAGTATTTTTGGGGATTTGCGGTGGTTGGTATGAAGTATTGAGAATTATGGATTTTGGGTTATTTATTTAAATAATAGTATATAATATGAATATATTGGGATTATTATTAATTTAAATAAATATAAGTGAATTAAGGGAAAAATGGACATTTGAGGAGGAGTTAGTGAGGGTGGAATTGGAAAGTCCATTTTAAGGCCCAAAGTTAGGTTTAACAAAAATAAATTTTGAGGGAATTAGGATTCATTCTTGTTAGACCATGAAAAGAAAGGAAATAGAGGCCAGAGATCTAAGGGAAGAGGATTGAGGAAAAGCTTCGCGAGGTTTCCAAAAATCAAAGAAGAAAGGTTTAAAGTCGGCAAATTAAGGTATGGGGAGTATTGCCTTCATTGTTTTCAATATGTGATTCAATGTGTTTAAAGTCGATTTAAGGGTTTGGGAATTTTGAGTATTGAATTGTTGTTGCCTTTCTAGTGAGTTTAATGAGTTTGAGGGATTTGAACTGATGGTCTGATAGGTTTGAGGTGATTTGAGTTTGAAGAAGTTAGGCCTTCGTGGCCAAATTTGTTTTTGAGGTTGTTTAAGTATGGAGAATATTACCTTCATTGTTTTCAATATATGATTCAATGTATTTAAAGTCGATTTAAGGATTTATGAGGTTTTTGAGTTTGAGGAAATTAGGCCTTCGTGGCCAAATCTGTTTTTGAGGTTGTTTAACCCTGTAGGGTAAGTGATTGTGAGAACTATGATGACCTTTGGGTATTTGTAAGAATTTATGAGAATAATACATGACTGTATAATGAATTCCCATGAGTAATTGTGATGATTCATGATGTTGATTTCATGAGGCTTTGGTGATTTTATGATGACATGATTATTATGATGATTTTGATGAATGATGATGCACCTAGTGAGTTTATTATGAGGATGATATTGACGTGTGTATCATGCATTCATATGCATTCCGGACTTCGGTCTAGTGTTTGGTTCTTGTGGCTTCAGTCCCATTGTGCGGATGTGAAGTATTTTGTTGTGCTCCGGTTCTTGTGTAAAATCGATCCTATTGATGAGGATCTATGGAGGGTTGACGGCCCACTGTCCATCAAACTTTAATGAATTGGTACTACATGCACGAGTCTTGTTGCATTTGCATTTATGTGACAATTTGGTGTAATTTATGATATTATGGCTTTTTGAGGTTTCCTTGATGATTATGATGATGTTGAATACGAAAATGATGCTATTTTATATATTGATTCCTATATTGCTTACTATGAATCATTTTACTCACCCTGTATGTTCGAATGTTACCTCCACGTGGGTAACGTGCAGATGCCGTCGAGGACTTTTTGGAGTTTTTGACATTTTGGTTGACTTAGAGGGTCTTGCTCTGATAGTGTAACATCGGGTTGGGGTCTTTGAGTTAAACCATATTTTATTGATATTTGTTATTTTGATTATGTTGTTGTGCAAGGAAAACTTTGGATTTGCCTTTTTGAGTTTCGTTGCCATTTGAGAAATTTGTGAGTAATTTTAGGAAAACCTGTTGTTTACGGAGCATTGACTTTGATCTAAATTATTGAGAAATGTACGCCCTTTGAGGTGATTTTTATTATATTTAAAATATTACTCTGTTAGATGTGAATGATTTGCCATTATATTTTTGGGGTAGAAAAGGGTGTTACAAGTTGCGTACTGGTGTCGAAGAATCAACTTGATTTACTGGAGAGGAAGGAGAAATGAGAAACCGCTGAAGAAATGAAAATGCAAGGTGCACAACAGATGAAATGCAATGCAAATGATATGCAATGCAAGATCCAGGATCGTAGGATCACAGATTCGAATAATTCTGAGGTTGGCCGGATGAACGGGTCAAGAACCACAGTCACTGCTCAAAGAAACCCCACAGGTAGGATTTTGAAACAGGTAAGCGCCTAGAGTCATGGATATCTTTCAAAGATATTATAGCCATGACAAAGCCTCATCACAACAATGATATCCTTAAAAGGATCTCCTCTAGGTGAGGTTTTCGTATCTTCCACATGAGAAATACTTCTTGGAGGCGTCAACTACATAACCATCGACACACGGGTTCTAAAACAGGTTCTCAGAGTCATAGATCGAGGTTGAAAATATTACTGTCAGGAAGTAATATGTTCAAGGGATCTCATCTGATTGGGGCGTTCATATTAATCTAAAAGGAATTAACACGACCAACCACCATAGATAAAACGGGTTAATGGTCCTTAGGATTAACGATTCAGGCTCGAAAATATTAGTGTCATGGGAAAGAATCACCACAACGATAACATCTCCAAGGGAATCTACTCCAAGCGGGGTTTTCGCTTCGGCCTTACGTGGAAGAACCCACGAAAGCCTCCACTACACAACCATCATCCTAATCCTAGGGTTTTACTCAGACTCGGGTATAGAGCTATCTCACAAATCCCCCATAAGTAGAGAAACCCAACATTGTCACAATAATCGAAAGCAACATAGATAAGGATAGGAGAGCACATATATAAACGAGCACACGATAAGAAGATAACTAAGGGAAACTAACATGCTCACAACTTGAACTGAGATAGGCTCGACTCTCTCTTGCACGGAGCAATAAGTCCCAAGCAGAGTCGCCAGCTGTCGCACCTCGAAAGTCATTCGAGAAACGCGACCCTCGCACTAAAGGCGCGGAAATGCGGTTCGAAAGAGTCGCCACTGAACTTTATTTATCCCCTAAAAGAGGGAAAGGGGAATATCGAGAAAACTTTTTAAAATGAAAGGACAAGTACACGGTCGTCACAACCGATGTTCCGGGTTCGGGAGTCGGTTACGCAAGGGGAAGGTATTAGCACCCCTCATGTCCGTTGTACTGAACGGGAACCTCTTTATTCGAATTGTGATGAACGTTAGCTAAGCTTAGTTATTTTTTCTCAATAATAAATGTGAAACGGTAAGATAAAAGGATAACGATGCTATGGGAAATGGGTGGTTAAAGAATAGGGTGCTCACCAAGGATTGTGGCCCTTGTGCCTACGTATTCTCATTCGGACGAGAATGAGAAATCAGAGCGTCGTAATTCGACTACGGGAAAGGATGGGGAAAATGAAAGAATGAGGGAATTGTGCTCGTCAAGATCATCGCAATCTTGTGCCTACGTATCTTACATTCAAACGAGAATGAAGAATCAGAGCGTCCATAGTTCGTGGTAATGACCACGAAAGGAGAGGGTTGAATTGGTTTGAAGTTTGGTATGAATGACGATTACTTGAAGCTTAAGAAAGCCTCCTCGGGCCCAAGTAATCGAGAGAATGAATCAAAGACTTGACTCTCTCTCTCTCTTTCATCTTAAAAAAGAAGTTGTGTTTGAATGGTGTTTGAATGATGAGTGTTTGGAAGATGGTTGAACGTTGTTGAGTTGGAAATGTTTTAGAGGCGTCAATTGCTCACACACGAGTAAGATAAATCGTATCCGAACAACTGAAGGGAGATCAAAGGCTCAATCCCCCTCTTTTCACCTTGAAAAGAATTGAATAGTTATTAATTGATTGATAGTCTGCTTATGAAAATCCGCTTGACGTTGGATCAAGGGTTTGACTTATATTTGCATGCAAAACAATGATGGAATGGAAGATGGTGTGAAAATGGCTCGACGATGAGTCGAGGGTTTGGTTGGAAATGGAACCGGCTTGACAACGAATCAAGGGTTAGGTTGTGAGAAACGATACAAGCCCTTGAGGGTGCTCCCAATATAGAAACCACAATGAATATGTGAAAGTGTGTGCGATAGGTTGATGGAGAATGCGGACGAGCGCTCGACTTACAGAGAGGTGTTTGAAAGTGGCTCGATGACAAATCGAGAATTAGTTTGAAAACAGTTTAATCTACGCTAGTCCCTAAGGGTGCTCCTAGAAGATAAATCACAATCAAAGAAATATGGATGAATACATCGGAACGGGAGAGAGGTACATGTAAGTTATACGGGATTACACGAAATAAAAGGTTTCATTGTCAGGTAGTCCAAGAGGAAGTCGTGTGCGTGCAAAGTGTCCTAAACTAAGCCTTGAGCAAAAATCGGACAAAAACTCCAAGCAAGGGTTCCTGAAAAAGTCCAATGATCCAACGGTCCACCAATTTAGGCTTTTAGCGTTTCGATATTTGTTATGTGTTTTCGGATATGTGTTAAATGAATATGAATATGAACAATTATGAATAATATGAATAGTGTGAATAATATAGCAAGATATATAACAATATAATCAGGATAATATCCACAATAATCGAGATACAATGGCTGAAATTAAATCAGAATATATTTGACTGAAAATAAAACAGTTGTATATTGACGGAAAGTAAAGTTAGCGGTTAGTCGATTTATGAATTGATTCGGGGAGAAATGTAGCGCTAAACCGTCGTAGCTCGACTTATGACGAAATTCGAACTATAGGAGATCGCGTAAGTTGATATCCGTGCTAAAAAACAAGATAGAGAAATGATATTGAGGATCATTCTCCAATTTAATCATGTCGCACGGACCAAAAAGAAAATGATCTTGTCTCAATCGTATACTTGTGTTGATTAATCGAAGGTAGCCTATCATGATCCCAAAGTATAGAAAATGACCTAAATGGTCATTTTCCACATGTTTGACATAATCAAGGTTATCGAATTCGATAAATTAACATTTACGAATCCAAAGACTTCATCGATTGATAAAATAAAAATAAAATCGAGATGAAAAAGAGAGAAGAAAATGAAAAGAGAAAAAGAAAGTGGTCTCAGTTTCGTCACCATTTATCAATAATTTGACTATTGACGACTTTTGTAGTTTCGTCATCGACCCTCATGAAACAAAATGAAACTCCAAGACGAAATCAAAATGAAGAAAAATAAGTAATATATGAAATAAAATCAAGAGTGATTTAATAATGATAATAATAAATGTCAATTATTTAGTAAAGTGCTTAATGAAATCACTAACAAAGAAAACTTCATATAAAAAATTAAAAAAAAACTAAAATTAATAAAAAAAAAAGGAGGGGATCTGTTTAAAAATCAGGTGGGTATAAAATAAATAAATAAAATGGGATCATTTGGGCTTTACAAAGCCCATCACCCTAATAAGAGGGAGGTATGCTGGGCCAAACGGTGTGTGAATAAGACAGGTGGAGTCATATGGGCTAAAAGTCCGTCGTCCACACAAATAACAAAAGAATGTTGAGAGCCAAAAAAAAATAAAATAAATGGGCCGAGCCCAAGCTGGTTGCTACCCTCGTTAGCTTAAAAAGCTAAATATGAGGAAAAATGCAGACAACCTAGCACCTTTACCATCATGAAGCGTGTCCAACAACTCCTTCTAACATATAATAAAACCACCCGAAAATGAAGTAAAATTCAAAGCAGGAAGAACGTTTTGAACAAAGCCGGACCACTTCAAGAAGAAATCAATGACAACAACACGAATACACGCAACAAAGCAAGATCAGTTTTTCGATTCGTGCTCAAACCTTCTCGTGACCTTGCTTCGGCCTCTTCTAGATCCAAAATCGTTTTAGATTTGTCTCAGTTTAAAACACGATGGAAGGGTAGAAACCAAAAACAACGACGCACGGCCTTCCCACCTTGATGCTTCGGTCCTCTCACTCTCGATCTATTGCTATGTTCCTCTTTGTCCAGGTTCGTTTTGGTGATTTGGTTTATATTGGTTTTGTTGCAGGTATATGCGGATGAAACCATTTGTTGCTCGTGGCCAAAGTTGTTGGAATTATATTAATTAGAGTGGAAATTGGAAAGATTTATTGACAATTAATGGGCAATAAATGAACACAAGTGAGAACTAATATAGAAGTGAATTTGAAAAGATTCATTTTAGTCCCATATTGAAGGGAATGGAAATATTAGTAGTGTTTATATATTCCAACTTGGTCAATTGGGTTGGGCCCTAAAGGGCACCCAATTTTGTGAAAGGAGTGAGGACACACCCATGACCATCAAGACACACACGCACGCGCCGCCGCCGTCGTCCGTCCGGCCGGCCGGCTCGGTCCGGTCCGGTCTAGATGAATTAATATAATTCGGTGGAAAATTAATTAATAATAAATATTAATTAATTAAGAAAATAATTGGTCAGTAACTGCTATATTGACTAGATCCAATAAATCCCATTCTCCCACGAATTTCTCCCTACTAGCCTTACTAGCTGCCTATAAATACAGGGTAGAAGTTCAGTAGTGAAGCAGCGGATTTCAAAAAGTTCACACGAATTTGATTTCCATCTTCTCTCCCTTAATTCTCTTCGTCTACAAATCCTTTTTTTTGTTTTTTTTCTTGTTATTCGACTGGCTATTTTCGCCAGATACTGTGACTTAGAAAGGTGTATTTCTAGAGCGATTTATCAATCGTACGTTGTTTTATCCTGGAGACGTCGTTGTAAATCGACTGCTTTGCATATTTTGGCAGTACGGCGAAACGTCTTAAAGAAAGCGACCTAGTACGCGACTCGTCCCGATAATTTCCTTGTGCCAAACTCAATTTTTCAAATCTGAAAACAAGAATTTTAAGACGTTTTAATAACTGCCATGGCAACTGAGGAAATTATCGGTACTACTGCAGCCGCTTCGGTCTCTGACAAACCTTTCAGGTTTGAGGGTTCCAATTTCAAACGTTGGCAAGCTAAGATGAAGTTTTTCTTAACTCTAAAAAAGGTTGCCCACATTCTGACTGAGGATATCCCGGTTGTCCCTCCTGCATCATCTGAACTACCTAATGCAGATTCAGACGGGACTTCTAAAAAGTCTGACTCAGATGCTGCAAAAGCTAAGGCTGCAGCAGATGATCTACAACTCCGAAAAGAAATCGCCTTATGGCACAAGAATGATTATCTGTGCAAAAATCACATTCTGAACAACCTTGCTGATGATCTGTACGACTACTACAGTAGCTACAGGACTGCTAAACAGGTATGGGAGGCTCTGCAAAGAAAATATGATACTAAAGAAGCAGGTGCGAAGAAATTTGCTGTCAGCCGCTACCTAAACTACAAGATGGTGGATGAGAAGTTGGTGGAAGCTCAAAGCCACGAAATTCAGAAGATTGCTCATGAGATTATTACAGAAAGTATGCCCCTCAATGAACAATTTCAAATTGCTGTAATTATTGACAAACTGCCCCCTGGTTGGAAAGATTTCAAAAATGTGCTTCGTCACAAAACAAAAGAATTTTCAATCGAGAGTCTGATTACTCGCCTCCGAATTGAAGAGGAGGCTCGGAAACAAGATTAGAAAGAAGAAGTCTTAGTTGTGTCTAACAACAAAAAGAAATTTGGTGCGGTTCTGAAGCCTACGGGCAAACCTTTAAAGAATCAGAACCGCAATGCTATGAACCGAACTAAGAATGGGAATCCCTCTAGGGCCCCATCGGCTCCACTTGCTAGGCAACAACCACCACCTCAAAGAAATGATGCTCCGGTTTATCTTGCTACAACTGTGGGAAACCGGGCCATATGGCAAAGAAATGTAGGAGCAGGTCTAAACCTGCAGCTGGCTCAAATGCTCAGGTTAACCTGACTGATGAGCAACTCATTGCCATGATCACTGAAATCAACATGGTTGGTGGAAGTGATGGTTGGTGGATAGACACTGGCGCCACTCGTCATGTCTGCTATGATCGTGCTATGTTCAAGACATACACGAATGCTGAAGATAAGAAAGTGCTGTTGGGAGATGCTCACACCACTAATGTTGTTGGAATTGGAGATGTTGAGCTGAAGTTCACTTCAGGAAAGACCTTGATCTTGAAGGACGTCATGCATGTTCCTGAAATTAGGAAAAATCTTGTTTCTGGTTTTCTTTTGAATAAGGTTGGGTTTAGTCAAACTTTAGGGGTAGATTTGTACACCATCACTAAGAATGGTATTTTTGTAGGAAAAGGGTACGCCACTGATGGCATGTTTAAGTTGAATGTTGATTTGAATAAAATTTCTCCTTCTGTTTAATCTTTGTGTGACTTTAATATTTGGCATGGTAGACTTTGTCACGTTAATAAACGAATCATTTCTAATGCAAGCAACATAGGCCTAATCCCTAAACTAAATGTCAATGATTTCAATAAATGTGAATTATGCAGTCAAGCAAAAATAACAAAGACTTCACATAAATCAATTATAAAAGAATCTGATCCCCTAGATCTTATACACTCTGATATATGTGAATTAGATGGAAGTTTAACTAGAAATAATAAACGTTATTTTATCACTTTTATTGACGATTGCTCTGATTATACTTATGTATATCTAATGAAGAATAAAAGTGAAGCGCTTGGCATGTTTAAGGTGTATGTAACTGAAATTGAGAATCAATTTAACAAGAAGATTAAGAGACTTCGCAGTGATAGGGGAACCGAATATGACTCTAGCTTGTTTAATGATTTTTATGCTGAACATGGTATTATACATGAAACGAATGCTCCATACTCTCCTGAAATGAATGATAAAGCAGAAAGAAAGAATATGACTCTTACTGAACTTGTAGTCGCAATCATGTTAAATTCTGGTGTTGCACCTCACTGGTGGGGGGAAATTTTATTGACTGTTTGCTATGTCCTAAATAAAGTTCCCAAGTCAAAAAGTAAGATCTCACCTCATGAGATATTAAAGAAAAGACAACCAAATTTGTCTTATTTGAGAACTTGGGGCTGTCTGGCTTATGTCAGAATTTCGGATCCGAAACGAGTTAAACTCGCTAGTAGAGCCTATGAATGTGTATTCATTGGGTATGCAGCAAACAGTAAGGCATACAGGTTTTATGACCTAAATGCCAGAGTAATCATAGAATCAAACGATGTTGAATTCTATGAAGACAAATTTCCTTTCAGATCGAGAAATAGTGGGGGCTCACAATCGAGTCACATTTCTGTGATAAAAAGCACTAAAAGCAGCGACAATGTAGAAACAGAACTTCGAAGAAGTAAAAGAGCAAGAGTTGCTAAAGAATATGGGGCCGATTATGCGGCCTACAATGTAGAAGAAGATCCAATAAATCTTCAAGAAGCACTGTCATCTATGGATGCAGACTTATGGCAAGAAGCCATTAATGATGAGATAGATTCTCTAGAATCTAACAAGACCTGGCACTTAGTAGACTTACCCCCGGGTTGCAAACCAATTGGTTGCAAATGGATTTTGAAAAAGAAACTAAAACCTGATGGAACGATTGAGAAATACAAGGCTCGCCTTGTAGTCAAGGGTTTTAGACAAAGAGAAAATATAGATTTCTTCGACACCTTTTCTCCGGTCACTAGAATTACATCCATTAGGGTACTCATTTCAATAGCAGCCATTTATAACTTAATAGTACACCAAATGGATGTTAAAACAACTTTTTTAAACGGTGACTTAGAAGAAGAAATCTATATGGAACAACCAGAAGGGTTTGTAATCCAAGGACAAGAAAGCAAGGTCTGTAAGTTAGATAAGTCTCTGTATGGACTAAAACAAGCCCCTAAACAATGGCATGAAAAGTTTGATAACTTAATGATAATTAATGGGTACAAAGTGAATGAAAGTGACAAGTGCGTTTATTACAAATCTGAGAATCGCATTTGTACTATCATATGTCTATATGTAGACGATCTACTTATATTTGGATCGAACGTTCAGGCCATTAATGATATGAAATCATTGTTATGCAATAACTTTGATATGAAAGACCTCAGAGAAGCAAGCGTGATCCTGGGTATCAAGATCACGAGATCCGACCAAGGAATTTCTTTGGATCAATCTCACTATGTGGAGAAGATCTTAACGAAATATAAATACTTTGATTGTAAACCTGCATGCACTCCGTATGATCCAAGTGTGAAACTGTTTAAGAACACTGGAGAAAGTGTCAAACAAGCAGAATATGCGAGCATCATTGGCAGTCTTAGGTATGCCACTGATTGTACTAGACCCGACATTGCATATGTTGTAGGATTGTTGTGCAGATTTACAAGTAGACCGAGTAACGAACATTGGCAAGCTATTGAGCGAGTAATGAGGTACCTTAAAAGGACTATGGACCTCGGCCTACAATATCATAAATTTCCTGTTGTACTAGAAGGGTATAGTGACGCAGATTGGAACACCTTATCGGATGATTCCAAAGCTACTAGTGGTTATACATTTAGTATAGCCGGAGGAGCTGTATCTTGGAAATCAAAGAAATAGACCATTCTGGAACAATCCACAATGAAGTCTGAGATGATAGCATTAGCTACAGCTAGTGAAGAAGCAAGTTGGTTAAGATGTTTGCTAGCTGAGATTTCTTTATGGGAAAAACCTATACCAGCTGTGTTGATCCACTGCGATAGTACCGCGGCTATTGCAAAAGTTGAGAACCGTTATTATAATGGTAAAAGACGTCAAATTAGTAGAAAACATAGCACTGTTAGAGATTGTATCTCTAAAGGAGCTGTGAGAGTGGATCATGTACGCACTGATGAGAACTTAGCAGATCCTTTGACGAAAGGATTAGCTAGAGAGAAAGTCCATAATACTTCCAAAAAGATGGGACTAATGCCTATAAAGAAATTAGTTACTCATGATGGTAACCCGACCTAAATGACTGGAGATCCCAAGACTTAGGTTCAATGGGTAATAACAAGTTGTGAGTAATATGAAAATGATCATGCAAGTAAAGCATGAATCTTGAAGTAATGAGAGGATGAGATAATAGAAACTCTTAATGAGATCTATACTCTGTATGAAGGAATACCTAGGCTACAGGAGTACTCTTGATAGATTCACCTATGTGACTGTGGAACTGAGGCCGGTTCCTATGGAATTTCGAGGCAGAATTCCTAGAGCATTCACTAAACCGGGATACACGTGCAGGGCCACTAAAGCACGGGCTACAAGAATACACCTTACGGAAAGGTTGTGTGCGGGTCTGATGTCCGAGATAGAGTTCAAGACAATGGTGTCACTCTCGTTGAATCAGAATCCTACTCGCTACACTAAGGTTCAAGTCGTAGACACCTTTGCTTATGCTCAATCTTAGAAACGTCTGACGTACTTCTAAAATCTCTTTTAAATTCAAGTGGGGAAATGTTGGAATTATATTAATTAGAGTGGGAATTGGAAATATTTATTAAAAATTAATGGGCAATAAATGAACACAAGTGAGAACTAATATAGAAGTGAATTTGAAAAGATTAATTTTAGTCCCACATTGAAGGGAATGGAAATATTAGTAGTGTTTATATATTCCAACTTGGTCAATTGGGTTGGGCCCTAAAGGGCACCCAATTTTGTGAAAGGAGTGAGGACGCACCCATGATCATCAAGACACGCGCGCGCGCCGCCTCCGCCGTCCGGCCGGCTCGGCTCGGTTCGGTCCGGTCCGGTCTTGATGAATTATTTTTTGGACCCAAATTTATAGAATTTAATTATCATTAATTAATTAATATAATTCGGTGGAAAATTAATTAATAATAAGTATTAATTAATTAAGAAAATAATTGGTCAGTAACTGTCATATTGACTAGATCCAGTAATTCCCGTTCTCCCACGATTTTCTCCATTCACCACGAATTTCTCCCTACTCAGTCTTACTATCTGCCTATAAATATAGGGTAGAAGTTCAGTAGTGAAGCAGCGGATTTCAAAAAGTTCACACGAATTTGATTTCCATCTTCTCTCCCTTAATTCTCTTCGTCTACAAATCCTTTTTTTGTTTTTTTTCTTGTTTTTCGACTGGCTATTTTCGCCAGATACTGTGACTTAGAAAGGTGTATTTCTAGAGCGATTTATCAATTGTACATTGTTTTATCCTGGAGACGTCGTCGTAAATCGACTGCTTTGCATATTTTGGCAGTACGGCGAAACGTCTTAAAGAAAGTGACATAGTACGCGACTCGTCCCGATAATTTCCTTGTGCCAGACTCAATTTTTCAAATCCGAAAACAACAAAAGTTGCGCAAGGTTTGTGTGGGGTATTATTTATTGAAACAAAATTTGGTTTTGACTTTGTCGCTTGGAGTCTTACGTCATGGCTTGGATTTAGCTGGCATTTGAAGAAGTTCTTTTCACTGCGTGGGTGAAGCCTGTGAGGGTCGTAATGTTGTGAAGCTGCAGGGCATGTGTTTTCATGAGCTTGATTCGGTTCCCCATTATTATTATTTTTTTTTCAAATTTTGTTGTGATATGTATTTAATGACATGGGCCTTCCATTTATTTCATGGACTTATTATTTTTTGTGAAGACTTTATTTTTTATTTTGGGCTTTGTAAAAAAAATGTAACATTGGGCTTTGGATTGTAGTGCTCTCTACACCCTCCATAATTTTTGAACAATGCCTTTGATCAATTCTTAAGTTTTGACTAATCATTAAATCAATTCTTGAGAAAAGACTAAAAGATTAATCAAACTTAAAAGGGTCTTGGACTAATGATGCCACATTCAAATCTCTTGAGCCAAAATCTTCACTTTAAAACTTCTTAAACGATACAATGAATCACATGATTATGTTTTGATACCAGAGAATCAGGACTTAAAATATGCACTGCAAGGCCTAAAACCTCAACTGGAGAATGAACTGGTTCCATACAGTTCTCAAACCTGTGATATCCTGAGTTTGGACCTTTGACTAGAAGCAACATAAATTTTTTTAATTTTCTGAATAGTAATTGGTGGGTGGATGTACAGAATGAAAGTTATGCACATGTAGGACAAATTTGGGGTATGACACTTTCACCTAGGTTTTAGGTATCTTCTTCGGCGCTCAAGTTTTAGGGTTTCTTTTGAAAAGAGAGAGTGAAAATAAAAACAAGTGAAGTGAAAATGAAATAATGTAACATCTCAGCTAGCATTCTTTTTAATTTTATAAACTTAAATCAATATGTAATATAATAATTCCATGTCATCTAACAAAAGTCCAACTAAAGTGTCACACACGTGCACAAATTAACGGAAATTCATAAAATTTAACAGAAAGGATCAAAGTGACTAATGAAAATACATTTAAAGAATTTAAAACAAATACATATTAAATAAGAGACAAACTAAAACCTAAGATTAAATATAAAAATTAAATTAAATCAATTTTTTCACCCTTAACTTCCGTACTCATTACATGTATAAGTGGACAACAATTAAATGAGTGCTTTTTTTTTTACCTAAAAGTTACAGCTAACAGGTACTTAGTTAATTGAAACACAGTAATGTTCTCAAATACATGTTTACTGTACAATTGAAATATTGTTCTTTCTAAAAATAACCTATTATACAAGATTACGAAATCAGAAATATTTGTAGGGATAGCTGTAACTCATCCCTAATACACAAGCTATCAAAATCATAATCTAATACACATAAGATACACACTTTTTATTACTAACTCTGTCCCCTATTAAAAGCAACATTTTAACTCACAAAAGAGTTAAAATATAATTCGGGAGAGATGTTTAGTTTGGACCAACATTGGTAATAGTTTAATGAATTAGAGTATATATTTATCTTACTTTCCAAATTTTAAAACTCTAAAATTTCTGCCACAAAACTATAAATAAAGAGGAAAATATTCATCAACTGTGTAACCAAAAATAAAATATTTATCAATTTTTTCACCCTTAACTTCAGTATTCATTATATGTATAAGATGACAACAACTAAATGAGTGCTTTGTTTTACCTTTAAGTTACAGCTAACGGGTACTTAGTTAATTGAAACACAATAATGTTTTCAAATACATTTACTGTACAATATTGTTCTTTCTAAAAATAATCTTCTACTATACAAGATTACAAAATCAGAAATATTTGTAGGGATAGCTGTAACTCATCCCTAATACACAAGCCATCAAAATCATAATATAATACACATAAGATACACACTTTTTATTACTAACTCTGTCCCCTATTAAAAGCACCATTTTAACTCACAAAAGAGTTTATAAAATGAGACTGAGGAAGTACATAGTTAATACATTTCAAGGGAAATCATAAGCTCCAGTAGCATACAGCTCAATCTTTGTACCATCATTCATGAAATTCGTGAGCGTTGAAGTGTATGAAAATCCCTTAACTGCTTTATACTCATTCCACCATTGAATATAGCTGCTTTGTGGCAGAAAAATATCTGGAGACACTGCATAATCTTTGAGCAACTGATAAACATACACCTCAAATTCAAACAATTTCTTTAGTATCTCTTCTTTCTCTTTGACAACCTTCAACTCTCTGCATAAAAGGAGAGCCTCTTCAACATGTGCCCAAAAGCAAGAATCTATAGTCAAAATAGCTTCTACATTCTTTCTACTCGTACTGTTTATATCACTTGTGGCACTTTTTGACTCTTCCATCAACCACTCATCCAACTGTTTGAAGTGCTTGGACCTTTTTTCCTTAACATAGTCTTTACCACCATCTCTATAGTATTCAGCAATAGCTAGCGGTTCAACCATTCTCCTGTAAGTAGTCCCACCATATAGCCAACGGGTACGAAAAGCTGCACCTTCTTTTTGAGGCTTCATTTCAACTTCTTCAACCATCTTTTCCCAGTAAATAGTGAGCTTTCTATGGAACTCAACAACATCCTGGTCAAATGGTGTGTTAATGTTTTTGTAGCTGTCATAGTACCCTATTTGTTGATTCTTAGTTTCCTTTTTGTACCATTCAAGATAGGCCATGTATATCTTAATGTCATTCAATTTCTTGGATGGATCAAATGATATCTTCTTCTGCTGGATGAATTTTTCTTCTAGTTCTTTTAAATTTCTTCCCAGAGCATTGATATCAATGTTCTCTTGCTGCCACACCTATTCAGTATTATATTATTATATGATTCTAGTTTATCAAGAAGAAATAGAAGATATTCACCTACCTGCATATGCGGTGTCAATCCTAATGCCCGCAACTGCAAACTAATACCAGTTGCTAGTGAGTCTGGTTCAGTCGTGTTTTCAACTTGAGTGGAAAAACCGATGGATGTTGCCTTAAGATAGAGATTTTTTACTATATTTCCATAATCAACAGATTCAAGTCCTTGACTTTTATCATGGACTGAGGCCAATGCCGCGAAAATTTCCAAGATAGAATCCGGGTTCTCAAAAGAGGTTGCATCAGAACACATGATAAATGTTCCAAAAGGCATGTAGGAACTGGTTTGATTTGTAATGAAGAGCCTTGGAAGTGGGTCTTTGTGTGATACAACGTGTATGAAGCAAGAATTCCAAATAGAACTACGAGATATGGCTTCGTGCAATCTCCTATCACCAACAAGGGGTGAACCAAAGGTGATGCAGAGTGGACGATTCTTTCCTGAACCAATGCTATGTAATAGCGATATAGTAAAGAGAGAAGCAATTGATCCTCCGAGACCATGTCCAGTAACAATCAGCGATGTCCGTGGATTGGAACTATTAATCTGCATTAAGATTGTTACATAAGAGATTGCAAGGAAAGGCGACATGCCTAGAAAGATGAGTCTAGATACGCAGTACGATACGAGTACGGTAAAATGTAGGGATGCACATGTTTAAATCATCAAGATACAATAAAGGCTATATATGCTATCAGAAATCTCTAAATAAAACCATGTATTACACAATACAGAATATATGTAAAGAGATGTGTGGAAAATAAGAACAGTGGACTCAGAAACTATGCAAATCAAAGGTATGAAGCAGGTGCACAGAATTCAGCAGCAAGAACAACAACAGAAACATAGAAAATCACGAGCAAAAGCTACACAACTCCACAACTAGAAAAACTCGGTAGATTTCCGAAAGAGCTTGGGTGGCAAAATAAGAAAACAGAATTGCATAAATGTGCCAAGCAGAACAATAAAACAAATGCTCTAAATACAACAGAAACTCAGCAACACAAGACACTCAAAGCAAAAAAACAGTAAAAATGGCCCC
The DNA here is from genome assembly GCA_963859935.3 of Lathyrus sativus. Taxonomy (NCBI): domain Eukaryota; kingdom Viridiplantae; phylum Streptophyta; class Magnoliopsida; order Fabales; family Fabaceae; genus Lathyrus; species Lathyrus sativus. Next base: position 380,279,017 of record OZ012739.1, read on the forward strand.
AACAGTGCGATGATTACAAGCCCTTCGAATTTTTGATGTATCTAGTCTTCATAGCTAATAAAAAGATGGTGTGAACTATTTTTAAAATGAAATTTATCCCACTATTCTCATAAATTTAATTTTGAAAAAAAAACATTTTCCATGACTTCATCTCAAATACCACGCTTAAAACATAAGGCATATAAATATTTTAAATCGTTTCTTGATTCACCCCCACCCTTAAAGTACTCTTCACGAGTGAGATTTTGGAATAAACACCATTGTTAGTCTAAACGTGAATTGTTTAATCATTGGTATACAAATCATGTCAACAAGACGACATGCACTAACCCCATGTTAGTTTACTTCTCAAACTATCAGTCCATTTTGTTTATGCAAGAAGGAACTAGATTTGTCCCTTTCACTTTTGTTTTTGTTTTTCATTTTTAGATGAAACTATAAAGCTAAGGGTAAAAAAATTGCTTGGTTAAACAACTCAACTTAAAGGAATGTTATCAATGGGAAAAACTCAAGGCTAACAGAGAAAAGGCCTGAAAAGAATTTATAAATAGTGACACCTATGAATTAGACAATACAAAAACCTAATATGTATCCGAGTCTATCCAGTTGAACCATCCACTAAATTATCTCCGCGTCAAATCTAATAGTATTGGACATGACAGGCAATGAGCCTGTTTGCATAAACAGCTTATTTGCAGTTCATAACACAAATACTTATCAAAATAAGTGCTTATGAATAAGCTTGCATAGCATAAGCTATTTTTATAACAAAAGATAAAATGAATTTAAATTGATATAAGATGTTTTCATAAGCATTCTTGGAGAACTTAAAAACATAAGCTAAAACATGTTCATGAAAAATATTATAAGCTGTTTTGATAAACTATGTGTCACAAAACATGCTCAATTTGTAAAGGAAAAAACACAAGTCTAAATTGAAAAGAGATAAAGCAAACCCTAATAAATATAGCTAATTAAGCTTTAACAAATCTACATATCAATCTTTAGTTTTTCACAGCCAGATAAAAAGATTTCCTAATTCAATTCAAAAATCAATTACAATAAAAATATTTAAAAAATGGACAAGGATGATATGTACCTGGGATTTCAACTTATCAAGCTCTTGATGATTTTGACGAAAGAGTAAAACTGCAGTTTCATTAAGAGAGAAAATTGGAATACTCCTGGAACACAAAAACTCAAAATCAAGAAAATTGTTTTCCTTAAGTTCAGAAGAAGAAACCAAATCAGCTTTAACATTGGAAGAAGAGTCTACTGTGGCGTTAAACGCTATTATCGTAAAATCTGAACCCGAATCAACCTTCCAAGATAGTCCCACGCCATCATATGAAACAATATCTTCATTATCAATTTCAGATGAGATAGTATTCCATGATTTACAAAGGATGCGGGAACTTGTTACAAAAGATGCAAGCTCGATTCCGCTGCTAAATCTGCAAACAAATATCCACATGTTAGTTTCATTTATGAGATGAATTTTCATGTAAGAACAAAAAAGAACAAATTTTTTCATTTGTTACATACAAGTTAGGGTTTGTCATGGTGATTTCGAATGGAATAGCGTGTGAAGTGGTTAACGAGAAGAAATGGGATTGATTAACAAGTGATGGAAATAGAAGGGTCTTTCTGAGTAATTGGTTGCTGCCGTTGCAAACACTTTTGAAGTCAACAAGTTTGTTATAAAATATTTAGTTTTATTTGAATAAGTTACGCCTTTTTCATTATTACAACTAAATTTGACTTTTTTTATATATATTTTTGGATTAATGATTATTTTTAAATAATTATTATTTAAAAATAATATATCAAAAAAACCAATATTTTATAAAATTTATCAAACTAATTTGATTTCAAACAAAAAAAAATTGCACGTAAAATGAGTATCCACTCAAATTGGCGCATGGATTAATAAAATGTACATACGCGTCATTCTAAGTGACACATGCGTGTATATGATGCCATTACAAGTGGCGTATGCATGAATCATCTATGAGTATATGGCATAGACAATGGCTACTCCTTTATTTAGGGATTTTTTATTTTAATTTTTAATTAAAATTTTGAAATAATAAAGAAAATTAAAAATAACTTATAATATTATTTCATAAAATTCTATTACACAACGATTGAATGAAAAATTAATGACTCGTCAAATCGTAACGTCTTCTGGTTCCATATCCCGACGCATTTGTCTGTCTTCGAGGTCTCTCATGATTTCTCTAAGGTGTTTGGGGTCTTTGAGTATTGGCCTAAGAAAAAGGTAGTTGGTGTGAGGGTTCTGGCGTATTTAACATATTTTCAATCATTTCTCTCTAATAGTCGGAGTGTGCCGCCAAAGGCACTGTCGTAATCGAGCTCGGTGTCAATGTTGTCGTAGTTGGGTCGTTGTGGTTAGATTATGTGTGGACGATATGGTTGGTTGAACTGGGACATTGAATTATTTTGGAAACGAACCAATGGTTCTTGTGGTGTAAGAAAGTAATGTGTGGTTAGGTGCTTTGGCGGTGTGATGTTTGGATGTACATTGGTGGGGGCTAGGGCTGGAAATGAGTCGAGTCGAGTCGAACTCACCTCAGCTCGGCTCGACTCGTTAAGAATTGTTCGAGTTCGAGTTCCACACGAACTTTTTTTTAAGCTCAAACTCGACTCGTTATAAGTTCACGAATAGTTCGGTTCAACTCGTTAGGTTCATCTCATTAGGTTCAACTCACATGATTCACGGACTTAAAAACTATTTTTTTAAATATATATACTTTTTAGTACATTTGACATTTTAAATAAATATTTTTTTTAAAATAAAATATTAAAATAAAATAAAAGTTATCATATTGAAATTTAACTTTATCTTCGAAATCTACTAATTCAAAACCTACACAACTTTCAAGAGATACATTTGAGAGTCTAATTCAAAAACTACTAAATTGAAGATTAAATTTGTCTAAGATTTGGAGTAAATATTTAAACCTAATCTTAAAGACAATATAATTCTTCTCATATGTAATCGAGTTGACTCATGAAACTAACGAGTTGAACTATGTATAGTTCGAGTTCAGCTCATTTAGTTAACGAACTTAATTTTTCGCTCATACTCAACTCATTTGGTTCATGAACCTAGTTCAACGATTTAATTGTCGAATCGAATTCCGAACTATTTTCGAGTTGGTTCGGTTCATTGCCAGCCCTAGTGGAGGGCTATGGTGGGATAGGGTGGAATGTATGAATTATCGGGACTATAGACATATGTGGTGGCAGCATATGGTTCAAAATAGAGTTTAGTGTTACAATCGGGACAGTTGTTCAGTGATACTTCAATGAAATTCATTAAAGAGGAAGCTGACAAAGCTAACACACATGTGATCACAGTGTTTAATCGTCATAAAGGTTGGTCAAGCGTAGACGAGGCAATGGATCACAATGACGGGAGGCCAAGGGAATAATTTCGAGTTGAACTAGATAGAGGTTGGTGTGATTGCGGAAAGTTACAAGCCTTCTGTATGCCTTGCTCCCGTGTCATAGCGACATGTTCAAAGGATTGACATGACCCTTCCAACTTACTATCCGTCGTTTATAAATTCATAAACCTATACAATGTTGCAACAGTAGCTTTCCGATGGTAGCGAAAGAGGATTATTAGTCTGCATATCAAGGGGAGATAGTCTGACACAATGAAAACATGCGAAGAAAGAAAAGGGTCGCCCAAACAGCACGTGTTCAATGTTGGACCAAGCACAACAACATAATTTTATATGTAACAATTTTATTTGATTTTAAAAACAACGCTCATCTCATTAATATTAATACATTAGGTTACAGCAATTTAAACAACAACTAAACAAAAATTCAAACAACAATTAAACAACAAGACAGACAAATATAAGGACTAAACAACATAACCATGTGATTACAACCATCAGGACAATTTCCACAGAATTGTGCATCATAATGCGAACATCCCTATTAGTTTTAACATTGTTCTAAAGTGACTTTCTCCATTGTCGTTGTACACAGTAACAAGCCTTTAAATTCTTCTAATCTTTTCACCCTTTGTAATGTCTCTGTCTAACCAATTGATCAAGCTCCTAATGAGATGTTTGAACGTCTCTGTGTTCTAGAGTCTGATCTTCATCGGAGGCTTTACTGTCGAATAATTTAAATCTACATTTCTCTTATGAATATAAAAACACATATATGAAGACATTTTGAAGAAAAATTGAAGAAAATACTTAAAAGATGTGTGAAAATGAGGGGATGGGATGCATTATTTATAAAATAAAGGAGTAGCTGCTGTCTGTGGCGCATGCTCTTATAGGATGCATGCAAGTGCCACTTGCAGTGGTATCACGTACATGCATGTGCCACTTGGGATGACACCTCTGTAGATTTTATAATGCATGCGCCACATTAAGTGGCTACTCCTTTTACGTAAAAAAAAATTGTTTGAAACATGGTTAGCTTGGTAATATTTTTGAAATATTGGTTATTTTGGTATATTATCTAAAAATATTTGTTATTTAAAAAAAAAACTTATTAATGTATATGGACTGGATACATTAACCGTCAAATGTACAAAAAAAAAATCAAATTTATTTGTAATAGTGACTGGAGGGTGTAAATTCTTAAGTATGCATTAAATTATTTATTTAAAATTTTAATTTATTTAAAAATAATTATTATAAAAAGTGACATGTCACTCTATAAATGAATCACGGGTAGATATTCAACTGATCAAAATTTAGAGTTATTGGAGTGTTCACTTTATGTCTATCTAATATCTATCTATGAAAGCAATATGCTATTGATTTTCCTTAAGCACCCTTTTAAATTTGTTTCTATTGTTTATTAATCATTATTACTTTTGACTAAACACATTTAATTTAGTTAATTGTTGTCTTTCATTGAGTTACCTATCCTTACCATACTTATTCACCATCCAATAGTTATTACATTCATGTATTCTATGTAAATATTAGCTGCCACAATCCACTTTTCAATAAAATTTCAATTTCTCACTCTGCTCAATGCAGCTTTTGAGTTGAAAAGTCACATGGGGATATGGGAGGACTTTCCATGCATAATGGGAAAAGAGAAAGCCACATCCAACAAAAGGCACACGAGAGCAAGAGATCTTTCTTTAAAGAATTTCCTTCTTCTCCATCGTTATCTAAGCGGCTTCGTTATTCCTCTGCTACTTCTCTTATTTGTTTTTCAAGTCCTTCACTCTTTAACCTTCTTCGTAATTTCTTCCCTCATATGGACCAATAGGTACTTTTCATTTTTTTTTGCTTGTGTGAATTTTATTTGCATGTTGGAAGAAAGATTGGGTCTATGGTGGTTCCACTTGAGCTAATGTAGCAACTCAAGGCTTCGGATTTTACAGGTCACCAAGAGTGTGATGAATGGAAGAAAAAAAAAGGAGCCACAAGGTTCTAGAGGCTGGTTTACTTTTGCATCCTTACAATAAGTCTGCTTTTGAAGTTAAGATTAGAAAGCTCAAGAGGAAGTTGCAACATGGAGATGGATCTTCTTCAGTTGTAATCCCTTCAAACCCCAGGCTTAGTTTTTGTCTTTTGTTTAGGATTGCTTTGAAATTATATACTGAAGTTGCAATCCTTCCAATTATTTTAATGAAATGCAATTCAATTTTTTCTTAATATATTATTACTTATGATGTTTGCAATATGCTTATAGTTCCTTGGAAATAATCATTTGCATATGCATTTCACGTATCATTTGCATCATTTGGTCTTGCTTTCTGCTAGTCTTTTGGAGTCTCATTAGTTTCCTTCGTCTTCGTAGAAGACAAGCTGTCACACTGGTACAATACTCGGGCCAATTCAAGATGAAAGATGGAGACACTATGCCATATAGTACAAAAGACCACGCTTTTTTGGCCTTTAGCAGCGCTTAAAAGCGCTGCCTAAGGCGGCGCTGGTGTAGGTAAAGGCGGTGTTGCTGTAGGTAAAGGCAGCGGTTTTTTTAATGTAAAAGTGTTGCGTTAGGTCCCTTTAGGCAACAGTTTTGTTTAAAATCGCTCTCTAATATCACCTTTAGGCAGCGTTTTTTCAAGAAAAGCGCTTTCTTTTGTTCCCCTTTAGGAAGCGTTTTTAAAAGCGTTGTCTAATGTATCTTTTCTTTCTATTTTCTTTTGTCCCCCTTTAGGCAACGCTTTTAAAAGTGTTGTCTAATGTATCTTTTCTTTCTATTTTAGGAAGTGCTTTCTTTTATCCATTTTAGGTAGCGCTTTTTTTTTACAAAGCGCTTTCTTTTCTCCACGTAAATAGGGCTTTTTAAAAGCACTTTTTTAAAAAGCACTTTTTTAGGAAGCATTTTTTTGTTACAAGCGCGGTCTATTGTGCACTTTTTTAGGAAGCGTTTTTTGTTAAAAGCGTTGGCATAAGTCTTATTTTTTAATTATAAAATGGCAGCACAAACCATTATAATTTAAATTTTTATCAAAACTTATCACAAACCTTTATAATTCAACACAAACTTTTATTTCAACACATAAGCCTTATATACCATTATAATTCAATATATATATATATATATATATATATATATATATATATATATATATATATATATATATATATATATATATATATATATATATATATATATATATATATATATATATATATATATATATATATATATATATATATATATATATATATATATATATATATATATATATATATATATATATATATATATATATATATATATATATATATATATATATATATATATATATATATATATATATATATATATATATATATATATATATATATATATATATATATATATATATATATATATATATATATATATATACACTATTATAATTCAACACATAAACCTTATAACCATTATAATTCAACACAAACCTCATACACCAGGAAAACATCCATAATTCTAATAACAACAGATCCACTTCTAAAACCTTTAACTACTAAAGATTCACCAAACATAATTACAAATTTCATCAATCCTTAATTCATAACAACTTCCAAAACTATACAACAACTTCTAAAACTATACAACGACTTCCATAACTATTCATATCCAGTACAGAACATCACAACAACAAAAATCTCTAAGGACCATAAAATTCACACAAAAGAAAGAAAAAAATATACCTTATATAATTCTAATCTCAAGAATGTATTGACACCATTCTGCCATACCCCAAATTTGTCCTACCTGTATAAACTTCATTTGTGCATCCGTCCATTGACTATTATTAATATATATATATATATATATATATATATATATATATATATATATATATATATATATATATATATATATATATATATATATATATATATATATATATATATATATATATATATATATATATATATATATATATATATATATATATATATATATTTATATTTATATATATATATTTATATATATGTTAGGTTGAATTAAATGGAATCAAATTTCATTTGAAAATGTCAGGTCAGGTGTATAAGCAGTATTGATGGAAGTTCAGCGATTGTGACCTAGCTTTGGTCAGGCAAGATTGTTTTAAAATCAAGGTCTAGTATGCAATTCAAGTGATGTGTGTGAGGTTCAATTAGGGTTTTTGCGCCAAGTCATGACGGCTATGAATGGATCAAATTCTCAGGATTCTTCAATATATATGCTTCACAAATAAAGATCATCAGGGAGGGATTCCTTTCAACTAGGGTCTTCTTTGTGTGCAGTCGTAGTACAATATTGTGTTACATATCGGGTTATCAGCACAAGTGGTGAAATTCAAATTTATTTGAGATTGAGTCATGGTTACTCAAGACTTTGGTCGTGATCAAGCGTTTTTTTTTTCAAGCTTATTTTCAGAACCTAAATCATGAAGGTTTCTTTCAAGGGAATTCAAGGCAATTTTAAGAGATTTCTCTTTTCAAGAATGGCTATATTCAAGTTCAAAACCATTAGTCCCTTCAAGGCCAAGATTAAATTACGCTTGATTTTATTTCTCAAGATTTATTCAAGACTTAATTCATTTCAAATGAGAATCTAAGAAGGGTGGAATTTGGATAATGAGACTTTGGATCAACTTGGAAATTCGATGGACTTTTGTAAGCATTGTATCATTCAAGTTCAAGCAGGGTTGCAACATGGTTCAAATGGAAAATGACACATTTCCAAATTCCAATTTAAAGATTTAAAGTCCCACTCAATTGCAAAATAGGAAGAATCTACATGCCAATTGCAATTTCAATTCCAATACAAATTAAGTGCTAAGGGTGCCAATAGTAGCATTTATGGCCCAAATCCAATTACAAAAACAAGTCCATTACATTTCCATTACAACAAAATAAAAACCAAAAATGAGAAACAAGCACATGGAATTAGAGTTTAAGCCAAACACTGCTACATCAAGCTGCAAGGCCAAAACCATGCCAAACTTCACAACTTTTCCAAGTAGCCAACAACCTTGCCAAAATGTTGGATCAATCTACAACAACATGGTCCAAACCAAAAATTCCACCAACACATCCACAAAGCCATTAGACAAACCATGCTTAAACCATATACAACCCACCATAACAACATAGTCAGAACTCACGCAAAACAAACGCACGACCCAAATTGTACAAAACGAATTTGCTGCATCCTAATGCATTTGACGTGTAATTCGCACACTAACACAAAAACCGACTCGTACGACACAACGAAAGGCACAACACGCATCAACAATTCTAATTTTCACCCTCATATTTATCTATAAAAGGCTCATGCCTGTTCATTTGAAGGGGGGACCTTCGAGAAAACCGCGAATGATACCAAAACGAAACTTGGCTAAAAAGAGAGAGACAACTCTCCAACAACAAATTAGACAAAGAGGAGATTACAGAACTTTTGGTTCCTTATTCCCTTCTTGTTCATCTTCATCAAACCATCTTCTTTCTCGACCCTCCTCCTTCCTCCAAACTCTTTCGACCTTCAAAAAAACCCCAAAATGACCCATTTTAAAACTAAATCATAGAGATGAAGAAGGTGAATTTGAAAGAACAAAACCAAACCTGGATCGGAACCGCACCATCAATGTGAAACGAAGTCGGGACATACGAGTATACAAGGGGGATTTTGAATCGTTTCATTAAGAAAGGTTAGAGCAGAGATGATGAGTCGATGCTTATTCTCGATGACTTTGATGTGATTTTCACCATTATTCCGTTCTTATAAGGATGAAGAGTTGATTTGAAACTCTTCTGAGCAAGTTGTCTTTTTGAAGAATTTGTCTGTTGACCGTGTTTTGTAATGCTACCATTGATATCTTGCGTTAACCTTTAAGGTGCCATTGCATAACACCGATTCATGGATCTTAGGTGGGGTTGGTGTTTTGTTTGGATGCTTGGCACATGCTATCATTTCATATACCCCCTTTTTTCAGTTTTTTTTTCGGCCGTGTTTTCTTGTTCTTATGGATGATGGGATTCGGTCTAAGTGATTCCTCCATGTTTTTAAGCACGCCTAACCTTTGTTAAATTGTTGACATGTCCAAGTATTTTTCTTCACAAATTTTCACAATGTCAAGCATGTCTATTTGTCTTATGTTTTGCCTGTTATACACATGTCTTGATACCATGCTTAATCATACTTGATGTTTACTTGTTCATACTTGCTAAAATTTATCTGTTAAGTTTCTCTTGACATTAGTGTTTAGGTTCATCATAACCTGCCCCTTTGTTTAGACTTAGTTCAAACATTAGGATTTCCTCAAAATTCAACTTCAATCAAACACTAGCCATCTTTGGCTTCCAAACTTAAAACTCTTCCCCAAGAGATTAGAAATGAGTCATCTCTATAGAAGAAATGCTTCTTCTATCCCCACAATATAAATTAAACTTTTGAAACTTTCTCTTTCATTTAAGTGATGTAAGTGGCCTACCTGTTGATTCTATATCCAAGTTCTAGTCATTCTCTTATTATGCAAAGATTCTTTATTTTTCTATGTTTGTGGTGGTATAGTTGAGTAGTCCCTCTTAAGGTGATAACTTGTCCTTTCTCCTAAAAAACCAACAAACATTTCTTTTACCTGTAGTTTCCTGAACTACAAATGCTCTGACTTCCTCTAGGGATATGTAGGCATAGGATTGCAAAATCCTATCGAGCACACCTTTTTATTTTCACTCCCTTTTTTTATATACATTACAAATTACAAAACATTCATGACTCCTACCAGTCACTCAAAACAATCAACTTTCCTAATCAAATAGCAGATAACTTAAGCAAATAACATAAATATTTTAAGAGGTTCCTATAGGATACTATATATACTTAGGGTGCTAGTACCTTCCTTTTGTTTAACCAATCCTCAAACTTTAGGTCTCATTGCATTGTTTCACATTGCATGATTGTGGGTTATTATTTCTTTACCCCTTTCCCTTGGATAAATTAAAGACCGGCGACAATGTTTTTGATTTACGAGTCAAGTTAATCTAATAGATTGGTCTCCCGATTCACCTGAAAAGCGCGCGACACACACGCACACAAAGGCTTTATTTTAGGCTACCTTATAATGAGACCGTTTAATTACTTTATGTTTTAGGATAGTATCTTCTTCTCCTTCCCACTTCTTAAATTTTCAAAACTTCTCCCTTTTTCAAAAGCTTCTTGTTTTTCAAACTTCACATTTTTTTCTTAATAAACCTTGACATTGTCAAGTGATCCAAAAAAAAATCTTAATAAATGCCAAAATACTTAAGCATATTCAAACTCCTTTCAAAGCTTCCAAAAAAGACAAACCTTATCAAACTCATTTTTGTGTCATTGTGCACTTTTTTTTAAGAGCCTTTTTTTTCAAAAGATTATATATTAGTCTGTTCTTGAAGTGATGCAAACCATTATAGTTCCATAAGATGCTGAGAAATGATTGACATTTTCCACTTGAATGCTGAGATGTACTTGTGAGAAAGTCCAAGTAAAGTTTTTTCATATCAAGATGAAGCAAATACTCATTTCCCCATACTTGTGGGTAGTAAGTTGAGTTTTCCACTCGAACATGAAAAAAGTGTCTTTACAATTAAAATCAATTAACAAACATCCCAAATTTTTATAAACACAGATATGCAGGTGGTTCTCGTTGAGTACAAAGAATGTGAGGGGTGCTAATATATTCCTCTTGCATAACCAACCCCCATATTCAGATCTCTCTTTTTTAGCTTTTTGCTTTTTGCGGATTTCGTTCAACCTTTTCTATTTTCCCTTTGGAAACAATAAAGTTCGGTGGCGACTCTTTCTTTTCTGAGTTAAGTTAATCAATAGCTTAATCTCAATAATTTTTTCCGCCGTGACAGTAGGGACATGCAACTACACTTTTTTCATCACTTGGTTTAGCACCATATTTTTAGAAAAACATTTTTATTCATCATTCGGTTAGCAATACTTCCATTCCGAAACAAAATCCTCTTACCTGGCACTATCATTTGAATTCGTTGGACTTCTCCTACCAGGTACCTACTTCATGCTCCTTCAATTTAATTGAATGTTTCCCTATTGAATTGAATTTGAAATTTGAAATGCAGTGTGAAGTTGGTGGAACAAGAACTTTGGTAGTCAGAAGAGAAAGGTTAGATTGGAATATTGCCAGTACATGATATTGCTACTGAAACTAAGCTACTCGGTTCTACTATATCTGAAGGTGCATATTCTCTAGACCAAAGCTCCAAAGTTCATGGTGATTCATCAGATTATCAAACCAAAAATAGAATGATAGTGTTCATTGGCATAACAGGTATTATTCAACTAAACAATCTTTTACGTAGCTTTAATAATTTGATATTAAATTACTCGATAACATGCATATACGTTTTAATGATTCATTAGACGTCTACATGATAAAGTTTTATGAATAATCTTTGTAGATTTTGGGGATATAAAATTGTTAAATTCATTTGCAACACAAGTTTGTGTATAGGAAATATTTTATGCTGACTGACTGCTTGGCATGTTACTTTCAAACAATGTTTTGTTTTTCTTTTAGGGATGTAAATATTTTGAAATTGAGTTTTTTTTTCTTTTACTATGAATGCATATATCATCAAAACATAAGGAGAGTTAATAATTAACACATACTCAAATATTTTATTATGTGAGAGAAGCTAATAATATGTAATTGTCACCGATCGAGACAATGCACTGATGAGTTCGGTTGAAAAGGTGTTTCCTACATCCTACGCATTACTTTGTCAATATCACATAACAAAAAACATAAGAAGTCGGCTCAAACCGGCAGTAGGCACCAAACAAATCAAGGGTGAAGATGGAAAAATGGTTAAATCTAGTATCGTGTTTGAAAAGATAATAGATGCATGGAATGGTATATTAAATTCATCCATGAAGACTTGTATGTTACATCTGTAATTCATTTTAGGAGTGTGTGTGTGTGTGTGTGTGTGTGTGTGTGTGTGTGTGTGTGTGTGTGTCAGATATTCAGATTTCTTGAAATGCGTTGAGAGTATTAGTATGGACCAAGTGAAGGAGAAGATAATTTGTGCTTGGATCGATCAAGTTAGATACCTTGGCAATACAACAACTAATAGAGTCGAATCTGCATATTCGACATTGGAGAAATGGGTAGGTGATAATAATGGTGATTTCAGTAGAAAGTGGGACGTTGTGAACCAAATGCTACAAAACCAACATAACGATACAAATAATTTGGTCGGAGAATTACCATGTTAGAACATAGATTCAAAGAAACACTCTTGGTTCAAAGTTGGTTGGCAACGTATCTCGGACGGGATTGAATTTCATTTTTCACAAAGCAAAGTGAGCAGAAAATACAGGTTTGAATAGTTTGAAGTGTAGATTTACACTTAGGAAGACTTACGGTCTTCCATGTGCTTGTCTCATTTCAAAAAAGATGAAACTTGGTGCCCCTAAAAACGTCAAAACGATATAAGATAACAATACAACAAAGTGGTCTCCTTCACACTTCGAACATGTTAATTCATCTAAGAAATGTCGCTTTTTATGCACAAACATGTTGAGCAGATTGTAAATGGATGCGCTTTCCTAAAATGGTTCATCTTATGAAAAATGTGTATAAGAGTGTGTGTATTGATCTAACAAGATATGGTTTCTTTGAGACAATTTTCCCACTTCAAAGTGGCACTACGCCAGAGTTGACTTTTAGCAGCGCATACAAAGACAACACTTTTTAAAAAAGCGCTGCTAAAGAGTCATTAAAAAAAACAAAAAAAATTGCCTACCAAAGACAACGCTTTTTGATAAGCGCTGCTAAAAAACCGCTGCTACAGTGTCATTAAAAAAAAGAAAAAAATTGCCTACCAAAGACAGCGCTTTTTAATAAGCGTTGTTAAAGGGGTGTCCTATAAAAGCGCTTTTCTAAAGCGCTACTGTAGGTGGTACATAAGAAACAAAATTGCCTACCTACGAGAGTGTTTTTTCTGTAAAGCGTTGTTATATGGGGGTACATAAGAAAGCGCTTTAGGAAGCGCTTCTATTTGTCATTGCTAAGGCACACATTTGAGAGCGCTTTCCTGAAGCGCTGCTAAAGCCATAAAAAAGCACTGTTGTAGGTTTAGTTAGAATTAAATTTAAAATACCCACCAGAATTTTTAAAAGAAATAGAACAGTACTCATCGTATTTCTTTCCTTCTTCTCCTCTGGCGAACGTTAATGTTGCCCTACCCAATCCGACCGTTGCCCTCCTCCGTTGCATTTCGCCGCCGTTCACCGTCCATTAACGACAGCCTCCTCCGTTGCATTTCGCCGCAGTTCACCATCCGTTTACGACAGCTTCCATCCGTCTGCATTGCATTTCCGCCATTGTTACGGTATTTGAAGTTTTACTCTGGTTTTCTTTTTTGCTTATCTTTTCACCATTGTTACTGTATAAAAACTTCTGTATGCATTACATATTATATATTTTGTATGTTTTAGATTGACAAACAAGAGTTTGGATTAAAACAATTGAATTGCCCTGGGAACTGTTTGGTGTTTATATATTTTGATTCAACTGATAAATTCAGATAGTTTATATATTTTGTTTTGGTTAATTATTTTCTTTATCATATTTTTCGCACTGTTTCTAGAAGAATTATTTCTCTGCCAAACCAGAACAACAGATTTTCTTTAAAGCGTCATTGGTTATTCTTGTTAGTTTTTATGTCGAAAGTAGAGATCAACACCTAAGAGTATTTGATAAAGTATTAAAGATCTATATTTACTTTTAATTATTTAGAGATGTGTATAAATAAGTTGGACTTAAGTAGATTATTCTATCTTTTGATGCACCATCCACCGTTCAGATCAATTGAACGGCTGTTGGTTGTTCGCATAGTCGGTTGCCAATCTATCCCTTAATTATTCATACTAAAAATTATTCTTACTTATTCAAATTCATCCTTACTTTTATATCACTTTGAATCTTTCAATAACTTCAACGTTTAAGTGATAACATTGTAACTCCGCTCCTCGCCGTCATACCAAAAATTCAATGCAGTTTTTTACTATTCATGACACTGTATAACTATATCTAGTACTTACGATGGAGAATGAATACAATCAAAAAAGGAAGTGAGAGACCCATGTTAAATGTTTTAATATGATTTGTTTTGGTGGATTATCTAGTATTTTTGTTTTGGTTAATTATTAATATGATTTTAATAAAATTTATATTTTGTCTGTTATAGGGGTTACCTGTGAAGAGCAAGGTTGTGATCGTTTCCAAGCATCCTACTGTGTAGCTTTCTTAGAAGTTAGTGATTTCTTTACAGGTATTCTCTGTTTTTGTTTAACTTTCATAGTTTAGTTTAGGCTACTCAATTAGTATGGATAAAAAATGGATGTCTGCTAGTCGATTGTCAAAAGAGTACGAGAATGGGGTATTGAAATTCGTTAAGTTTGTTGTTGAACACGCCAAAGACCCCAGTAGGATCACATATCCTTGATTAGGTTGCTGTTATGGGCGTCGAATTGACGCTGTTTAGTTGGAATCTCATTTATTGAGACATGGAATTGATCGAAGTTACACATGTTGGACATTACATGGTGAGATAAGTAACGAGAATGTTGAACCCCAGAATAATACAACCTGTGCTTCAAAGGACAATGGCAAGGATACATATGATTGTGATCGAATCGAAGAGATTGCAGAAGCACATGAAGAAGATCTTCAAGATTGTCCCAAGATGTTTGAGAGGTTGGTAAGCGATGCAGAGAAACCGTTGTATAAAGGTTGCACTACTTTCACAAGATTGTCCGCGGTATTAAAGTTGTACAACTTAAAGGTGGGTAATGGATGGTCGGATAAAAGTTTCACAGAGTTGTTAGCCCTACTTCAAGAGATGCTTCCGGAGGATAATGTTCTTCCCAATCGAACCTATGAAGCTAAAAAAATGTTATGCTCTATTGGCATGAGCTATGATAAGATACATGTTTGTCCAAATGATTGCATTTTGTTTCGAAATGAATATGCATCATTAAACGATTGTCCTAAATGCGGTATATCTCGGTATAAGAAAAAGTTGTCACCAGCAAAAGTCTTATGGTATTTTCCTATAATTCCGAGATTCAGACGCATGTTTCATAGTGAAACAGACGCAAAACACTTGACTTGGCATGCAGATGATAGAATTATAGATGGGAAGTATCGACATCCAGCAAATTCACCACAGTGGATGAAAATTGATAATGATTATCCTGATTTTGGAGAAGAAGCTAGAAACCTTCGCTTGGAATTATCGACTGATGGAATGAATCCGCATGATCTGCAGAGTATCTCACATTCCCCCTGGCCTGTAATTATTATGATTTATAACCTACCTCCATGGCTATCTATGAAGCGTAAGTACATGATGTTATCTATGTTAATTTCTGGCCCTAAACAACCCGGGAATGACATGGACGTATACCTGACACCTTTAATTGAAGACTTAAAGAGTTTGTGGGAGAACGGTGTGGAGGTTTATGATGGATATAGGAAAGAACGTTTCAATTTGAGGGCAATGTTGTTTGGCACAATTAATGATTTTCCAGCATACGGAAATCTATCGGGGTATAGCATTAAAGGTCAATGTGTGTGTCCTATCTGTGAAGAAAACACAGATTGGACGCGGTTGGAATTTGGTCAGAAGAATGTCTTTCTTGGTCATCGTAGATTCTTAAATTCTAGTCATCACTATCGTGGGTGGAGAAAAGCATTCAATGGAAATTCAGAACAACGTAGAGCTCCACCTACATTGACCGGCGAACAAATTTTTGACAAGGTGAAAGATGTGAGTACTCAGTTTGGCAAGCCTTTTGCACATACTATTGTCGCACGCGGGTGGAAGAAGAGGTCAATTTTGTTTGAGTTTCCGTATTGGAAGTCGTTGTATGTAAGACATTTTCTTGATGTTATGCATATTGAAAAAAATGTATTTGAAAGTGTTATTGGTACGTTACTCAATATACAAGGGAAGTCTAAGGATGTCCTTAAAGAAAGAAAGGACTTGGTAGCAATGGAAATAAGAAATGAATTAGGACCCTTGAAGAAAGGAAATCGTACATATCTACCACCTCCTGCTTATACTTTATCTAGAAAGGAGAAAACAATATTGTGTAAGTTTCTGAGTGAAGTTAAAGTTCCAGAAGGATACTCTTCAGATATTAGAAGACTTGTTTCTATGAAAGACCTTAAGTTAAAGAGTTTAAAGACACATGATTGCCATGTTATAATGGAACACTTTATACCAATAGGTATACGTTCTATTTTTCCAGAAAAAGTGAGAGGCACAATAACTAAATTGTGTTTTTTCTTCAAGTCAATTTGTAGTAAGGTGATCAATCCTGCGATCTTACCATCATTGCAAAAAGAAATAGTTATTACTTTGTGTGAGCTTGAAATGTATTTTCCTCCATCATTTTTTTTCATAATGGTACATCTAGTTGTCCATCTTGTGAAAGAGACACAATTGTGTGGACCAGCTTATATGAGATGGATGTACCCTGTTGAACGTTATATGAAAATATTGAAAGGGTATGTGAAAAACCGAAGCCGACTAGAGGGATGTATTGTTGAATGATACATTATTGAAGAAGCTATTGAGTTTTGTACTGAATATTTGTCCAACGTTCAATCCATTGGCCTCCTAAAATCTAATGTTGTTGAAAAAATAGTAGGTAAACAGTTAATTGGAAATAAAGTTGTGACAATTTCAAGGGATGAACGGGAGCAAGTGCATTTGTATGTTCTGCACAATGACATTGAGGTTGAGCCGTATGTTGAAATGCACAAGGATGTTCTCCGATGTTTAAATCTGAATCGAAATGAAAATTGGATAGTACGTGAGCACAATCGAAGTTTTATAACATGGTTCAAGGATCATATTTTTTTTAAAGTTTTATTCTGATCCCGCTTTAATAACAGAAAGGTTGAGATGTTTAGCATATGGTCCAAGTTTGCATGTGTTTTCTTATAGCGCATACGCAATTAATGGATATACATTTTATACCAAAGAACAAGATGATAAGAGTACAATGCAAAATAGTGGTGTCACCGTGCTTGCCGAAGCAATGCACATTTCAAGTGTGAAGGACTTAAACCCAAAATATGTGAGTCTGTCGTATTTTGGTGTTATCGAGCGCATTTGGGTGTTTGATTATGAAAAGTTTCAGATTCCTATATTTGGATGCAAGTGGGTTGAAAATAATAGTGGCATACGAATGGATAAGTCAGGATTTTTGCAAGTGGATCTTAATAAGGTGGGGTACAAAGATGAGCCTTTTATTTTAGCCACGCAAGCTAAACAAGTGTTCTATGTCACTGATCCAACAAGTACGAAATGGTCTATAGTTCTTTTTTCCAACAAAGTAATGGATGATAACATTGGAGACAAGGGGGATGTTGATGTTGAGAAGGAATCTTATATTATAGATGATCCATATGAGAATATTAGAGCGGACGAATCATATATTAGAAATGATCATAACGAGGGAATTTGGATCAATCCATCCGTCTGTGTTGTTAAGAGACAAGTAAACCATGTTCCAACTAAGAAAAGAAAGAGATCTTAGTGACAAAGGTACTTGTTAAATTACATATTGTCTCATTGAATAAAATTACATATTTCTATCATGCAATACAATTACATATTATGTCATTCAATAAAATTATGTATGTGTTTCTCTTATTTATACATTTCTTATGTACATATTTCTTATTTACATATTTGCATGTCAATCATTTGATACTTTGGTTTTTCTGAATTACAGGTATTATGGCCAACAATGAGGAAACATCACATGATGGAAACGAAACAACAAAAGACATTGAAGGCGATATCAAAAGAGGAATAACGATTATGAAAAAAAATCATCCGTGCGAGAGATAAGGGTGTTAAGTATGATGTGCACTGGAATGAAAGAGATCAATTAGTTGAGCCTAACGGTGCGATGCTGACAAGTTACATTGGAGCACTTGTACGTTCGCAAATTCCGATTACTTGCGATAATTGGAGAATTCAGTCGCTACAACCGGCTAAAGACAAAATTTGGAGAGATATACATGTATGATACTTGATTATTTTTAATTATGTTGACGGTTACATCTTTAAATTAATTATACTAACATGTTATATGTATGTGTATTTGTTTGCAGAGATCTTTTAATATTGATGATTGTAGAAGAAAATATTGTCTTCAATTGGCCGGTAAACGACTGAGGGGATTCAGAGCGTTTTTAACGAACAAGTTTCTCAAAGATTCCGATGGAAACTTTGTTGACTCAGAGCGTCCAAAGAAGTACGCTGATCTGATTTCGGAAGAAGAATGGGAGAAATTTGTTACGAAGCGAAGAACCAAATAATTTTTAGTAAGTACAACTTATCATGAATAATGTATAGTATATATACTTCTTTCGCGAGAGTTCTGATATGACTTAAACTTGTTTATTCAGGTTGTGAGTGGCGTTAATCGGCAACGAGCATCAAAACCCGCGTATCCATACAAAAAAGGGCGTTTGGGATATGCACGCTTAGAACAAAAAATAGTAAGTATATATAAATGCTTTAATATGATATAGTTACCAAAATTAGTAAGTATATATAATAGGATATGAATGGTTTATTATCCTTCTTAATGTACAGATAGAAGAGGAGAAAAGTGATGCGACATCTCTTCCAGACCATGTTGTGTGGAAGGATGCCCGTGTGGGAAGAGATGGAGTCGTTCAGGAAGAAGTTCAACAAGTGTTTGAACGATGTGTAAGTACAACATTAGTTTTGTCAGTAACTGATCAAAAGTGTATAATATATTTATATATGCTTTTATCTATATTTCAGGAGACGCTATCCCAGAGTATAACTCCAGCTGAGGATGAGGATTGCAGGAGCATAGTGAGTCGGGTGTTAAATATCCCTGAATATTCTGGGCGTGTGAGGGGTAAGGGATTTAGAGTCACTCCATCACAGCTGTATAAGAAGCCAACAAAAAAAATCCTACCAATAAAGAAGTGATGAATACGTTGGAGGAATTGAAAGCCCAGATTCGAGAATTACAGAAGGACAAAGAACGATACATGTCGGAAAGGCGCGGTCTAGAGGGTAAAGATGTTAATGAAAAAGATAGTATCGGTTGTCCGCAGAAGCTTCCAGAGGTAATTGTATATATTACATTGAATTTAATTTAGCACAATTTTCTTAATTGACACATTAATCGGCATCATTATTTATTTAGGACATTTCACCTTGTCGGCTATATTTATCGTCACCGACTTATCGCTTGGTTGGCAAGGGAAAGGTGCATAACAATGTGGGAGAATTACTTCATCATAAACCGCTCCCTCCTGGATTTTTAAAAGTATCGGTTGATATTGCGTTAGAGGGGGGGCGTTGTTGCCTATACCAGATGAAGTTTCAGACACAACAGTGGTGGGAGACGCAGTAGGAGCGTATGTTGCATGGCCGGCAAATCTCATTCACATAGATGATGAGGTATGTTGAACACCATTATGAACCTAGCTTGTAATATTCAAATGTGAAAACGACCCATAAATGAAAGTTATTCTTACATTTACATTTTCTTATTTACATGATGATCTTAGACTCCTACAAAATCCAAATCAAAAGATGATAGAATTATTGTGCGGGATACTGATTCAGCTACATCAAAGAAATAGGTACTAATACAATTACATGGTTATCTTATTATACATTAATTACTGAACTTATATATGACTTTTAGGTTCATGATCAGTAGTTGCAACAAGTCAGCAAGGGTAAGATGCCTGAAATGTCCAAGGTGTCCAACAAAAAAGACCGAGTCAAAAAAAGCATTTGTTCCTCGATTTAGGATGTGCCTTGAAACATATTTAGGAACAATAGATGTGATTGAGGGTGGCATCCGTCAAATGCCTATGGAGGAAGGTATTTTCGGTTTTGAATATCCCGAAACACTTGCTAAGGAGGATTTTGACCAGGTTTTCCAACATTCTGAATTGGGCGTCGGTGTTATGCATTCCTACATCAGGTACTCCGATCCATTTTAATTAAATAATTGAACATTTTAAAATTTGCTCATTTAACTGAATATTCTAATGTTGATTATGTTTTTCTTTTAGGCTCCTATATGACAAGTTGTTGGTCCCGCATGATTTGACTTCCATATTCACATTATTATCTGCTAGTTGTATCAACGCACGGGCAATAGAGCACACACCAGATACAGTTAAAGATTACATGGTCCAAAGATTTATGGTCACGACTACAGAGAAGTTATTCTTGTTGGCATATAATACTGGCCATGGGTTAGATTTTATTCTAAATTCATTTATTATAATTATTCGATTTTTTCCATTAATCTATATAACATTTCCGTCTAAACTGTTGTCTTATTTTATAGTGGACACTGGTTGTTGGTCGCGATTAATCCGATGAAAGAAATAGTGTATTATATAGATTCATTCGATGGCGATACAACAAAATATCCTGATCTGAAGAACATGGTTGATACGTAAGTGATGAGATATACTGTTCTGAATAGTTATATATCTTTATTTATTATGTGAAATTGTTCTAAATATGTGTTTATATTATGTTAGAGTTATACAAATATTCAGAGCACAAAGAGATGCAACAGTGCCAAAAAGCAAGGCTAACAACATCAGCTGGATCTGAGTGGAGGTATATTTTCCCATGTTTGGCTGTTATAGTGGTTCTACTTGATAAAACTATTTAAACTATATATCCTGGTAAATGTTCGTTTGTTTTTTCCATTTACAGTGTCCTCGTCAGCGCAGTGGAATTGACTACAAATATTTTGTATTGCGCTTTATGAAGGAAATTATTCTTTCAGGTCAAATAGAGATTCCAATCATGGTATGGATCAATTCATAAGTTATATGATTCATTTTGATAATTAACCGATATTTCATCTGAGTAATTAGTTTTAAAATTAAATCGTGCATGTTCTGTTATATTATGTAGTACTTTGATGAATACAAGTGTGGTACTTACTCGAAAGCAAGATTGGAAGAAATTAAGGAGGACTGGTGTCAATTTATTCTTGAGTTGAGAATTGTATAACGTATCTATTTGTAAAGTTATCGAATTTGTAATTATATGTAAATTGAATGTATTTGTGATGTTGTAAATTGAATGTATTTGTGATGTTGTAATATATTTAAGCAGGTTTATATGTATTAAAATGGTTATCGGCAAAGTGATGAATACACATAAATAAGGCCAAAGTAATTGTTATATATAAGGCCAAACTGTTGAATTAAAGGCCTGAATTATAAGCAGGGAATGTAATTGTTATAAGCAGGTTTATTGAAAAATATATAAAAAATGTGATTATTTAAAAAAAATAATTTTAAAACCGTGAAGAATAGACAACGCTTTTTAAAAAAGCGCTGCTAAAGGGGGCAAAGAGACGCCAAAAAACCGCTGCTAAAAGCGTTGCTGAAGGGAGGAGAAGGGGGAATAGGCAGCACTTTAAAAGCGCTGCTGAATGGAGCCTTTAGCAACGCTTTTTCCATAAAAAAAACGTTGCCTTTACCTTTAGCAGCGCTTTGCTGCTAAAGGCCAAAAAAAGCGCTGCTAAAGGTCTTTTTTGGTATAGTGTGGCCCACCTAAAGACCTTTTTGGACTCATGTGTATTAGGTGGCTTTCAAAATCACTACATTTTGTTGAGGTTTATTTGAAACCGAGGTATCGTATACCAAACGCATCATTGAAGTGGACGACACATTCTACAAAAGAGGAGAAAACTTGGCTGAATCACTTTTTGGAAAGGATGGAAGAGTTCACCAAATTGAGCGAGCTTTAAAGAGAGTCAAATAAGGAAAAATTGGAGGAGGAACCGGTAATAGGTTTATGTGGTGATGCATCTTTTGAGACATTTTAGATTGTAATCGATACACTTTTTTAATGTATTGTCGTAAACGATGTAATATTAATACACTTTAATACATAAGTAATATATATTCAGCAATTAAGGTTTTAATGTCCACTATTTCAGCTTACAAATGTTATGGTTTGTATTTTCAGTTTACAAATAATTGTACATATTAAAAAAAACCATCAGAAACTTTTCGGATATGCATATTGTTGTACACCAAAATTTGACCAACCGTTTCTCGCAATTTGCCTTGTGTTTCGTTTCATTTGCATTTGCATATCATTTATCGCATACTGTGCATTTTGTCGGTCGGGGTGATTTATTGGGATTACATACCCTTTTCTCGCATTTCAGGCGATTTAAACCAGCTCAAATAGGGAGCTTTATTTCGGAATCGAGTGGAATTTGTCCTCATTCTGTTGGTCCAGTTCGTGTTGGTATTTTCGGTCACATTTCGGTGGTCGCCCTTTTACCGTCTATTTTGCTGTTTTTTTGTGACTTTTATTTCCATTTACTGCTTTGTTTTCTCTTTTATAGTTTTTTATTCTAATTAATTAGTAGTTCTTAGAAATAGATTTTTTTTGTTTAGATTTAATTTAGTAGTTTTAGAATTTTTTTTCATTTTTAGATTAATTAAAAAAAAATTAGATTAAGTCAGAATTTAATTTAGGATTAATTTTATTTATTTTTTAGAATAGATTTTATTTTATTTTAATAGTTTTAAATAGAATTTTATTTGATTTTAGAAGATAGTTTTTATTTTTTATTTTTATTTATTTAGATTAGATTTTGTTAATATAGATTAATTAATCATTAATTTAGATTTAAGTTTTAGAATTTATTAGAAGTTTAGATTAATTTAGTTATAGGTTTTTAGATTTATTTTCATTAATTAGAGTTAGGATTTAATTATTAGTCATTCATTAGTTTATATTTAATTAGGTATTTTATTTAACTAAGATTTTAGTTAGTTTTCATTTAATTAATTAAGTCAGCACTAACAACATCTTTATTGATTAACGGTGAATCATTTCCATTAATTAACCAGCAATTATCACTAATAAGTCCTTAAAGTCCAACTGACACGTGGCATGCTTCTATAAATACAGGCACTATTCATTATCCCCCTCCTTGGGCACTGAAAACCCTAGCCGCTACAGAACCCTAACCCGAACCCTAGTGTCATACCCCAAATTTGTCCTACCTTTTTCAAAAAATTTCATTCGCTCGACTTTATTTTTCAATTTGCATTGCTTGTACAGCTCAACGTATTTTTCACCTTTTGTCTAATAAATTTGTGACACGTGGCATTTTTTTTATTATTATTTATTATTATTATTTTTGCTTTATAATTTTTTTATATTTATAATATGTAAATATAATATAATTTCAGATTAGTTTTAATTAGTTAGAATATTAACTATAATTAAGATTTAGAATATTATTAATTAGTTAGAATTTATTTAGAGTTAGAATATAGTTATAATTAATAGTTAGTATTTAATCATTAGAGTTGTAATTAACACAAAATTTTATCAATGAAATTTACTCATTATCAGTTAATTAACCAAAACCAAAAACAGTACAGTACACGTGCCATAATCTTGTATATATTGGTCTTGTTCACTTTCTCTTTGCTCTGGACAGAAAGACCTAGCCGCCACCTTCTTTCATGATCCCAACTCACTCTAAATATCTTCATCTTCTCCAACCTTTGGATACCACACTCTCTCCATTTTTTTTATTAAAACCACCACCACATTTCCATCCACATTACCTTTGTACCACCTCATAAACCGTTTGCCGGTGAAAAAATAAAGCATTATATGATTCTGTTCTGTTTCACAACCACAACTTTGTCACCATTTCCATGTTCCGATCCGTCGTTATCCCACTACTCACAAGCTAATAATACGGACGGTGTAACAGCCCAATTTTTCAATAAGTGATTAATTGTGCTAATTAATTGGTTTATGTGATTTATCTGATTTAAATAAATTATTGGATTTATTTAAATGAGTTAATGGATTTAATTAATTTATTCTACTTGGTAGAATAATGTGGATTTATTAGATATTCTCTAATTAATGATAAAATGAGATATTTTGTGAGAAATGAATTGATAGATATTTTTGAGAGAAGAATTATGATGGAAAGAAAATAAAAGGATATATAAGGGAAATTGGAGAGAAAAGAAAAGAGATAGAAACATAAGAGAAAGAAAGAAAGAAAGAAAAGGAGAGAAAGAATAGAGAAAGAGGAGAAAAGAGAAGAGAAGAGGGAAACTTGGAGAAATCATCAAGAATTAACTTCAAGCTTCAATCCAATCAAGGTAAGGGTGAGAAACATTATTATTTGATCAATGTGTATGATTATGTATGAGTTGTGTTGGATTTGTTGGTAGTTTTCTCTATTTTCCATTTCTAGGGCATAAATGGTTTAATCGGTAGAATCGAGTTTTGAAAGGTTAAAATTCAAAATGAATTGCATAGTTTAGTCGGGTAATGTTTAGCCGTGATTATTGGATTTCGTTTGATTGAATTTGGTTGAGTTTGTAAGTTTTGACATTTTTGGATAATTGAGGGTTTGAGATTTGAGTGAAAATCGGACGTCGTAGAAATCGTGTTTAATGGTTCTAATTCACTGCTATATGTTAGGTGAGTATGAGTATGTGTTTGTTTCGAAAAAAAGAATTGAATCGGTGGGATTTTCGGGCGAAAATGCAAAAATCCCGTAGCCGTGTTTAGGCAAAATTCTGGTTTTTCGGAAAACTTCGAAAATTCATAACTCTTGAACCGTAAGTCGGTTTTGACCCCCGTTCGAAGCGTTGGTAAGTTAACGAGATTGTCTTTCTAGAAAAAATGGCTTTGAGGCCTGTACCTAGTTCAATTATAGCAGAAAATTGAAAACATATTGTTGTGTTGATTTTTACCGTCGCGAATGTGTGTGATTGATGTGTTATTGTGCAGAATACTTTTGTTATATAACGTATAGCTTGTGCATGTTGTGATATGATATGCTGTGGGTAGCCGTATGGCGTGAATCCTAAATGGTGGAATCGATTATGAAACATAGTCTTTTGACAAATATATGCATATTATTTGTATGTGAAGAATGCATGAGAACATATTGTGAATATGTGTGCATTGCTTGATAAATGTGGTAATGATATTGAAGTGTAAATGCATATTGATTATATGTGATATTGTGAATGCATGAGAACATATTGTGAATATGTGTGCATTGTTTGAAAAGGTAATGAGGTTGAATTATGAATGCATATTTGTTGTATCTGATTATTGTGAATTAATGCATGGGAGCATATTGTAAGATATGCGTGCATTGTTTGACAAATATGTTGATGAAAAGTATGGATACTTGATTATATGATATGTTGTGTGTGCAATCTTGTTTTAATTCTTGAAGGGAGGAATTATTTGAATGCATGGGATTAAGACGTGTGATCGGTCTTAAGTGCATTTTGTTGTTGATTGCATATGCATCATTTAGTCAAGAGGCAATGTTTGCTAGTTTCGTGGAGACTAGTGGCTTGTCCCAAACCTAGAAGGGTGGGTTTGAAAGCTTAGGGAACGGGCTTTTGTTGTTATCAGTCTAGAAGGGTGGACCCGGTTTAAGTGTAAAAACTGAAAAATGATAACAAGTGTTGGTACCACATGGCATGAGTTGCATTGAGTTGCATTGAGTCTCATGGAATGAATATATGATTGTTGTATGAAGTTATGCATAGGTGTATGTACATGACTTGTGTAATTGTGAACTATGGATATGTTTGATGATTGTATTTGCCTATATATATATATATATATATATATATATATATATATATATATATATATATATATATATATATATATATATATATATATATATATATATATATATATATATATATATATATATATATATATATATATATATATATATATATATATATATATATATATATATATATATATATATATATATATATATATATATATATATATATATATATATATATATATATATATATATATATATATATATATATATATATATATATATGCTTTGTGAAGTATATGATGAGTTATGATGAAGTATGGTGAGAATGGTGGAATATACGTATGTGCATTACTTGTGTAATTGAGAGTTATGAATATGTGATCATTGTATGAAAGTATGCTTATGAACATGAATTGTTGATTTGAGAATTGTGAATGTGTAATTGTGAATTAGTGAGTAAACATAATATGTGTATGTTCATGTGGAATGTTGAGATTTATGGATACGTGCATGATGAATATGCTTGGTGATTATCCATATTTGATTATATATATGTTGTATTGTAGATGATGAGTTATAATGAATTATGGTGAGAAAATGTGGAATATATGTATTTTGTGCTTGTGTATTTGTGTATATATAATTATATGCATTGTTATTATGATAATATTTCTCACCCTTCTGCTGGAATGATGTCCTACATGACATCGTGCAGGTATCAAGGAGTAGTATTGCTCGTAGTTACGAGGTCGCTTTTGGTGTAGCCGTTTAGTGATTTAATTATGTTGGGTCGAGTCATGCTCTGGTCATGTAACACTGGGATCGCTTGGGTTGTGTTTAAGATATACATTATGTACTCTATAAACGTGTTTATATCCATTGGAATATTATGATGTTGGCCTTAGTGCCTAAGTGATGTTGTTTTATGTGATAAAAACAAATGTTTCTTTTATGAAAATTGTGGTATAATTTAATCCGCTGCTACATGAAAAATGAAGTTTTGTAAAGCATAATTTTATATTGAAATAGTAATGAGCATGACAGGTGGTTTTGATATTTTGAAAGTTATGTGTAATGCCCTTTTGTAAATGCATGGAAATTTACTCTGATTATTCATATATTATCCGTGGGGTTTAGAAGGGTGTTACATTAGTGGTATCAGAGCAGGTCGGTCCGTCCGGCCAAGTTGTCTAATGTTGGTTGTTCCCTTGTATGCGACATGTGTGTGAAAACACTGT
Source organism: Lathyrus sativus (assembly GCA_963859935.3). Taxonomy (NCBI): domain Eukaryota; kingdom Viridiplantae; phylum Streptophyta; class Magnoliopsida; order Fabales; family Fabaceae; genus Lathyrus; species Lathyrus sativus. The sequence goes on from OZ012739.1 coordinate 380,306,433, forward strand.
CGATACATGTTTGTTGTCTAACCTTTGTCTACAGAAGTGGGAATGATCTAAGTGGGGGAGAAACTTGTGCTTCTCCAGGATACTGCAAGTGCGGAGTTGTAGCTCAGTGTGTGGTTAAACGCTCTTATAGTTTGGTAAAGATGGTTTATACCCCATCATGATTTTCGGCTGTCTATCGATAAATTGAGGAACTGATCACCCTTAATCTCTTGTTGATAGTAGTCGGGATTGTGTTGGATGGGATAGACGTGTCTTGCAAGCTTAGATGGCGTGAGCAATGAATTGTTTGGAGTTAAGCCAAGTGCTGAAAAATTGTTTTGATGAGTCGGCGCAGGACAGTGATGAGATGTTTCATTTTGATGGAAATTTTGAGTGTTAACGAAAGTGGGAAGTTGGCGGTTTGCCGATTAATTGTGGTTGTCTGGAAGTTATGCTGACAAGATAGTGATATACAGCCAGGACGTGAAGTGGAGTTGTGATTGACTTAGTTACGGGAACTAGTCCGATATTAAGAGCTCTATATTGTATGTCTATTTGGATAGTCAAGGAATTAAACTGATTGAGTAGTTTTGAGACTTGTGTCTGGTGTGTGTGTTGTGGCAACAGATTGTGAAGTCAAGTATATAAAGGTTGGATAGTGACTTCTGGTGATTATTAAAGGAAGTAAGGTGTGGGATACTATATTGGTATAATTAGACCTTTAAACATTTCAAGTGTTGAAGATGTGTTGAATGGCCTTCTAAGTGTGGAAATGTTGTTTTCGTATTTTTGTCGTAACGGGAGGACCGTAACTCGGAATGACGCAAGATTAGAAGCGCGGGAAACAATGCTTTATGTGATGGTGAAGTAGTGACATGGAATTAATTATTTATTGATGGAATATGTTTGGTTGTTGTAGTAAGTGCGGTTTGTATTTCCGCCATGACTCACAAATTGAGTGTCCGTTTGGCATAGGATTCTCCATACTTAATTGAGTGAGTCAATGGTTGGGTAACCGATGATATTTGGATATACTCGAAGAGTATAGAGGATCATGTTGAGCATCGGGAACTTGAGTTATCAGTGTTGGAGAAGAAGTAGTAATATTCTACTGTGAAGAAAGTTTAAGGAATTGTTAGGAAAGCTGTCAACAACTCGTGTATTAGTTTTGCCGAATCCGACAGAAAAAATTGTTGTGTTTTGTGATGTTTGGTTGATATGATTGGGGGATATGTTAAGTACAACATCATCGAGTTTTGGTTATGCTTTAAGGCAACTTAAAGTACATAAGGGAATTATCTGACAAGTAATTGGAGTTGGTTGCTGTTGCATGTTTGTGCCGGAGTTTGGAAGCCTAAATTGTTTAGTTGAGATTTGAGATGGTTGGTGATCTTAAGAACTTAAGGTATTTGTTGATTTGAAAAAGAGTTGAATATGGTGCAGAGGAAATAAATAGGGACTTCTGAAGGAGTATGGTTTTGGGTTGAATTACCATTCGAGTGAGACCAAGTGGTAGCAGAGGTATCGAATTGGAAATTTCTGTATATACCAATGATGATGGTAATGAGTTAGAACTGATGAAGCAAATTCGGGATATGAGTTTGGTCTGTGAAGAAAATATCTTAGGGAGTTGAGCTTTGTATCTTGAGACTGACTATAGGTATTCTTGATAAGATTCGAAGAAGTCGAAGTTCTAATTTGAGTTAGTAGATTGATTGAATTTAATGAATTGAAGTCGAAGAGCTGATTTTCGGATTGATGAGAATGGTACCATGAGATGTCGTGATGGAGTGTGTGTTCCAAATAGTGTGAGTTGGATAAGAGTACTCTGGAAGAAGAACATTGAGATAGATGGAGAGAGAAGTGGTTGAAGTGGTATGTGCTGGTTTGACTTATCGGAAGTCGAAGTGTGAACATCAGAGGTTGTTGGACCTGATACAACTATTGAATATTTCTAAATGGTATGGGATAGTATTCCCATGGATTTTGTGTTGGGTTTTCCGAAGAAATGTGAAGGGATATGATTCGACTTGGGTGTTTATGAATGGATTGGCAAGATTAACTCATTTCTTACTAATGAGGATGAATCATTCTATGCTGAAGCTAGCTAAGAGGTATAGTGAGGAAGTTGCGGGGTAGTATGGGTTACCGTCGAATATTGTGTCAGATGGGAATCTGAATTTTCGTTGAGGTTTTGAGAAAGTTGTAGACGCTTTGGATGTCATGTTGAAGTTGAACTCTGTCTAGCATCCGTGGACGGAATGGACAGACAAAGAGAACTATCTAGTATGTAGGGGATTTGTGGAGAGCTTGTATGTTGGATCAAGGTGGATCGTGGGATAGTTAATTATCGTTGCTTGAATTACCTACAATGACAATGATCATTCTAGTATCGGAATGACATTGTATGAGGCTTTGTACGGTAAGAGGTGTAGGAATCCTTTGTGTTGATGTGTGCCAGGCGAGAGTGTTGTACTCGGACCTGAGATTATGCAAGAAACGACTAGAAAGATTAAAAGAACCCAAGAAAAGACGTGTTTCGAGAGTTACAATAGTAACTGGTGTCGATCGAGCTTGAGGTCTCGGAAGCACCCGCTGTGTTTTGTTGATCTGTATCAGAGTGGCGCAGCGGAAGCATGGAGAAAATAGCATGTTAGATTGTTTTACCGCGGTCGCTTGTGGGAATTGCATGATGTGTTCATGTGTCTAAGTTGAGGAAGTGCATTGATTCAGATGGATAGTGTACGAGTGAGAGAGGATTTGATTGTTGAGACATTGCCAGTTCAGGTTGATGAACGAGAAGCAACTTCGAGGTATAGAGATTCCTTTGGTGGAGGTAGTTGGGAGATTAGGATGCGAGATTCGTATCCAGAGTTATTTGAATCAGGTAACATTTTCGAGGACGAAAATTCCTAAAGTGGGGGAGGGTTGTAACAGCCCAATTTTTCAATAAGTGATTAATTGTGCTAATTAATTGGTTTATGTGATTTATCTGATTTAAATAAATTATTGGATTTATTTAAATGAGTTAATGGATTTAATTAATTTATTCTACTTGGTAGAATAATGTGGATTTATTAGATATTCTCTAATTAATGATAAAATGAGATATTTTGTGAGAAATGAATTGATAGATATTTTTGAGAGAAGAATTATGATGGAAAGAAAATAAAAGGATATATAAGGGAAATTGGAGAGAAAAGAAAAGAGATAGAAACATAAGAGAAAGAAAGAAAGAAAAGGAGAGAAAGAATAGAGAAAGAGGAGAAAAGAGAAGAGAAGAGGGAAACTTGGAGAAATCATCAAGAATCAACTTCAAGCTTCAATCCAATCAAGGTAAGGGTGAGAAACATTATTATTTGATCAATGTGTATGATTATGTATGAGTTGTGTTGGATTTGTTGGTAGTTTTCTCTATTTTCCATTTCTAGGGCATAAATGGTTTAATCGGTAGAATCGAGTTTTGAACGATTAGAATTCAAAATGAATTGCATAGTTTAGTCGGGTAATGTTTGTTGCACCCCAAAATTTTACCAACATTTATTTACCCATCAAGTGTTTGAAGGTTGATACCTTTGTCAGAAAGCTCAAGAGATCCTCAGAGGAATTGGTTGAAACCAAAGTTGCATGCCTCATAACTTGAGAGTTGTGGGAGCCCCTCAGATGATTCTGAGACTAGGAGGATGGACTTGAAGCTTTGAGAAAGCTTTTGAGATGTCTTGAAAGCCATCATGAAGCCTAGAGAGGTCATTGTACAAGAATTCAGAAGATTCAACCATGAGTGGTAGAATTAGGGTTTGACTGGGTCAACCCTAGGTCAACTGATGATTTGGAGAGGGTTGAGACCTAATCCAAGAGCCATGTTATCATGTAATTATGTATTGAGATACTATAAGGATGATTCCTAGGCCAACTCATCATGATTGAGGAGTTTGAGAAATTTTAAGCTAGGATTCCTAAGGATTGACAGTGTAAAATCCCCTAGTTTGATCCCTATCTTCAAGGCAGTTTAGCTCAAGATGTGATTGTCATATCATCTTCCCCACAACATGAATGTTGTAGAGCTTGTTCTTAGCTTTAATTTGAGTAGTGGAAGTACTTGATAGGATTTGTGGAGCTCAAGTTATGGTTTTGACAAATTACAGGTCATCTGAGGTATGTGAATCTGGGTCCTTGAAAGTCACCCAACTTGCAGACAACATTTGCCCTAGTAGGATGATTCCTATGGATTCTTGGTCAACATTAATGTTGAATAGTATCTTCTTAGCTTTCTAGAGAGTACTAGAAGTCCTTGATAGGATTTGTAGAACTCAACTTATGGCTTTGACAAGCCAAGGGCATTTTGGTCATTTGGAGGTTATAGGTCATTTCAAGCATAAGGCCATATCTCCTACTTCCAAGCTTCAAATGGAAAAATCTTCAACATAAAACTTGCTTAGAATGATGTTTTAAGGCTAGTAGGGAGGTCATGAGATGTTGAAAAGGCTCATATCAAAAAGTGATAAAAATGGCCTAAAAATGAGGCATAAGTTAATTCAAGTGAAGTTGAAAATCATAAATCCCAAGTTATAAGTCCAAACCATGTCATGTAATAGGTCATTTTGACTCCAAATGACATTCTAAGAACAATGGTTCAGCCACAATTTTGATTTGAGGCTTGCATCATAGGGTTGCTTTGTAATTTGATTACTTGCATCTTAAGGTACCAAACCAAAACTCCAAAAAACTCAATAAACAAGGAAGATATGCATTGTAACTTGTCCTAAATCTCATGTAAGGAGAATTTCAAATCAGAAACCAAGGTTGCAAGGCATTTGGCATGAGATACCATGTAAGGAGAATGAGAATCCAAAAATACCATGACATGAAAAGATGAATTTCTCATTGGATTGTTCTAGGGGGTTCTAGATGATTCTAAGCCTCTCTATATAACAAGTGCAACTTGCTCAGATGCAAGGTTGGTGTTAATTGGTGTAGAGAAGAGAGAGTGAAATCCAAAAGCTTCCATTGCAAGTCACATTCAATCTCTTCAATCTTCTTCATTGCAATCCATTTTTTCTCCACAAACCTTCTCCATAGATCTTTCTGAGTGTGTTCATACTGAGTTGAAGCTCCATTGATGGAGAATTGAAGGTGTTCACATTGGATTTGCAAAGAAGCAATTGTCATTGGATCTTGAAGTACAAGCTCTCTCCCTCAAATCTTTTGCAAACAGTAGAGTTTTCATCATCCAAGGACCATTCTTGAAGAGTTTCAAGCCCTGAATTGAAGATCTACATCATCTACCATATCAAGAAGCCAGGTTTGCAAAATTTCTTCCACCTCATAGTCTAGGCATGGTTAGGTTAAGTTATTAGTTTAGAATTGTTAGAGACAATTAGGTGATCATTTCTGATGAGTTTAGGAGTGATTGGTGAAGTTTCAGCCATGGATGCCATTTCTTGATGGAGTAAGAATGAGTGATATAGTGAATGATAATGCTAGTTTAATAGCTAATTTTGATTAGTGGAATATGAGGATCATGTTGATGTAAAGAAATTTGAGTTTGATTGAAGTCGAGTATGGATCACATTTTGAGATTAGGTTGGATTCACTATCAGGTTGCATGATTTAGACCGTTTCAATGAAAACCAATGCCATGATCGTGTTCAGCGTGGAAAATGGATCAAGATTGTGTTTTACATTTTTGATTTTGATCAAGAAATGAGTGCATACGAAGAGGTGGAAGATGGTGGTATGAGCTCTGTATTTTAATGGAAGTTGCAGAAATCCTAATCCAAGGTTGAAGACGAAGCCACGACCGTTGATGTGAGCGCTGACCAGTTGACTTGCTCATGATCCAAAGGCTCACGTTTAATTTCGTTTGAGAGGGAAAGTCAGAACCCCTATGAAACGCTGCGTTTCATTAAAAGGGGATTCTGGGCTTAAGTGAATTGGACTGCTATACCCACCCCCCTTTGAGGCCCATTCCAAATTTGAACTGAAATTCAACGCTATTTGCACCGTGACTTTCTCAATTTCCTTATGTTTTTTAATTGTTTTCTGATTAGACATTGGGCCCAGGTGCATTGATATTCAGACCCTCCTATCTGGGCCCATCAATAAAATGAACTGTATTTTGTTACTTCTTACACCCCATGCTTTCATTCTCATATTATTTTTCCTCCATTTTATGTCATACTTTGTAAAATTCATATCAAATAGAAAAATCAATATTTTTTAATGGGAGTTTTTTCTACCTTTTCATATTTTTGTCTAGAAAAAAATAAAATAAAAACATTTTCCATATCATGCATTTTAATATTTTTTGCATATTTTTCATTTTAATTGCTTTTTAATTCTTTTATATTGATATCTGATTTTGTAGAATTTAGTTAGGGTAGATCCCTTAGTGTTTTTAGTCCAATCTTTTTAGGGTAATTAGATACATGTTTTAGGTTCCCCCTGGATTAATTCCATATTTTTGTGATGATTTTTAGGATAGTTTTGATTAGATAATTCTAGGTTGTGTAGAATTAGGTTAAACTTCAACATAGGTCCATAATAACTTTAGATTTTGGGTGTTTTAGGACAATTTAGACTATGGGACATATATGGGTGTTAAGGGTAGGTATGTAGGATCCCTTAGAAATTATATTAGGATTTAATATAATAATATGCTATTTTTAGTTGATTTTTGTATTGGTTGATTGTTTGTGTTGCCTTTAGGGCATGTTTGTTTTAGTTGCTTTGCTTTGTGGGCTTGGAAAGCTTGGTATCTCATTGTGGAGCATTGAGGAGCATAGTAGAAGACTTGAAGATGCATTGAGGAGCTTGAGAGCTTGTTCTTCTTTTCTTTTTTTGTTGTTTTAGGGTTAGGGATTAGGAAGAGTTTAGATGTAGATAATTTCTTTCTCAAACATGGATGGTACCATTCACCTCCATTCCTCCCTATGATTCAAAGTCCTTCCATAGTATATACCTCTCTCCTTTGGAGGGATAAGTGATGTACCTAGGAAGTATAACTTTTGAGGGAACCATTCCTTTGATGTTGAACCCTTATAGGTCACCTTTGGTGGTCAAATAAGCAGTTCAATATCCCCCAGCTTATCCAGTAAGTGATTTTCTCTGGTTTGATCATCCTGAGATGCTGAGCCTGAGCTTGAAGATGAAGACTTTAATGAAGAGTATAGAAGAGGATGAATCCTTGAGCATTGCCATTCCAGCTGAAGCTTGAAGAGCAACAAGAGCAAGTTGATACTTGAAGATCCCTGAAGATTAGGTGAAGCCTGAAGGTAGAGCTGATCAAGAAGCTGAAGCTTAAAGGGAGAAGATGAGTTGAAACTCATGTTGTAGGGTTGAAACCTGGAAAAGCAATTGATGTCCGTCAAGAGCACTTGGAAGTCTGAAGACTGAATTGTTGTTGGAGAAGCTGAAGCTTGGAGTTGAGAGAGGAGTTGATCTGCTTTCTTCTCTTTTTCTTTTCTGTATTGCTGTGTTTTGTTTGACTTGTTTGATGCATTAGAATAAGTCCATATCTAGAATAGGTAGAATCTAGGAGCATGATTGCACTAGAGGTTGAGTTGCTCCCTCTGCTTGTATTGTTACTGTGTGGCTTTGCTTGCGGGTATTCGGTAGAGCCCAGCTCCCTTGCCCATGTGGTTTGTTTGCCTGATGGCATTTTATTTCATTTTATCTATATGATTGCAGTTTACTATTTATCGCTTGATAGCATGTTGTTTATATTTCAGTATGATTACTGTTATTCCATTCTGGCTTGAGGTTGAGATGAGCTTGTGGAGGCTGAAGCCCCACACACATTTCCTCCCTCACTTGCATTGCATGCATTTTACTGTTAAGCTGATGCTTCGTCTGTTTTGGTGTATCATTGACATGATCCCTTAGGACTCTCATTTCCTTTGATAAGGATTTGATGATAGACTTTTAGGTTGAAACCTATGCATGACAACATCTAGGAGTTCCCTGTTCAAACCTCAACCATAGGATGAATCCATGGCATGATAACAGTAGGACTTGATAGTCTCCCTCCTAGTTGGGCCTGTTCTCTTCTCATCTCAAAACAGTTTAAGATACAGTAATCATGAATGATTTCTATCGTACGTTACGAGCCTTAAGCTATCTGAGAAAGGATTGTGGGAGAGTTTCTTTTCCACAGTCTGGATGTTTAGTATGGTACCCTTTGGGTGACATGTGACGCATTCACTCTCAGGTCATAGTCTCTAGTGCGGTTGAAATCGCAAACACAATAAAAAATACTTCTTTCGTAAAAGACAGGAAATAAACCGTAGTTTCCCGAACTACGTATGCTCTGATCTCTCATGCCTGTTGAGAGTACGTAGGCACAAGATGGCGATGTCTTGGCGAGCTACCTTCCCCCATAACCCTTCGTAGGCCAAACTACGTTGACTCTGATTTCTCATTCTCTGATGAGAATACGTAGGCATAGAGCGCGACGCTTTGCCGAGTCATTTTTCTTTTCTTTTTCAGCCAGCCTTGATAGGTTGATAGAATATAACCAACCCGTCCAAGTAAACACAATAAGCGAGGATCCCGTCGAGTACGACGGACGTGAGGGGTGTTAATACCTTCCCCTTGCGTAACCGACTCCCGAACCCAGACAACGGTTGCGATGACCTTGTCTTACCCTTTTTCGTCAGGTTTTTCCGATCGTTTCCTTTCCCGCTCTGAGGGATAAATAACGAAAGGTGGCGACTCTTCTGTTGTGCCGGCACCTTATTTTCGCGCAAGCGACAGCTGGAGACTCTGCTGGGAATAGAACCCAGAATCTCTGGTTCTCCGGTTCCCTATGCGAGTCAATCCTAACGCTTGTATGTTTACCTGCTGGGTTGCATTTATTTATCGCATGTTACTTCTCGCACTTTATTTCCCGCATTTTATTTTTCAGTATAATATGATTATTTGTGCTGTTGTGGGATGGGAATTCTGATGAGTGAGAAGCCAGACCCAGGCTTGAGTGCACTATAGACTTAGAGTGGAAATTAGTGGGCGCGTGCTTGCTTTGCAGGCACTAGTGTCTCATGAAATCCACGCTCAGACGAGGTTCATCCGGTTGGCTTCACTTTCAACCCTTTGGGTTGAGACGGTTGTTGGTTTGGTGGATTGTCGACTCTGGGGACCGATCATTTGTGATTCAGCTAAGTGAGGCCGCTTCATGAGCTGGTGATGCCACACCTTCTGGGTATCGTATCACCCCTCTTGAAAGTCTGTGACGCTGATGAACGCATAGGATGCCGTACCTTGAGTCAGTTTAGGTCCATACCTGTGAGCGGGATTGGGTTTATTGCAGGAAACTTTGACCTTCAGACTACCTGGTTTTCTTGACAGTGAATCAGTTTTGTTGGTACCAGGTTTTCTCAGGTGCAGATATGTCTGTTCTTGATAGAGCAGGTTTTGATCAGAGGATCTTGTCATCAGGTGTATGTCTGTTCTTGATAGGGCAGGTTTTGATCAGAGTATTGTCATTAATTGTTTGTTCTTGATAGAGCAGATTTTTGGGGTCTGAAGATCTCATCAGCAGATGTTGTTTGTTCTTGATAGAGCAGATTTTTGGGGTCTGAAGATCTCATCAGCAGATGTTGTTTGTTCTTGATAGAGCATTGTTGTTTGTTCTTGATAGAGCATATTTTTGGGGTCTGAAGATCTCATCAGCAGATGTTGTTTGTTCTTGATAGAGCAGATTTTGTGGGGTCTGAAGATCTCATCAGCAGCTGTATGTTTGTTCTTGATAGAGCAGATTTTTGGGGTCTGAAGACTTCATCAGCAGATATTTCTTGATCATACATCCGAGGTCATTATTATCAGACATTTGTTCTTGACAGAGCAGAGTTATGATCTTATGTATATGGTCTTATCAGATGATTGTTCTTGGTAGATCAGATTTGTAGTCCTACACCGGGGTTTTCTTCTCATCAGTGGTCGTGGTTTTGTTGATACAGAAACTCCGCAACAGCAGTTACCCGGATATATTATTGCATGACTGCATTTTGCATTAGTTTTCATATTCATTTGCATTTCATTAACGTGTGTCTGTGTTGCAGGTACCGTTTTCCCCGATCCAGGATTTCTTGCCTCCTATTGTATTGTTATGGGCTCTCTCAGGAAGACCGTGGCTTACAAGTTTCCTACTCCGGATGTGGTTAAGTTGACCGGTTTGATAGCTCTAGCAGGTGATTCTGTGAAGGATGAGTTCCGAAAATCTTATGGCAGGTTGCTCAGTTTGGTTTGCAAGCCTTCTGTGTTCGAGTTGAATGGGTTGCATGCTCTGCTGCAGTTCTACGACCCTCCGCTGAGATGCTTCACTTTTCAGGACTTTGTTCTCGCACCTACGCTGGAAGAATATGCTGATTTGCTAGGTGTGCCTATCAGGAGGCAGATTCCTTTTGTTCACATGGATGCTGAGCCTGATCTGGCTGGTTTAGCTTTTTCACTTTATTTGGACGCCTCCGAGTTAGTGTTGACTAGTTGGAACAAGGTTCCTGGGTTCTCTTTGCAGTTTCTGGTAGTTAAGGCTCAGCAGTGTGCCAAGGACGGATGTTGGGACGCGTTTAATGCCATCCTCGCTCTATGCATATATGGAATTATTCTGTTCCCCAACATGCCCGATTTTGTAGACTTTGATGCGTTTCACATCTTTGCTTCAGGGAATCCAGTCCCTACCCTGATAGGAGATGTCTATCACTCAGTCCACTACAAGAATGAGAACCGGAGAGGGAAGAATGTCTCATGTTGCGTACCTTTGTTGTATAAATGGCTTGATAGCCATCTGCCCAAGAGGGGTCCTTTTGTCTTGTCTGCAGCCACAGCTGAGTGGCCCGAGCATCTGATGAGTTCATCTGCAGAGGATATTAACTGGTTCGATAGAGACAGGTTGGGTACTGAGGTGATATTCAGTTGCAGCGGGTTTCCTAATGTACCTTTGATAGGTAGGAAGGGTTGCATAAACTACAATCCGTCGTTGCTGGTTCGACAGTTCGCGTATGCTTTGAGGAGTCCGCCGAAGGATGAAGAGGTACAGGAATCTCTGTACCTCACGGGTATTCTAGAAGGGGATTTGTTGTCCAAGCTTCAGCGTGCATGGAATAGTATCAGCAAGAGAGGAAAGCCTTTGCTGGGAAAAGCAACAATCAAGCCTACCCTCCATACTTGACTTGGATCAGAACCAGAGCCAATGCTATAGCGATGCCATTTCCTCAGGCCAAGCCAGAAAGTCCTCCAACAATCGAAGAGCCTACTACTGTGCCCATTCATCAGCATAACCAGGTATTAGCTGAGCGGGATGAATTGAAGCGGGCGAACGAAGAACTGGAGAAGGAACTAGCTCAGCTCCGAAGCGAAAGGAACGAGGTCGTTCATTCTTTCAAAAGGCAAACAGAGTTGGTGAACCAGCTAGGTACAGACCTGACGAAGCAGATTGCCGAGCGTGAACGCATGGGTCAAGACTTCAGGGTTGTCAACGACGTACTGGCTACGAAGAAGCAGCATTTGGACGAGGCATATCGGAGGATATCCAAGTTCAACCAGCACTGGAAGGCTTCCCTGGCCACCCGGAAAGAGCGGGAGGACAAGCTGATGCTGCAGATCTCCAAGCTGGAAGCCGAGGTGAAGGACAGTGAGCAGAGGTTTGATGAAGAAACCGCCCGCAGATACGCCGCCGAAGGCCAACTTAACAAAGCTCTTGCTAACCTGAAGGAGCACAAGCTGACGGTTGAGTCCAAAAAGCGGAGACTAGAAGATTGCTTCGGCGAAGGAGCATGGGAAAGTTCAGTTCAGGGACTTCAGTATACCATTGTGCAGAGGGAACTACTCGTCGAGGGGTTGCTCACTTTGCCAGATCATCCAGAGACAAAGGAGTTATTAGCAGAGTATCGCGCCCGTGGCCGTACTTGACTAGTTGTATTCCTTTTGTTTTGATCATTGTTGTATGCTGACCATCACCAGGCTTGTTGGCTGAGGTCACGCTGTTGATTTGTCTTGTACTCGCTGATGCTATGTACTGCCTTGATAGGCTTTCCTTTATATATGAGATTGATGTTTCCATGATTGGGCTCGGACTTCTTCTTCTTATTATTATTATCAGCACTGGCACGCAGGCACTAGGATCGGGGGAAATCTCCCAAACGCACAGACACACGCATGCATCTGCATGAAGCATTTGCATGGCGTGCATTTTGTTGTTTTTCCTAACCTTTAGTGTTTACAGGTTTTTCAGGTTTACAGGTTCCAAGCTGTTTCCGGTGACTCCAGGATTGATCAGAGGCTAATTCACCGTTATCCAACTCGAGCTAATCAGACAAGGATCATGGATCAAATGCAGACAGATGTCTAGGAGCTCCACGAAAGGATGGATCGCTTTATGGAACTTATGCAGGTGGTCGCCAATGGTCAGGACCAGCTCAGGACTTTGGTTCAACCTTTGATCTCCAGGGTTGATAGCAACAACATACTTCATGGTGGGGCCGTGCCTACTCCTCCACCAGTTGATACTCCGCAGAATAGTGTCCCCGTGGCCGGGGTCAACGGCAGTGCTAATGGCAATGTGATGACCAACATCGGACTCAATACAACGGGCGTCGGCAATGGAAGTCTGGGAGCTAATGTCAACATCGGGCCGGTCAACGGCAATGCTGGCGTCGGGAATCTGTTGGTGCCTCAACCATGGCTTGAGGATCATCAGGATGATGTCTTCTCTCAAAGAGGTGCAGAAGGGGAGTTGAATGCTGAAGCGCGACTCAGGTTCAAAGCGCTTGAAGATAAGATGAGAGATATTGAGAATCAGAATACTTTGGGCGTTAATATGTCCAAGCTGGGGTTAATTACTGATTTCAAGGTACCTCCTAAGTTCAAGGTGCCTGTCTTTGAGAAATATAAGGGCACCACTTGCCCTCGGGTCCACCTGCGATCGTATTATAGAAAGATGTTTGTCTATTCCGAAGATGAGAAGTTGCTGATGCACTTCTTCCAAGATAGTCTTTCTGGGCCATCCCTAGAGTGGTACATGGGCCTGGAGCCCACTAGCGTGCGCACATGGAAGGATCTTGCTGAAGCGTTTGTCCACCATTACCAGTACAATAGCGACTTGGCCCCGAACCGAGTCCAGCTCCAGAACCTTTCGCAGAGGAATAATGAAGGATTTAAGGAGTACGCCCAGCGGTGGCGTGAGTTGGCTGCTCGGGTTCAACCGCCGATGGTTGAGCGCGAGCTCGTGCAGATGTTTGTAGCTACCCTCCCGGGGATCTACTATGAAAAGTTAGTCAGCGGTATGTCTGGGACGTTCTACGCTCTCATTACCATGGGCAAGCACGTCGAGAATGGTATCAAAATTAGGAAAATTCAAGGTGAGTCATCCTCAGCTGGAGGAGGCGGAAAGAAGCCTTATGCTGGTAAACGACGAGAAGGCGAGGCGAGCGCTGTGACCCGCGCTCGAAGGAAGGGCAAGGGCCCTCAGCAGCAGATAGCCAGTATAAATATCCCAGCAGCTCCGCAGCAGCAGCAGCAGCTGAATCAACAGGGATATAGAAAGTACCAGAATCGGGCACCCTTGACAAACCGTCACTTCGAAGCACCGCCTATGTCGTACGCGCAACTCTTGCAGACTCTGCTTCAGCTTCAGTTGGTTCAGAAGAGGACGATGGCTCCCTTGACAGGGGCACCTCCACCAGGATACGACGCAAATGCCACTTGCGATTTCCATACAGGGGCACCAGGCCATACAATCGAGAACTGCAAAGCCTTTAAGCATAAGGTGCAGGACCTGGTAGATGCCAAGATTATCAACTTCTCCGACAATGTGCCCAATGTCACGAAAAACCCTATGCCGAATCATAGGGGAGGCGGAGTGAACGCCATTATCGAAGAAGAGAGTGCAGATCTGTTGAGTGATGTCAAAGACCTAAAGACGCCGCTTAGCTTCGTCAAAGCTAAGTTGTTGAAGAAAGGGTTCTTTCCAGGATGCGGAGAGTTATGCATGGACTGTGCTACACATTCTGATGGGTGTGAGCAGCTGGTAGAAGGAATCCAAAGTCTGATGACTGAGGGGATTTTGCAATTCAGCCAGAGGGCTGAAAGTGTATCAGGAGAGGTAGTGTTGAAGCAGGCCGATGAAGTCGCCACCATCACCATCCCTCGCCAACCAATAACTATTTCTGCACCCCGACCGCCTACAATTACTATTACCAAAGCTGGGTCGATACCGTTCGAGAGCACTAACGCCGTTCCGTGGCATTACGACGCCGAAGTCTATTGCAACGGTCAAAAGTTAGAGCTAGATCCGTATGGGTCGACTGTAGAGAATCTCGCAGGAATCAGTGGTATTACTCGCAGCGGAAGAGTGTTCGCGCCGCCGGAAGTCATGGCAGAGAAAGTGGTCAGAGCTGATGCGGCCGATAAGGGTAAAAGCAAAGTCGTCGAAGAGGCCCCGTGTGGGGTAGAGAAGGATTTGCTTGTCAAAGATGCCGAGGAGTTTATGAGGTTGATCAAAAATAACGACTACAAGATTGTAGACCATCTCCATCAGACGCCTTCGAAGATTTCTATTCTCAACTTGTTGCTGTGTTCTGAAGCGCACCGCAACGCGCTACTGAAGGTATTGAACGCTGCCTACGTACCGCAAGAGATATCCGTGAATCAGCTAGAAGAGGTGGTAGCCCATGTTAATGATGGCAATGGGCTAGGTTTCACAGATTTAGAGCTGACTCCTAAAGGGAGAGATCACAACAGCGCCTTGCACATCTCGATAGAGTGCAGAGGCACAATCATGTCGCATGTCCTGGTGAACACGGGTTCGTCGCTTAATGTGCTTCTGAAGAAGGCATTAATGAAGTTGGACACTCGTGGATTGCTTTGCACGCCCAGTGATCTGGTGGTGAAAGCGTTTGACGGAACTAAGCGCCACGTTTTCGGAGAAGTGACCCTGCCGATCCAAGTTGGTCCGGAAACGTTTTACACGGTCTTTTATATCATGGACATCATGCCCGCCTACAGTTGCCTCTTGGGCCGGCCATGGATCCATGCTGCTGGTGTCGTGACCTCCACGTTGCACCAAAAGCTCAAATATGTTGTCGGGGGAAGCATAGTAACCGTGTGCGGTGAGGAGGACATAATGGTGAGCCATTTGTCATCCTTTAAGTATGTTGAAATGGATGGCGAAATCCATGAAACTCCCTGCCAAGCATTTGAAGCCGTCAAAGTGAAATAGGTAGCTCCTGTAGTCACAGAAAAGCTAGAGATGAATCTCTCCTCATTCAAAGAAGCTCGGGCCGTCGTCCAAGCTGGATCTACCCCAGGCTGGGGGCATATTTTGGAGATACCGAACAAGCAGGATAAGTTTGGGTTGGGGTATTCTCCTGAAGCTGAAGCTTCTTCTTCTTCGTCTAGCAGCGTGTCACGGGGTAAGGGGCTGATCCTATTTACCAGTGGCGGAGTGATTTTCGAAAGCATCAACGCGATGTCTGAAGACAGCGGGGATAGCGATTGTGATCTCGACTCTTGGATACAGCCAAGCAAGCCGGGCGAGCGCCTCAACAATTGGACCATCAAGGATATCATCCAGCTGACAAGTGAAGAGTAATAATTTACTTTTTACAATCATTGTACAACCCTATGTCCTACCCGGGGCATAGCGAATTTATTGTCAGGGCCTTGTTGGATTATGTACATGCATTTTGTTAATAAATCAAAGGCGTTTTCTTCGTATTCAAATATTGTGATCTCTGTTATTCCTGTTTTATATTTGTTTTGAAAAAAATAGTAAAATGGCAACGGGGTTTGTGCTAACCTGCATATTCTTGTTTTAAACTTAACCCTTGTTGTTGCAGGATCCACATAACAGATGACATCGACTCTGGACCTTCTACGGCTCACTTTGACTTCGATTGCCCAATCTATCACGCCGAGGAAGAGATTGATGAAGACGAAGACCTTCCGGAAGAGTTGGCCCGCTTGTTGAAACAAGAGGAAAAGGTTATTCTTCCTCACGAGGAGGATATTGAGATCATAAATCTGGGTTCTGAAGAGCTCGTAAGAAATGTCAGGATAGGGGTTGCGCTGCAGAGTGATGTCAAGCAGAGTTTGGTCGAGATGCTTCGAGAGTATAGTGACGTCTTTGCTTGGTCATACGAAGATATGCCCGGACTTGACACGGACGTCGTGGTCCACCACTTGCCACTGTGAGAAGATTGCCCTCTCGTCAAGCAGAAGCTTAGGAGGACGAGACCAGACATGGCCGTTAAGATCAAAGAAGAAGTGCAAAAACAGCTCGATGCTGGCTTCTTAGCGGTCACCACTTACCCTCCGTGGGTCGCCAACATAGTGCCTGTACCGAAGAAGGACGGTAAGGTACGCATGTGCGTCGATTATCGGGATTTGAATAGGGCGAGCCCTAAAGATGATTTCCCGTTGCCTCATATCGATGTGTTGGTCGACAACACAGCCCAGTTCTCCGTGTTTTCGTTCATGGATGGTTTCTCCGGTTACAATCAGATCAAAATGGCGCCGGAGGACATGGAGAAAATGACGTTTATCACCCCATGGGGGACATTTTGCTATAAGGTAATGCCCTTCGGTCTGAAGAACGCAGGGGCCACTTACCAACGAGCAATGGTAACTTTGTTTCATGATATGATTCATCATGAGATCAAGGTCTATGTTGATGACATGATTGCAAAGTCCCAAACGGAGGAAGAGCATCTGGTCAACTTATTGAAGCTTTTTCAGAGGCTTAGGAAATTCAGGTTGAGGCTGAATCCTAACAAATGCACTTTCGGAGTGCGGTCCGGAAAGTTGCTGGGATTTATCGTTAGTGAACGAGGTATCGAGGTTGATCCTGCAAAAATAAAAGCCATTCAAGAAATGCCAGCACCGAAAACAGAAAAAGAAGTTCGTGGTTTCTTGGGCCGAATAAACTACATTGCAAGGTTTATCTCTCAGCTCACGGCCACTTGTGAACCGATGTTCAAGCTTTTAAAGAAAGATCAGGCAATTACTTGGAATGAGGATTGCCAGAAGGCATTCGATAAGATAAAGCAGTATCTTCAAGAACCTCCAATCTTGATACCCCCAGTGGCTGGACGACCATTAATCATGTACTTGACAGTTCTGGAGAATAGTATGGGGTGTGTTCTCGGTCAGCACGACGAGACGGGCAGAAAAGAGCATGCCATTTACTACTTGAGTAAAAAGTTCACTGAGTGTGAATCTCGACACTCGATGCTGGAGAAGACGTGTTGCGCACTAGCTTGGGCTGCCAAACGTCTACGACAGTACATGCTCAACCACACCACTATGCTGATTTCGAAGATGGATCCGATCAAGTACGTCTTCGAGAAGCAGGCTCTTTCGGGCAGGATTGCCAGATGGAAAATGGTGTTAACGAAATATGATATTCAGTACGTGTCCCAGAAGGCCATCAAGGGAAGCGTATTGTCTGATTACCTTTCCGAGCAGCCGATCGAGGATTACCAGCCGATGAAGTTTGAATTCCCTGACGAGGATATTATGTTTCTCAAAGCGAAGGACTGCGATGAGTCGTTGCCCGACGAGGGGCCAGATAGGAAATCCCAGTGGAAGTTGATATTCGATGGGGCGGTTAATTCCTATGGAAGTGGCATCGGGGCTATCATCACGACTCCCCACGGATCCCATATCCCGTTTACTGTGAGACTGGCGTTTCCAGTCACCAACAATGAGGCGGAGTACGAAGCATGCATCATGGGTCTAGAAGAGGCAATTGATTTGAGAATCAAGAACCTAGACGTATATGGTGACTCAGCGCTTGTGATCAACCAAATTAAAGGGGAGTGGGAGACTCGTCAATCGAATTTGGTGCTGTACATGAATTATGCCAGGAGGCTGCTTCCGTTCTTTGATCGAGTGGAACTTCATCATGTGCCCAGAGCTGAAAATCAGATGGCTGATGCCTTAGCCACGTTGGCTTCAATATATAAAGTCAATTTTTGAAATGAGGCTCCAAGAATTGTCCTTTTGCGTCTTGATAGACCGACATTTGTCTTTGCAATCGAGGATGCCGCTGACGGCAAGCCATGGTTCCATGACATCCAGACTTTCCTTATGACTAAGGAGTATCCTGCGGGTGCGTCAACCCAGGATAAGAAGACTCTGCGGAGGCTGTCTGGAAACTTTTATCTCAATCCTGATGGAGTGTTGTATAAGAGAAACCATGATCTCGTGCTGCTCAGATGTGTAGATGAGAAAGAGGCGAGTACGCTCATGGAAGAAGTCTATGAAGGCACATTTGGTACGCACGCCGGCGGGCATGCTATGACGAGGAAGATCCTGAGAGCAGGATACTACTGGCTGACGATGGAGTCGGATTGTTTCAGATTCGCGAAGAGATGTCATAAATGCCAGATTTATGCTGATAAAGTTCATGTGCCGCCGTGCCCATTGAATGTCATGTCCTCCCCGTGGCCGTTCTCCATGTGGGGAATCGACATGAAGGCAAGATCGAGCCCACTGCATCTAACGGTCATCGCTTCATTCTGGTAGCTATCGACTACTTCACCAAGTGGGTGGAGGCAGCCTCGTACACTAATGTGACCAAGCAGGTAGTGGCTAAATTCATAAAGAGGGACATCATCTGTCGTTACGGAATTCCCGAGCGGATCATTACTGATAATGGTTCGAACCTGAATAACAAGATGATTAAGGAGCTGTGCCAGAGTTTCAAGATTGAGCACCACAACTCATCTCCTTACCGGCCGAAGATGAATGGCGCCGTCGAAGCCGCCAACAAGAACATAAAGAAGATTGTTCAGAAGATGGTTGTGACCTACAAAGATTGGCACGAGATGCTTCCGTTTGCATTGCACGGTTATCGTACGGCGGTACGTACGTCAACCGGGGCAACTCCTTTCTCCTTGGTGTACGGTATGGAAGCTGTCCCACCGTTAGAAGTGGAGATCCCTTCTTTGCGAGTTTTGGTTGATGTGAAACTCGACGAGGCAGAATGGATTACGAACCGACTGAACCAACTCAGCCTGATGGACGAGAAGAGGTTGGCATCGATTGCGTTTGGTTGTCTGTACCAAAGCCGAATGAAGAAAGCTTATGATAAGAAGGTGCGTCCTAGAAGCTTTCAGACGGGTGATCTCGTCCTGAAGAAGATTCTTCCGCCACACTCCGATCACCGGGGCAAGTGGACTCCGAATTACGAAGGTCCGTACGTCGTCAGCAAGGTCTTCTCGGGAGGAGCTTTGTTGTTATCCACGATGGATGGTGAAGATTTTGCATCCCCGGTGAACGCGGACGCAGTTAAAAAATACTTTGCTTGAAAGCGACCTGCTGGACAAAAAAAAAGAGAGTCCAGGCAAAAAAGGGGCATCCCGACGAACCAAAAATAGAATAAAAGGTTCGGGCAAAAATTAGGGATATATTGAAAAAATGTACACCCGCGAAGTCGAAAACCTACACTGGGCGGCTTCGGCAAAAAAGGGTATCCCGGTGAACTGAAAACCCACAAAGGGCAGTTCACGCAAAAGTTAGGGATTTGAAAAAGCAAATGACTGCGTTCCGCGTGTGGACTTTCATTGTTTAATGGTTCGGAGGACCTGAGGGCCGTTTATCTGAACCAATCTCTTCCGAAGCCAAAGCGTCAGAGAAGTATCGAAGTCGAGTGGGTCTTAGAGGGATCAACTCATGATGTTTGTCTACGCCTCGTTGCCGACATTTGTATATACTGATGTATATTTATGTTTTATTTTTGCGCGACTTCCTCATTCCAGGAGCTTGCCTCTGTTGTAAAACATTTTTATCCATTCAGGGGTTCGTTATCAATAAAATGCATATTATTCAACAATTCTGTTTGCCTATTTAGCATTTATCTGTTTTGTTTGCGAAAAAGAACGCCGATGTTTTTGATAAAATGCGCATACATAAACTTACTGGCCTAGGCCACTGATTGTTGAAACAATTAATTACTTGAATATTGTCACGAGATAATAACCTTGATAGGCCCCTTTGAGAAGGGTATCTTGTCTGTTTGTTTGTGTTGTTACAGGTGTAGCATATTCCAGACATCGCGCCGTGCGCATCCCCGAAGCAGGATGATTCCTCCTTCTCCAGCAGAGTTCAGTAGCCTCTCCCCGCAGAGTCTGAACGCAAGGTCATGAGCATTGATATGTCTTCCCAAGCAGAGATGATTCTCTCCCCAAGCAGACGCATCCTGAAGGAACGTCACCCCCTCAGCTGAGTCACGCGCCGAAGCATGGATTCAATCCCCCCACACCGGGTCACAAGTGCAGGTTTCATAGAAATGTTCGGGCGCCGAAGCTCGTGTTCATCCCCCGGCACCGGGTCACAAGTGCAGGTTTCATAGAAGTGTTTGGGCGCCGAAGCTCGTGTTCATCCCCCCGCACCGGGTCACAAGTGCAGGTTTCGTAGGAAACTATTCGTACGCCAAAGTATGCAGCAACTGATAGTCCAGACTGAAGTCTCCAACGGAATTGAAATTCCCCACCAGAGTTGTACTCTCCCCCGAAGTCGGATGATTCCTTCTTCCCCAGCGGAATTGAAATTCCTCATCAGAGCCGTACTCTCTCCAGTGAAGCAGATGGGACCATGACTGGTTTTCCCCAGTAGAGCGTTGAACAACTGATGCTGTATTTCCCCCCAGAGTTGTACTCTCTCCAGTGAAGCAGAATGATTTCTCCTTCCTCAGCCGAGTTTGCAGATACCCAAGAGAGCCGACTCCTTGGAAGTTGATCAGACCATGATTGGTTTTCCCCCAGTGGAGGGTGGAGCAGCTGAAGTTGTTTCCCCACAGAGTTATCATCCCCAGAAGAGTAGCCGAGACGGCCACGCAGTTTATTCCCGCGATTGACATCGTTTTCTCTCAGCAGGTCCAGGTTCTCGTAGAGCTTCGTCCCCCTGCAGCAATCAAATGAAGTTGTTTCATCTGCAGCAGTCAACTGAAGTTGTGTCCCCCGTGGAGTCCAATTGAGATTGGCGTGACCATGTTCTCCTCAACAGGACGATTCCTCTATCTGAGTAGTTCTTTCTCCTTGACAGGAGGATCTCCCCCTCGGCATTTATTTTGCTGACGGGATTGCATCATTATGCATGATTGCATAGCATGTATCATAAACGCATAGCATTTCCACCGTGTGGAGCATGGCGCCGAAGCATATGCATAATAAGCATGATCTAGGTTGCTACCGTTCTTGTTTTGCAGGTTATCCGCCGAAGGATCAGTTGCTCAGGATGATTCCTGACATTTTCCCCAACGAAGTCGCTTGCTCAAGATGATTCTTGGGATCCCCAGCGAAGTCTTCGGTTCAAGATGATTCTTGAATTCCTCAACAGGGTCGTTTGCTTAAGATGATTCCTAAGCTCCCCAGTGCAGTCCCCATGTGAAGGTTGCCCGGGATGATTCCTGAAGCCCCAAGAGAGCCAAATCCTTGGAAGCTGCTCAAGCCATGATTGGTTTGTCCCCGGCAAGAGTTTCCCCAGATGATTCTGGAATCCCCAACAAAGTGTTCGCTCAGGATGATTCCTGAAATCTCCAGAATGGTTATCGGTTCAAGATGATTCTTGAAGGTCCCGGACAGAGTTATTTGTCCAAGATGATTCTTGAAGTCCTCAGCAGGGTTGATTTATCCAGAATGATTTCTGGACCCCCGGAGCAGAGTTGCTTGATAGTTCTCCAGATTCCCCAGCGGCGAAGCGTCCTCCCCGGCAGATTTTCTAACGGTGAAGTTGAAATCTCCTTTGAAGACTCCATGATTGAAGTCTGCCCGTGTTAATGAAGCAGTTATCTCAGCTAATGCGGAATGCTTGATGGTTGAAGTCCGACTGATGCCCGAAAAATTTCTTTGGAATGCCTGATGGCATGATCAACCTGATGGTTGAAGTCCGGCTGATGCCCGACAGTGTTCTTTGAATGCCTGATGGCATGATCGACTATGTGTTACTGGTTACCGTGTGACCAATTCCCCAATGGAGTTTCTTCACCCTGACGGCGAGGTTAGAGGGTGTTTGTTTTGACGGCGAGGTCAGATTATTTTCAGTTTTCCAGCGGCGATGTTGGACATTTGTTTGTTTCCGACAGCGATGACAGATTCTTCGATGTTCCAGCGGCGAGGTTGGATGTTTGGTTGACGGCGAGGTCAGATTATGTTTAGTTCTCCAGCGGTGATGTTGGATGCTTGTTTTGACGGCGAGGTCAGATTATGTGTGTTTCCAGCGGCGATGTTGGATGTCTGTTTTTGACGGCGAGGTCAGATTATGTTTGTTTCCAGTGGCGATGTTGGATGTTTTTGACGGCAAGGTCAGATCCTTTCTAGTTCTCCAGCGGCGATGTTGGATATGTGTTTGTTTTTGGCGGCGATGTCAGATGACTTAATCCTCCAACGACGATGTTGGATGTTTGTTGTTGACGGCGAAGTCAGATTATGTCAAATCCTCCAACTCTCCAGCGGCGATGTTGGATGTTTCTCAGAGTGGTGTTTCTTTCTGGCGGCGATGTCAGGTGATTTAGTTTTCCAGCGGCGATGTTGGGTGCCTGCTTTTGACGGCGAGGTCAGATTATTTCGATTCTCCAGCGGCGATGTTGGATGTTGGCTTTCTGACGGCGATGTCAAATGATTTAGTTCTCCAGCGGCGATGTTGGGTATGTTGTTTGGCGGCGAGGTCATATTCTCTAGTCTTCCAGCGGCGATGTTGGGTGCTTTTGTCAGATTCTTCAATTTTCCAGCGGCGATGTTGGGTGTTCTTGTCAGTTGATTTAGTTTTTCAGCGGCGATGTTGGGTGGTTCTCAGATCCTTTGTATCTCCAGCGGCGAGGTTGGACGTTTGTTTCTGACGGCGATGTCAGGTGATTTAGTGTTCCAGCGGCGATGTTGGGCGTTTCTCAGATTCTTTAGTTCTCCAGCGGCGATGTTGGGTGTTTTGGTTCTCCAGCGGCGATGTTGGGTATTGTGGTTTGCTTCTGACGGTGATGTCAGATTCTTCGTTGTTCTCCAGCGGCGATGTTGGATGTTTGGTTGTCCGACGGCGATGTCAGACGCTTTATCTTCATGAATGCATGACGGTGGTGTCCGGTGTCTGATGACAATGTCAGAGGAATTCAATGTGGATAACTGACGGCGATGTCAGATCAGTGTGTCTCCAGCTAGTTATCGTGCAGCTATTGTTCCAGTTTTTGGAGATTTGTTCCCCTCAGAGTACCGTGTGCTCGTGCGGTTGGCAAATTTCCGGGTTTATCGGTATTCAACTGTCTCGCACCTTGATTGGCTGAGAGTCGTTTGCTCCTCACCCAGTCAGGTTCAAGCCGTTTGAATAGGGGCAGCTGTTGCACCCCAAAATTTTACCAACATTTATTTACCCATCAAGTGTTTGAAGGTTGATACCTTTGTCAGAAAGCTCAAGAGATCCTCAGAGGAATTGGTTGAAACCAAAGTTGTGTGCCTCATAACTTGAGAGTTGTGGGAGCCCCTCAGATGATTCTGAGACTAGGAGGATGGACTTGAAGCTTTTAGAAAGCTTGTGAGATGTCTTGAAAGCCATCATGAAGCCTAGAGAGGTCATTGTACGAGAATTCAGAAGATTCAACCATGAGTGGTAGAATTAGGGTTTGACTGGGTCAACCCTAGGTCAACTGATGATTTGGAGAGGGTTGAGACCTAATACAAGATCCATGTGATCATGGAATGATGTATTGAGATACTATAAGTATGATTCCTAGGCCAACTCATCATGATTGAGGAGTTTGAGAAATTTTAAGCTAGGGTTCCTAAGGATTGACAGTGTAAAATCCCCTAGTTTGATCCCTATCTTCAAGGCAGTTTAGCTCAAGATGTGATTGTCATCTCATCTTCCCCACAACATGAATGTTGTAGAGCTTGTTATTAGCTTTAATTTGAGTAGTGGAAGTCCTTGATAGGATTTGTGGAGCTCAACTTATGGTTTTGACAAATTACAGGTCATCTGAGGTATGTGAATTTGGGTCCTTGAAAGTCACCCAACTTGCAGACAACTTTTTCCCTAGTAGAATGATTCCTATGGATTCTTGGTAAACATGAATGTTGAAGAGCATCTTCTTAGATTTCTAGAGAGTACTAGAAGTCCTTGATAGGATTTGTAGAACTCAACTTATGGCTTTGACAAGCCAAGGGCATTTTGGTCATTTGGAGGTTATAGGTCATTTCAAGCATAAGGCCATATCTCCTACTTCCAAGCTTCAAATGGAAAAATCTTCAACATAAAACTTGCTTAGAATGATGTTTTAAGGCTAGTAGGGAGGTCATGAGATGTTGAAAAGGCTCATATCAAAAAGTGATAAAAATGGCCTAAAAATGAGGCATAAGTTAATTCAAGTGAAGTTGAAAATCATAAATCCCAAGTTATAAGTCCAAACCATGTCATGTAATAGGTCATTTTGACTCCAAATGACATTATAAGAACAATGGTTCAGCCACAATTTTGATTTGAGGCTTGCATCATAGGGCTGCTTTGTAATTTGATTACTTGCATCTTAAGGTACCAAACCAAAACTCCAAAAAAACTCAATAAACAAGGAAGATATGCATTGTAACTTGTCCTAAATCTTATGCAAGGAGAATTTCAAATCAGAAACCAAGGTTGCAAGGCATTTGGCATGAGATACCATGTAAGGAGAATGAGAATCCAAAAATACCATGACATGAAAAAATAAATTTCTCATTGGATTGTTCTAGGGGGTTCTAGATGATTCTAAGCCTCTCTATATAACAAGTGCAACTTGCTCAGATGCAAGGTTGGTGTTAATTGGTGTAGAGAAGAGAGAGTGAAATCCAAAAGCTTCCATTGCAAGTCACATTCAATCTCTTCAATCTTCTTCATTGCAATCCATTTTTTCTCCACAAACCTTCTCCATAGATCTTTCTGAGTGTGTTCATACTGAGTTGAAGCTCCATTGATGGAGAATTGAAGGTGTTCACATTGGATTTGCAAAGAAGCAATTGTCATTGGATCTTGAAGTACAAGCTCTCTCCCTCAAATCTTTTGCAAACAGTAGAGTTTTCATCATCCAAGGACCATTCTTGAAGAGTTTCAAGCCCTGAATTGAAGATCTACATCATCTACCATATCAAGAAGCCAGGTTTGCAAAATCTCTTCCACCTCATAGTCTAGGCATGTTTAGGTTAAGTTATTAGTTTAGAATTGTTAGAGACAATTAGGTGATCATTTCTGATGAGTTTAGGAGTGATTGGTGAAGTTTCAGCCATGGATGTCATTTCTTGATGGAGTGAGAATGAGTGATATAGTGAATGATAATGCTAGTTTAATAGCTGATTTTGATTAGTGGAATATGAGGATCATGTTGATGTAAAGAAAGTTGAGTTTGGTTGAAGTCGAGTATGGATCACATTTTGAGATTAGGTTGGATTCACTATCGGGTTGCACGATTTAGACCGTTTCAATGAAAACCAATGCCATGATCGTGTTCAGTGTGGAAAATGGATCAAGATTGTGTTTTACATTTTTGATTTTGATCAAGAAATGAGTGCATACGAAGAGGTGGAAGATGGTGGTATGAGCTCTGTATTTTAATGGAAGTTGCAAAAACCCTAATCCAAGGTTGAAGACGAAGCCACGACCGTTGATGTGAGCGCTGACCAGTTGACTTGCTCATGATCCAAAGGCTCACATTTAATTTCGTTTGAGAGGGAAAGTCAGAACCCCTATGAAACGCTGCGTTTCATTAAAAGGGGATTCTGGGCTTAAGTGAATTGGACTGCTATACCCACCCCCCTTTGAGGCCCATTCCAAATTTGAACTGAAATTCAACGCTATTTGCACTGTGACTTTCTCAATTTCCTTATGTTTTTTAATTGTTTTCTGATTAGACATTGGGCCCAGGCGCATTGATATTCAGACCCTCCTATCTGGGCCCATCAATAAAATGAACTGTATTTTGTTACTTCTTGCACCCCATGCTTTCATTCTCATATTATTTTTCCTCCATTTTATGTCATACTTTGTAAAATTCATATCAAATAGAAAAATCAATATTTTTTAATGGGAGTTTTTTCTCCATTTTCATATTTTTGTCTAGAAAAAAATAAAATAAAAACATTTTCCATATCATGCATTTTAATATTTTTTGCATATTTTTCATTTTAATTGCTTTTTAATTCTTTTATATTGATATCTGATTTTGTAGAATTTAGTTAGGGTAGATCCCTTAGTATTTTTAGTCCAATCTTTTTAGGGTAATTAGATACATATTTTAGGTTCCCCCTGGATTAATTCCATATTTTTGTGATGATTTTTAGGATAGTTTTGATTAGATAATTCTAGGTTGTGTAGAATTAGGTTAAACTTCAACATAGGTCCATAATAACTTTAGATTTTGGGTGTTTTAGGACAATTTAGACTATGGGACATATATGGGTGTTAAGGGTAGGTATGTAGGATCCCTTAGAAATTATATTAGGATTTAATATAATAATATGCTATTTTTAGTTGATTTTTGTATTGGTTGATTGTTTGTGTTGCCTTTAGGGCATGTTTGTTTTAGTTGCTTTGCTTTGTGGGCTTGGAAAGCTTGGTATCTCATTGTGGAGCATTGAGGAGCATAGTAGAAGACTTGAAGATGCATTGAGGAGCTTGAGAGCTTGTTCTTCTTTTCTTTTTTTGTTGTTTTAGGGTTAGGGATTAGGAAGAGTTTAGATGTAGATAATTTCTTTCTCAAACATGGATGGTACCATTCACCTCCATTCCTCCCTATGATTCAAAGTCCTTCCATAGTATATACCTCTCTCCTTTGGAGGGATAAGTGATGTACCTAGGAAGTATAACTTTTGAGGGAACCATTCCTTTGATGTTGAACCCTTATAGGTCACCTTTGGTGGTCAAATAAGCAGTTCAATATCCCCCAGCTTATCCAGTAAGTGATTTTCTCTGGTTTGATCATCCTGAGATGCTGAGCCTGAGCTTGAAGATGAAGACTTCAATGAAGAGTATAGAAGAGGATGAATCCTTAAGCATTGCCATTCCAGCTGAAGCTTGAAGAGCAACAAGAGCAAGTTGATACTTGAAGATCCCTGAAGATTAGGTGAAGCTTGAAGGTAGAGCTGATCAAGAAGCTGAAGCTTAAAGGGAGAAGATGAGTTGAAACTCATGTTGTAGGGTTGAAACCTGGAAAAGCAATTGATGTCTGTCAAGAGCAATTGGAAGTCTAAAGACTGAATTGCTGTTGGAGAAGCTGAAGCTTGGAGTTGAGAGAGGAGTTGATCTTCTTTCTTCTCTTTTTCTTTTCTGTATTGCTGTGTTTTGTTTGACTTGTTTGATGCATTAGAATAAGTCCATATCTAGAATAGGTAGAATCTAGGAGCATGATTGCACTAGAGGTTGAGTTGCTCCCTCTGCTTGTATTGTTACTGTGTGGCTTTGCTTGCGGGTATTCGGTAGAGCCCAGCTCCCTTGCCCATGTGGTTTGTTTGCCTGATGGCATTTTATTTCATTTTATCTATATGATTGCAGTTTACTGTTTATCGCTTGATAGCATGTTGTTTATATTTCAGTATGATTACTGTTATTCCATTCTGGCTTGAGGTTGAGATGAGCTTGTGGAGGCTGAAGCCCCACACACATTTCCTCCCTCACTTGCATTGCATGCATTTTACTGTTAAGCTGATGCTTTGTCTGTTTTGGTGTATCATTGACATGATCCCTTAGGACTCTCATTTCCTTTGATAAGGATTTGATGATAGACTTTTAGGTTGAAACCTATGCATGACAACATCTAGGAGTTCCCTGTTCAAACCTCAACCATAGGATGAATCCATGGCATGATAACAGTAGGACTTGATAGTCTCCCTCCTAGTTGGGCCTGTTCTCTTCTCATCTCAAAACAGTTTAAGATACAGTAATCATGAATGATTTCTATCGTACGTTACGAGCCTTAAGCTATCTGAGAAAGGATTGTGGGAGAGTTTCTTTTCCACAGTCTGGATGTTTAGTATGGTACCCTTTGGGTGACATGTGACGCATTCACTCTCAGGTCATAGTCTCTAGTGCGGTTGAAATCGCAAACACAATAAAAAATACTTCTTTCGTAAAAGACAGGAAATAAACCGTAGTTTCCCGAACTACGTATGCTCTGATCTCTCATGCCTGTTGAGAGTACGTAGGCACAAGATGGCGATGTCTTGGCGAGCTACCTTCCCCCATAACCCTTCGTAGGCCAAACTACGTTGACTCTGATTTCTCATTCTCTGATGAGAATACGTAGGCATAGAGCGCGACGCTTTGCCGAGTCATTTTTCTTTTCTTTTTCAGCCAGCCTTGATAGGTAGATATAATATAACCAACCCGTCCAAGTAAACACAATAAGCGAGGATCCCGTCGAGTACGACGGACGTGAGGGGTGCTAATACCTTCCCCTTGCGTAACCGACTCCTAAACCCAGACAATGGTTGCGATGACCTTGTCTTACCCTTTTTCGTCAGGTTTTTCCGATCGTTTCCTTTCCCGCTCTGAGGGATAAATAACGAAAGGTGACGACTCTTCTGTTGTGCCGGCACCTTATTTTCGCGCAAGCGACAATGTTTAGCCGTGATTATTGGATTTCGTTTGATTGAATTTGGTTGAGTTTGTGAGTTTTGACATTTTTGGATAATTGAGGGTTTGAGATTTGAGTGAAAATCGGACGTCGTAGAAATCGTGTTTAATGGTTCTAATTCACTGCTATATGTTAGGTGAGTATGAGTATGTGTTTGTTTCGAAAAAAAGAATTGAATCGGTCGGATTTTCGGGCGAAAATGCAAAAATCCCGTAGCCGTGTTTAGGCAAAATTCTGGTTTTTCGGAAAACTTCGAAAATTCATAACTCTTGAACCGTAAGTCGGTTTTGACCCCCGTTCGAAGCGTTGGTAAGTTAACGAGATTGTATTTCTAAAAAAAATGGCTTTGAGGCCTGTACCTAGTTCAATTATAGCAGAAAATTAAAAACATATTGTTGTGTTGATTTTTACCGTCGCGAATGTGTGTGATTGATGTGTTATTGTGCAGAATACTTTTGTTATATAACGTATAGCTTGTGCATGTTGTGATATGATATGCTGTGGGCAGTCGTATGGCGTGAATCCTAGATGGTGGAATCGATTATGAAACATAGTCTTTTGACAAATATATGCATATTATTTGTATGTGAAGAATGCATGAGAACATATTGTGAATATGTGTGCATTGCTTGATAAATGTGGTAATGATATTAAAGTGTAAATGCATATTGATTATATGCGATATTGTGAATGCATGAGAACATATTGTGAATATGTGTGCATTGTTTGAAAAGGTAATGAGGTTGAATTATGAATGCATATTTGTTGTACCGATTATTGTGAATTAATGCATGGGAGCATATTGTAAGATATGTGTGCATTGTTTGACAAATATGTTGATGAAAAGTATGAATACTTGACTATATGATATGTTGTGTGTGCAATCTTGTTTTAATTCTTGAAGGGAGGAATTATTTGAATGCATGGGATTAAGACGTGTGATCGGTCTTAAGTGCATTTTGTTGTTGATTGCATATGCATCATTTAGTCAAGAGGCAATGTTTGCTAGTTTTATGGAGACTAGTGGCTTGTCCCAAACCTAGAAGGGTGGGTTTGAAAGCTTAGGGAACGGGCTTTTGTTGTTATCGGTCTAGAAGGGTGGACTCGGTTTAAGTGTAAAAACCGAAAAATGATAACAAGTGTTGGTACCACATGACATGAGTTGCATTGACTTGCATTGAGTCTCATGGAATGAATATATGATTGTTGTATGAAGTTATGCATAGGTGTATGTACATGACTTGTGTAATTGTGAACTATGGATATGTTTGATGATTGTATTTGCCTATATATATATATATATATATATATATATATATATATATATATATATATATATATATATATATATATATATATATATATATATATATATATATATATATATATATATATATATATATATATATATATATATATATATATATATATATATATATATATATATATATATATATATATATATATATATATATATATATATATATATATATATATGTATGTGCTTTGTGAAGTATATGATGAGTTATGATGAAGTATGGTGAGAATGGTGAAATATACATATGTGCATTACTTGTGTAATTGAGAGTTATGAATATGTGATCATTGTATGAAAGTATGCTTATGAACATGAATTGTTGATTTGAGAATTGTGAATGTGTAATTGTGAATTAGTGAGTAAACATAATATGTGTATGTTCATGTGGAATGTTGAGATTTATGGATACGTGCATGATGAATATGCTTGGTGATTATCCATATTTGATTATATATATGTTGTATTGTAGATGATGAGTTATAATGAATTGTGGTGAGAAAATGTGGAATATATGTATTTTGTGCTTGTGTATTTGTGTATATATAATTATATGCATTGTTATTATGATAATATTTCTCACCCTTCTGCTGGAATGATGTCCTATATGACATCGTGCAGGTATCAAGGAGTAGTATTGCTCGTAGTTACGAGGTCGCTTTTGATGTAGTCGTTTAGTGATTTAATTATGTTGGGTCGAGTCATGCTCTGGTCATGTAACACTGGGATCGCTTGGGTTGTGTTTAAGATATACATTATGTACTCTATAAACGTGTTTATATCCATTGGAATATTATGATGTTGGCCTTAGTGCCTAAATGATGTTGTTTTATGTGATAAAAACAAATGTTTCTTTTATGAAAATTGTGGTATAATTGAATCCGCTGCTACATGAAAAATGAAGTTTTGTAAAGCATAATTTTATATTGAAATAGTAATGAGCATGACAGGTGGTTTTGATATTTTGAAAGTTATGTGTAATGCCCTTTTGTAAATGCATGGAAATTTACTCTAATTATTCATATATTATCCGTGGGGTTTAGAAGGGTGTTACAGACGGCAATGACCATAACCTTCCCCAGCTCTCGTCATTTAAAAAACATATGACCAGTTAACTACGAAAAGCTCCGCTACAAGGTCGTGAATACCGCTGTCAGCTTCGTTTCGGTCTTCAAGCAACTACGGCGACTACAGTTTCACTGCGCTACGGTTTTGGTGGGATGATGTTTTGATTTTCACCGAGTTACTGAGCGGTTTGTCATGTTGGTTTGAAAATGCATGAAAAAGAAAGAAGATGGTAGAGTCATGAACAGCCTCGCAAGCGTGGTATGGTATGTGCTCGTGTCTCTATTTTTTTCATTTACTGTGATGTTGTCCTTTTTGTAATAATAGTCTTGAGGTTTTATTTTGAACAAAACAAAGTGAAGCACTTCATTTCTCACGTTACTGTTTTGAAGTTCCCTTTTCTCTTTTTTACTTCATAATTATTATTTTACTATTAGTTTAAGTTTGGTTTTTTTAATTAGTGTATCTAAAAAATAGAGAGTTTAAGTAGTATTGATTAAGGTAATTAATTGTGAATGTAGAGTTAATAAAAGGATAAACAAACATTTTAATTGGAAGCTAGTTAGAGAGGTATAAAACTTAGTTTCTCTTAATTCTTGATTTTAGCTTCAGTTATTTTTAATTAATTTCTAATTAGAATTTGTTCTTAATGTTAAATATTAATATTAGTGTTAGATTTAAGTTTTAGAATTTATATATTTTGGAAATTAGATTTTATTTCTTATTTATCATTGAGCATTTTATTTCACTTTCGCTCTTTTTGGTCGATGACGAGATTACCAACGTTTAACCGTCAAATTATTGGCGTGAAAAAAAGCATCCGAGACCACTTTCTTTCTCCGATTTTATTTTGATTTTTGGATCAATGAAGTCTTTTATTCGTAATCATCGCGTATCGAAGTTGATAACCTTCTCGATTTCAAATCTATGGTGAATGACCATTGGGGTCATTTTCCGTACTTTGGGATCGTGATAGGCTATCTTCGATTAATCGGCATTATGTTTACGATTAAGACGAGATCCATTCTTTCGTGTCCCGATTCGATTCACTAACCATTAAATTTAATTTCCGTTAAATATTATTGTGGATATTATTGTCATATTATCTTGCCATTATTCATATTATCTATATATTCATATTGTCATATTCATATTTATAATATTCATTCACCCATAATCGAAAACACCTAATAAACTATCGAAATCCTAAAAGACAAATTGGTGGACTGTTGTATCATTGATTATTTGTAGGTATCTTAATTTTGAGTCGTGCCCGACTTTGCTCAAGGCGTAGTTTAGGACACAATGCACACACACGGCTTTCTCTTGGGCTACCTGACAATGAGACCCCTTTATTTCGTGCAATCCCGTGTAAATTACATGTACCCCTCTCCCATTCCGATGTATGTTTCGTATTTCTTTGATTATTAGTTTATCTCCTAGGAGCACCCCTAGGGACTAGAGCGGATCAAACTATTTTCAAACTAATTATCGATTCATCATCGAGCCATTTTCAAACCCTTGTAAGTCGAGTGCTCATACGCATTCGCCATCAACCTATTGCACACAACTTGACCCTTGATGCGTAAGTCAAGTCGATCTCTTTTTTCAAACCATTTCATTTCCAACACGCTTTGCACGCGATAATGAGTCAAACCCTTGATCCAACGTCAAGCGGATTTTCGAAACAAATTATCAATCAATTAACAATTATTTAACGCTTTTTCAAGGTGTAAAGAGTGGGTTCAAATTTTTGAGCTTGTTGTCAATTGTTTGGATGTGAGTTATCTTATTCGTGTGTGAGCAATTGACGCCTTTAAATAACATTAACAACTCGACAACATTCAACTATCTCCAACTACTCATCTTCCCAAACACCATTTCAAACGACTTTCCTTTCACGATGAAAAAGGGAGTGTCCCAAGTCTTTGGTTCGCTCTCCCGATTACTTGGGGTCCGAGAAGTCTTTCCTAAACTTCAAGTAATTGTCATCATTTCAAACATCTTTTCAAACACAACTCCTCTTGCGATGAAAAAGAGAGTGTTCCAAGTCTTTGGTTCGCTTTC
The DNA here is from genome assembly GCA_963859935.3 of Lathyrus sativus. Lineage (NCBI taxonomy): Eukaryota > Viridiplantae > Streptophyta > Magnoliopsida > Fabales > Fabaceae > Lathyrus > Lathyrus sativus. The sequence goes on from OZ012739.1 coordinate 380,339,438, forward strand.
CCGATTACTTGGGGTCCGAGAAGTCTTTCTTAAGCTTCAAGTAATCGTCATCAGTTCAGCTTCACCCTTTCAAACACAACCTCATTCTTTAAGATGAAAAAGAGAGAGTTCCAAGTCTTTGGTTCACTCTCCCGATTACTTGGGTCTGAGAAGTCTTTCTTAAGCTTCAAGTAATCATCATCCGTACCCACTTCAAACCCATTCAATCCCGTACTCTTTTCGTGGTTGTTACCACGAACTACGACTGCTCTGATTCTTCATTCACTCTTGAATGTAAGATACGTAGGCACAAGATTGCGATGATCTTGGCGAGCACAATCCCCTCCATCTTCCATTTCCCCCATCATTTCGCGTAGTCGAACTACGACGCTCTGATTTCTCATTCTCGTCCGAATGAGCATACGTAGGCACAATGGCCCCAATCCTTGGCGAGCACCCTATCCTCTAACCATCCCCTTTCCCCTTAGTGTCTTTATCCCTTTATAGTATCGTTATAGTATTTAGTAGTGAGAAGAGAAGAATTAAGCTTAGCTAACATCCATCACAACTCAAATTAAGAGGTTCCCGTTGAGTACAACGGACGTGAGGAGTGCTAATACCTTCCCCTCGCGTAACCGACTCTCGAACCCAGGAATATGGTTGCGACGACCGTATTCCTTCCGCGTTTATGAGGTTTTCTCGATATTTTCCTCTCCCGTTCATTCGGGAAAAATAAAGTTTGGTGGCGACTCTGTCGAACCGCATTTCCGCGCCTTTTGCGCGAGGGTCGTATGTTCGAATGAATTTTCGAGGTGCGACAGGTGGCGACTCTACTGGGGACCTTTGCTCCATGCAAGAGAGAGTCAAGCCTATCTTAGTTTGAGTTGTTAGCTTGTTGTTTTTTATTTCTTCTCGCTTTCTATTTGTATCCTTATCTTGGTTACTTGTGCTTGTGACATTGTGGGGTTGTTTTGCTTATGGTTATTTTGTGAGATGGCTCTACACCCGAGTCCGAGTATAACCCTAGGATTAGGATGGTGGTTGTGTAGTGGAGACTTGCGTGGAGTCTTTCACATTGAGTTGAAGCGAAAACCCCTCTTGGAGTAGATTCCTTGGAGATATTGTTGTGGTGGTGAGTCTTTGCCATGGAAATAATTTTTTCGAGTTTGAGTCGTTGATCCCAAGGACCATTAACTGTTTTATCCATGGTGGTTGGTAGTGTTAATTCTTTGTGAATTAGTACGAACGCCCCAATCAGATGAGATCCCTTGAACGTATTACTTCCTTACAGTAATATTTTCAACCTCGATCTATGACTCTGAGAACCTTTTCTAGAATCCGTGTGTCGATGGTTGTGTAGTTGATGCCTCCGAGAAGTCTTTCTCGCGTGGAAGATACGAAAACCTCACCTAGAGGAGATTATTTTGAGGATATTATTGTCGTGATGAGGCTTTGTCATGGCTGTAATATTTTTGAAAGATATCCATGACTCTAGGCACCTACCCGTTTTAGAATCCTACCTGTGGGAGTTTCTTTGAATAGTGACTGTGATCCTTGAACCGTTCACCCGACTGAATCTCAGAATTGTTTGAATTTATGATCCTGGATCTTACATCTTGCATTTCATATCATTTGCATTGCATCTCATTTGTTGTGCATCTTGCATTCTCCTTCCTCCAGCAGTTTCTCATGTTTCTCTTTCCTTCCTATTTAGTAAATCAAGCTGAGTCCTCGACACCAGTATGCAACTAGAGCCAATACAAGACGAATGATGGAGCAGATTCAGCAGGAGCAAGTTGCCTTCAGAGAAGAGTTGGACTCCATCAAAGGAAAGATTGACCAGATCCTCGAAGCCATCCTCACGGCCAGAAGAGAGGAAGAACAACGTGAAGCTGCTGCTGTCGTCAACAATAATGGTCATGCGCAAGTGTCTACCCCAAGGCTCTCAGAACCTGTCCCTAATGCCTATGGAATGCCGATGAATTTCACTACCGCTGCCGAAGGGACCACTTTCAGCCAATCCCAGCGCCTGGAGTTACTGTTGGAGCTATCCCGCAGGCCTAGCCTACTGCTGTGCAAATCCCAGCTCCTTATATCGAAGATACTCTGGTGGATCAGTATGACGATGTTCAGAACTATCATGCTGCTGTCCCCATTGCTAGTCCAGTTGCTGCTCAGGATTCAGAAGCTATGAAGATGTGTCGAGATCTAGCTGAGAAACTCCGAACCATGGAGGGGCACAGTTCAAATTCTTTCAGTGCTTTGGAATTATGCTTGGTGCCTGATGTTGTCATTCCTCCCAAGTTCAAAGTGCCGGAATTTTCAAAGTACAAAGGTCTCAGTTGTCCAAACATTCATCTGAAGATGTATTGTCGCAAGATGGCTGCCTATGCCAGAGACGAAGAGCTCATGATTCATTGCTTCCAAGACAGTTTGTCTGGGGCATCACTCGAATGGTATATGCAGCTGGAACGTAACAGTGTGCGCACTTGGGTCGAGCTAGCCGATGCATTTGTCAAGCAGTATAAGTACAACACCGATCTTGCTCCGAATCGTACTCAACTTCAGAGTATGACTCAGAATGATGGCGAATCCTTCAAGGAGCACGCGCAACGATGGAGAGAGCTAGCCGCACGGGTGCATCCACCTCTGGTTGACCGTGAATTGATCGACATCTTTATGGGTACATTGCAAGGCCAATACTACGAAAAGCTGATCGGTAGTGTCTTGCTGGATTCTCTGACTTGGTGATCGTTGGTGAGAGAATTGAAGAAGGGCTGAAGAGTGGAAAGATCCCAGGAGGTTCTAACAACCAGGTCAATGCCAAGAAGCCTTTCAATGGATACAAGAAGAAAGAGGGCGAAACAAATGCCATCTCTTTGCCAAAAGGGCAAGCTTCTCAGCAAGCTCCCGCTCCTATGTCTTATCAAGTTCCCTATTATCAGTATCCGTATGTTGCTGCTGTGCAATATGCTCCAATGCCTTATCAGCCAGCTGTTCAAGCAGTGCAAGCTCAGATGCCACAGCAACAGGCCTACAACCAGCAAGGATATTAGTATCCTCCTCAGTAACAGCAGATGCAAGCTGCTCAACAACAACAAGGTGCTCGCCAACAGCGTCAACAGAGGACGTGGAAGCCTGATAGAGTATTTGATCGCCTGCCAATGACATATGCTAGCATATTTGCTCAGTTGATGGAGAAAAAGGCTATTGTTCTGAGAGATTTGGCTCCCCCAACTGTCATTCCTGCCGGCTACGATGCAAATGCTCATTGTGAGTTTCATAAGGGCGCTCCAGGTCACACCATTGAGGACTGTAGGGCTTTCAAGCACAATATCCAAGACATGATCGACAGGGATGCTATCAACTTCAATGGGAAGTCTCCAAATGTCATCAATAATCCGATGCCACCAGCCAACTAGTGCCAACATCAGATCAAGCAGAGTCAAGTTCATTTCTCGAAGAAGGTTGTCATGTTGCCATTTCATATTTCGCATTTCTTATGTTTTGTCTTTGTTTGTTTAAGTATTGTATGCTTTGAACAATTGTCATTCGTATTCGGTTTTCATTAATGTATAGTTTATGCATGTTTTGAATTAGTTATGTCGTATTCACTCATTTTCACTTATCACCGACACATTTATTCACTCCACTCTATTCACTGTTGTTTAGCTTGATTTGAGGGAGGATGATGAAAACGAGATACCCATAATTGCTAATTGTATGCTTTCAGATAGAATCTCGTCAATGATGTACAGGCATTGCTTCAATTCCCCAAACACCGGAGATATAAGGAGTTAATCCCTAGTAAACCACTTCGAGCCTAGAAGTAGCAGTTTCCTTCGGATATTCAAACCTTTACACTCAACCTGGGGCAGGGTAGTGTTCAGTTAATCCAACTCCGCACTTGAATCAACAAAGAGAAATCCCAAAGACGGTGGTTCATCAAAGACCCATGCTATGGCAGTCACAACCTTCCCAAAAATAAAAAAATCAAAAAGCCTGCTAAGTCAAACACCTCAGAGGGGACTTAGGCAAAATCAAGGCAATCCCGATGGATCTGACAAGCAAAATCAATCCATGCAAAAGTTAGGGATCAAAAACAAAGACAAAAGAGGACCCTGAAACCCTCAACAAAAACAACATAATATTCAGTGGCCACCCAAATCAAAAGGGGCACTGACATCCATCAAAAAACCAAAATAAGGTGACTACCACGACGAGCAAACCTTGAATCATCAAGTTTATACCGTCAAGACAAATGTAGAATTAACTGAGCGTAGGACTGGAGATCATTAAGAAGAATGGGTGGGTACAAATCATACTTTGAGCCTAGCATCCTTTGTTTCATAACTGTGAACCAGACCACGTTACAACCCTCGAAAGACCTAATTGAGGCGAGGTTTATTCTGAAAGCATACTATTGCGAGGTTGCGTAACCTGACTCCTCACATGATTTCTAATCATCATCATTGGTGTCATTTCTCTTGATATATCTTTCACACCAATCAAAATCAGCACAACGTTTGAGATAATTCGTCTCACTACCACGACACTCTCAATAAATGATACACTTTTTCAAAACTTACATTGAACTTTGCATTAATATTACCATTTATGAATATACGGTTTTAATTGTAAATCAGTGCTATGTATTCAAGGACATCTCAATAAGGGGCAATCAGGGAGGAACTTGACTTTCAGTGGCGTACACGAGGCAAGATTATTTCAAAGCCCACAGGCTGGGGCAAATCATTCAAGAGCTCGAGCAGGGGCAAACCATTACCATATTCAGACTGGGGCAAGACCAGGTCGTCCTGATCATCAAGCAGAGTTGCAACTCTCTCTGAAGCAAATTCACAGTCACCAAATATCCCAGACTCGGGGCATCAAGGACATCTTCTGCTCCAATCATGGCGTCTTCAATAAACTGCGTGTCAAGGAAGTTAATCCCTCCCACTACTTAAAGTCCAATCTGCATTGGCAACTACCAAAATTCCACCATGCTGGCGTCTCCCTGCATTTCTAATTACCTGTCTGCAATCATATGCATCATACGCATCGCATTCGACCTCATAAGCATCTTGCATCATATGCATACTCCAATCATATCATACTTCCCCAGCTTTTGCATCTTCGCGCGTCAGCATTTGCATTTGCACCTCCATTCACTATGGAACATCATTATCATCAAGCATCCACATATGCAAGTCAAGGTCCAGGATCAATCCCGAAGATTTCCAAGACCACCTTTAGCCCAGTCAGGGGCATCTTCCGCAAGACCGTGGGTTTTCTCCCACAAACTTCAAGAACTTCAAGGCAACCATCAGCCCAATCAGGGGCATTTTTGCAAGGCTATGGGTTTCTCTCACGAAATTCAAAGTTATTCAAAGCAAGATTCAGCCCAATCAGGGGCATCTTTTGCAAGACCATGGTTGTTTTCCATGACGTACTTCAACCTCGTGGTTGATCAGATCTTCAAATCAGCATTCAGCCCAGTCAGGGGCATTCCACTCAAAACCGTGGACGTTCTTGTTCAACCTTTTGTTGGCCAAATCCAAGAGCTTCAGTGCAAGATTCAGCCCAGTCAGGGGCATCTTCAGCAAAACCGTGAGCGTTCCTCATGAAGTTGTTCAGCCTTTTGTTGAGCAAGACAAGGCATCAAGACAAACTCAGCCCAGTCAGGGGCATCCTCTTCAGAGATCATGGGCGTTCCTCATGATATCATGACTTCCAAGCAAAACGGTGGGCGTACCCCTTTGATTCATTCCAATCCAATCTTCCTCTTGGGTGTTCCCCAATGAGTTGTATCCAGCAAGCATGACCGATGTCAATTGCCTTACTATCATCCTTTTGGTGATGGCCAACCTCGTCAGTTCAACCTAGCCTGCATCCTTTTGGTGTTGGTAACCTTCAATTTGTTTCGTTCTATCATCCTTTTAGTGATAACAACCTGTGTGTGTGAGTTTCGCTCTGTCATCCTTTTGGTGGGGGGTCTGTCACTTGGATTGGTGTCAGAATGTGCGATTTTATTTGTGTGTTTCGCTCCGTCATCCTTTTGGTGGGGGGTCTGTCACTTGGATTGGTGCCAGATTGTGCGAATTTTGTTTGTGTTTGTCTCGCTCCGTCATCCTTTTGGTGGGGGGTCTGTCACTTGGATTGGTGTCAGATTGTGCGATTTTGTTTTTGTTTTTCGCTCCGCCATCCTTTTGGTGGGGGGTCTGTCACTTGGATTGGTGCCAGATTGTGTGAATTTTGTTTGTCTCGCTCCGTCATCCTTTTGGTGGGGGGTATGTCACTTGGATTGGTGTCAGATTGTGCGATTTTGTTTGTGTGTTTCGCTCCGTCATCCTTTTGGTGGGGGGTCTGTCACTTGGATTGGTGCCAGATTGTGCGAATTTTGTTTGTGTTTGTCTCGCTCCGTCATCCTTTTGGTGGGGGGTCTGTCACTTGGATTGGTGTCAGATTGTGCGATTTTGTTTGTGTGTTTCGCTCCGTCATCCTTTTGGTGGGGGGTCTGTCACTTGGATTGGTGCCAGATTGCGCGAATTTTGTTTATGTTTGTCTCACTCCGTCATCCTTTTGGTGGGGGGTCTGTCACTTGGATTGGTGTCAGATTGTGCGATTTTGTTTGTGTGTTTCGCTCCGTCATCCTTTTGGTGGGGGGTCTGTCACTTGGATTGGTGCCAGATTGTGCGAATTTTGTTTGTGTTTGTCTTGCTCCGTCATCCTTTTGGTGGGAGGTCTGTCACTTGGATTGGTGTCAGATTGTGTGATATCCTTTGTGTGTTTGTTTCGCTCCGTCATCCTTTTGGTGGGGGGTCTTTCATCTGGATTGGTGATAGATTGTGCGATATTTGTTTGTGTGTGTTTCGCTCCGTCATCCTTTTGGTGGGGGGTCTGTCACTTTGATTGGTGATAGGTTGTGCGATATCGTTTGTGTGTTTGTTTCGCTCTATCATCCTTTTGGTGGGGGGGCTGTCATCTGGATTGGTGTCAGATTGTGCGATATTGTTTGTGTGTGTTTCGCTCTGTCATCCTTTTGGTGAGGGGTCTGTCATCTGGATTGGTGATAGATTGTGCGATATTTGTTTGTGTGTGTTTCGCTCCGTCATCCTTTTGGTGGGGGGTTTGTCACTTGGATTGGTGATAGGTTGTGCGATATCGTTTGTGTGTTTGTTTCGCTCTGTCATCCTTTTGATGGGGGGTCTGTCATAGTCATTAATACCAGATTGTGCGAGTGTGTTTTGCTCTATCATTCCAGTCGCCCTCACCTTCCACCTTCCACCTTCATTGCAATTTCTCCAGAAACGCAGAACAAGCATTCAAATCTTCATACGATATTCATCCTATCTTCATATCATTTTTCCAGCAAACTCATCATTTTCCAGATTCTTCATAATGTTCATCAACCTTCATGAGCATTCATACGAATCTTCATCATAACTTTTTTCATATTTTTCCAGAAACAATCAAACCTTCGTCGAACCCTTATCCATATTCATCAAAACTTCATGCGCGTTCATCAATTTTCCCAGATTTCTTCATCACAGCTTCATCATTTTTTCCAAAATTTCATCAATGTTCAAACAATCTTCAAACCTTCATCCGTAAATTTCCAGATCATCATCCGCGGTTATACCAACTTCATGAGTTCTTCCCAAAAATTCACAAATCATCATCTCAGCTCGCGATTCACCGTAACCCCAACCTCACAATCACACACTTACATCTTCAAACAAATCTCCAGATCTCCAGATCCAAAACCAAATTTGGCTCCAAACTTCTCCACATCATCAAACCTCATTCGTTTTTCTAGATTTTTCTTCAAACACATTCAACCTCTGTACAACATTTTCCAGATTCTTTCTTTGAATCTTCATCCACCATAAGGTTTTTCCAGATTTTTCCAACTGCACGAAGCTTCATCATCTTTAAACGCAATGGATCTACAACAACACTTCCTAGATCTTGATTTCTTCAACTCTTCATCAGTGTTTTCCAAATTTCATCACCGATCTCTCTCTCTCAAACCAGATCTGAGACTTCAATCCACCATGAACGAATCATCATCCTCCTTACGACCTTCCAGATCTTCATCACAATCTCACACCAAACAACATCAAATCTTCATAAGACACCGTTAAAGAGTTCCCAAACTTGTTTTCGTCCTCCATCATTCTCCGGTCCAGCAATCATCACAAATCCATTAACAACATCAATCATCCTCTTCAAAGCCGTAAACATTCAATGGAGGCGGAAAGATTTGAGGCAGAGAGAGTGGAGATGAATGATAAGTGTAGAGGAAGAGGTGTGTTCGATAGGTTTAATATTGAAAGTGGAGATGAGACGGTGAGGGAAGAGGGGGAGATGATGAAAGGTTTGAGGCGGAGAGAGGTTGAAACGAAGAGGGGAGAAGTTTCGGTCGGCGGTGGCAGAGGTTGAAGAAAGTTAGGGTTTTCGTTTGCCAAAATGAAGTGAAGACAATGAGCCTCGTAGATTCCCCAGTTGGTTAGTGGGCCGTAAGGCCCAATCATTAGTCACCCCAGTTTCCCTCATTACACCCCAATTTCTCTCCTCTTTCTCATTTTCGACTTTATGTCATTTCATCTGTTTTGGTCGATGACGACATTTCCGTAATTCATTATCAGTCAAATTATTGATGAATAATGTTGGATCCGAGACCACTTCTTTCTCTCCTCATTTCTCTTCATCTTTCGATTTTATTTTGACTTTTGGTGATCGATGAAGTCTTGTAAGACGAGATCCCACTGTTTTTGGTCCGTGCGACACAATTCAATTGGAGAACGATCCTCAATATCGTTTCTCTATCTTGTCCATAGCATGGAAATCAATACGCGACCTCTTAAAGTTTGACTTCCCTTATAAGTCGAGCTATGACGGTTTAGTGTCACATTGGTCCCGATCCGAAGCATCATCAAGGATCAAAAGAGGAGAAGATTGGAATGGAGCTTACACACAATGTCAAGGGTCAACGAAACCACTCTGTTCGGTAACATCTTTCTAATTCAAGTCTTTTAATCAACCGCCGAGCGTTGTGAGTTCTAAGTAATAGATACATGGGAAATGATGAGTGGGGGGTCTCCTCTCATTCGTCTAGAGTGTTTAGCATATACCCTTAGGGCAATATGCGACGCATTCGCTCCTACGCCTTAGGTTCTAGCGTGTGTGTCCCGAGTTCCTTCCCGTTTAGGCGTGTCTTGCCTACTTCCTCTTTTCTCTCACCCCCGTGCGATCGAAACTCTTTTCTCTCGCCTCCTGGCGATTGAGATCCTCTCTCTTGCCCCCGTGCAATCGAGATCCCCTTTTCTCTCACCTCCGTGCGATCGAGACCGTTTTCCGTAGTTAGGCGAACTACGGCTGCTATGATCTCTCATATCTGTTGAGAGTACGTAGGCATAGGATTGCGACAATCCTAGCGAGCACTTTTCCCTCTTCCCTTTAGGTAACCCGTACCTTTGAACCAATGACATACTACGTCCGTTCTACCGCAAATAGGTAACGTCTAAGTCTCCGATGGTCGAGCAGTAATACACCTAACTGCTAAAATGCGTGCACTAGTATTATCTACCTTTTCTCTCACCCTCGTGTGATCGGGAACACCCTGTTTACCCGTAGTTAGTCTGAACTACGTTTTGCTCTGATTTCTCATGCCAGATGAGAATACATAGGCACAAGACGCGACGTCTTGGCGAGCAACCCCCCCCCTCCCCGGTAGTTTCTCGAACTACGTTGACTCTAACTTCCCCATTGCACGAGGGAATACGTAGGCATAGAGCGGCGATGCTCTATCGAGTTAGTTCTTTCCATTTTAGCTTTAGCAGTCGTAGATAGTTTGTTTTTCACCCATATACTAGACAACAAGTGTGGATCCCGTCGAGTACGACGGACGTGAGGGGTGTTAATACCTTCCCCTTGCGTAACCGACTCTCAAACCCGAGATATGGTTGCGATGACCTGTCTTATTCCCTTTTCGTTAGGTTTTCTTCGATCGTTTCCTTTCCCTCTCTTTGGGATAAATAACGAACGGTAGCGACTCTTCTGTCCTCCGCTGACCCTCTTCGCAGTGATGCGACAGCTGGCGACTCTGCTGGGGACTATTCCCATCCCCTATGCGATTCAATCCTAGCGCTTGTTTGATTGTCTTTGGGTGTGTGTATATTTGTATGTTATATTTTGTATATTGATGTATTTACATTTTCTGCACTATATTATTATCTATTGTTGTTGTGTTGTTTTGTGGTTGTTCCTTTGAGAGATAAGCCAAAACCCAGGCTTGAGGATACACACAGCATTAGAGTGGAAAGTAGTGAGGACCTGTATGTTAGGCATGCACTAGTCCTTGCGACATCTGAGTTCGGACGAGGTTTTCTGTTGAAGACATCCTATCCTATGCATTGGTCAGGAAAGGGTGTTGGATCTGAAAGCTATCGACTCTGGAGACCGATCACTTGGGAGTCAGCTAAGTGAGGCCGCTTCATGAGACAATGATGCCAAACCAGAAATGGTGAGCGTATCATCGTTTCTTGAAAGTCTGTGACGCTGACGACCGCACAGGATGTCGAACCTTATCAGAGATTAGGTCCATACCTGTGAGAGGGATTGGGTTATACAGGAAACTTGACCTCCAACCAACCCGGTATTCTGGTATTCTCTTTAGAGCAAACTTTTGAACTTACTCAGTCAGCAGCACAGCAGTATTCAGAGCTTTGTGGGGGTTGTGATCCCGTGTTTGTTGCATCTTGCATTGCATTTGCATAGGCATCTCTGTATCATTTTTGCATATCATTCTCCAGTTGGCCAGAGCTCTTATCCTGCCTTTGTTTTGATTCAAAGGTGATTTCCCAGTGTTTGTTCTAAACAAGTGGTGATTATTGGAAGACGACCAAGTGGTTGAAGCAAAATCAAGCAGTGGCAAGAAGTGAAGTCAAGTTGGGAATTATTGTTAGCTATGTCAGGGAACGACCTCCAGAATGTTGATAGCCTGTTGGGTTTTACTGTGATGACCAACCCTCTGTATGGTTCTCTGCCTAATGAAGATCTTCTGCAAGTGAACAACCTTACTGAAGCTCAACATGTGCAGCATTCTGTTGAAGATCAAGATCTACATGAATAGTTTATTGTCCGAAGTGAACGTTCTTCTTCTCCTGATACTACAGATTGTCGTGATGTTGCTTTCTCTATGATAAATTCCCAAAGAGAGGTTCCGGTAATAAAGACTAAGGACCCGAGAGCTCTTGAGTATGCTAAAAGGTTTCATGCGTTGGATGAAACACTCAAGGCCTTGGAAGTTAAAGATACTTTTGGTCTCAACGCTTCAGACATGTGCCTGGTTTCCGGCCTAGTGTTACCTCCAAATTTCAAGGCGCCGAGGTTTGAGAAGTGTAAAGGGGATAGTTGCCCGAGGCAACATTTGGTGATGTTCTGCAGAAGAATGACTTCATTTGTGCACAGCGACAAGTTGATGATTCACTGCTTTCTGGACAGTCTGAGTGGGGCATCTCTGAGTTGGTATATGCAGTTAGAGAGCAATCAGATCCGATCATGGATGGACTTAGCCAAAAAAATTCTGAAGCAGTATGAATATAATCTTGACGTGGCTCCCAGTCGCATGCAGTTGCAAAGCTTGTCTCAGGAGAACAATGAACCCTTCAGGAAGTATGCTCAGAGATGGAGAGAATTTGCTTCCAAAGTGCAACCACCGCTCCTAGACCAAGAGTTAGCAGACATGTTCATAAACTCCTTGCAGAGCCCGTACTTTGAAAGAATGCTTGGAATTGCATCAAATTTCCCTAAACTGGTAATGGCAGGAGAGCGCATTGAGAATGGTGTAAGGAGTGGAAAAATTCAGAATATCTTGAGCAGTCAGGCCAGTGAAACTGAATCTCTCTGCAGCTCCCAAGAAGAAGAAGGGGATGTAATCAATGCAGTCATGGCAGATGTTGGTTATTCTCAAGGTGAATCGGTGAAATCTTTTGGTTCTTCATCTTCTCAGCAATCTTTATTTTCTGTGCCTAGGGCACCACATAAGAAACCTTGGGCCGCTCCTCATGCAAATCGATGAGCCCATGGCCGAGGTTATCCGAATCAGTGCTAGAATCAGAATAGGCCTCGCAACAACTTGGAAAGAAGGACTGCTCCTTTTCATCCAGTTCCTGTGTCGTATAGTCAGCTTCTGCCACATCTGATTCATAACTCTTTGGTGGAGCCTAAGACTCTTAAGCCTGTGCCAGAACCTTACCCTCTTGGGTACAATCCTCATGCTCAATATGGATATCATGGCGGATCCATGGGGCATTCAACCGAAGATTGCAAAGCTTTTCAGGCCAAAGTGCAACAGTTGATCGACAAAGGGTGCATTTCTTTTCCAGAAGGAAGTTTGGTGGTTCATGTCAACCTCTCAGCTGTATAAGCCCGTTCAAAGGGTCATTTCTAGAAGCCAGTGGTCCAGACGGGCAGACGTCCTCAACATTGACATTCCTCGGACACTTTTTATCATTTGCATTTGTAGTTTCTTTTCTGTTAGTTGCTACTTTCTTTTAAACATTGTTGTTTTGAACGGTAATATTAATGAAGTGATTATGCATTTTTCTGAATTAATCATGTTGTTTTCGCTCATTTTTGCACAGCACAGACACATGCACCTTTTATCCACTCCATTTCACCACTGTTGATTGGCAAAGATTGGAGGGAGGATGACGAAAACTGAATACTCATAACTAATGATCGTATGCTTTCAGATAAAACCCTGCTGATGACGTACATGCATTATTTCAAATACCCTAAACACCGGAGAGATAAGGAGTTAGTCCCTAGTTAACCACTTCGAGCCTAGAAGTAGGAGTTTCTTCGGATATTTTCAAACCCTCACATCTTAACCTGGGGCAGGGTAGTTGTCAGTTAGCTTGACCGAGCGTTCAAATTTCATAGAGGAGTGTCCCCATTCGAGGACCAATTGCACCTTATCCCTCTCAAGAGGTCTTCACCTCATCAACGACAATGGTTAAATCTCACCAATCAGAAGTGAGACAGTTACAACCCTTTCAGAGAAATCAAGACAGCCAGTGTCGCACGACTTGTTTCAAAAGAAAAAGAGAAAAAGAAAGCCCGCTAGGTTGAAAAACTGGAAAGCAAACACTTAGGCAAAAATTAGGGCATCCCGCTGGACTTCAAGATCAAAGGAACTCAAAAAAGAGTGAGTCCAGGAAAAAATTAGGGAACAAAAGAATAAAAAGAAAGGATCTTAGAAGAAAAATCCTCAAACAAGAACAAAGTCGTGTGATTACAGACACAGAAGACGAAAAGCGAGTGACTGTCACTCCGAAAACCTTGTGAGTTCCTTAACCATCACTCATACCATTCAATAAACCTTTTGGAGAGGTGAGCGCTTGTGTCGAGTTAACTGAACGTAGGATTGGAGATCATCACAGAGAATGGGTGGGTACAAATCATACTTTGAGCCTAATATCCTTTGTTTCAGTAACCGTGAACCCGACCATGATTCAACCCTTAAAAGACCTAATTGAGGTGGGGTTTATTCTGAAGGCATACTACAATGAGGTTGAGTAACCTGACTCCTACATGATTTGATAATCATATCCTTGTTATATCTTTCACTAATCAAATTAGCACTACGCTTGGACTTTTGGTTCATGCGTCACTCACTATCACGACACTTAATAAGTGACATCTTTTTTCAAAACCTGCATGAACACCGCATTAAAATTACCATTCGTGAACAAACAATTTTAATTGCAGGTCAGTAGTTGACAGGGAGGAAATTCCAACAGGGAATAATCAAATAGGATTGGATCATTCAGCAGTTTGGATCAGATTTATGTATACTTGGAAGTCCTGTGAATCTGGGGCATTGACATCCAATAATTTTGGAGTCAAACAGTCTGAGACAAGTCCCGAAGCATCGGTTGATTATGGGGAAAATCATTCAAGAAGAAGTTGATCAGAAGTGAATCATCTCTAGACTACCAATCAGGGGCAATCACCTGGAGATTCTGTTGATTTGAGGGAAGTTCCTCCAGTGTTCAGACAGGACAAGTTAAGTCGCTTCCATGCTCATTCAGGGGCAAATCACTTCAAGGGTACATTGAAGCCAACCATTATGAGGTTGGGATAATCAAGGATGAATCCTTTCATGGTACAGATTCTGGGGCAAGCCATCTCGAGGTTGTCTCATGGCAAGATTTATTCTTTTCAAGGTGAACTTTCCCAAGAATCGGATTGGGGCAAGTTGGACTACACTGGGGCAAGTTACTCGAGCGAGTTTATTCTCCTTGGCAAGAGTTGAGTGTCGGGGAATCATGCCACTACCTCGTCCAATAACTTTAACATTCTGAAGGGGCCTTCCTGTCATTGGATCGTCATTCAATAGCCTAAACCTGTTACCTGTCAGAACCTTGTAACCCGAAATCATTTCCAAAGCCCAGTTCTCGTCTGACAAACCTCTAAAATCCAGTTCTCGTCTGGCAAACCTTTAAACCAGTTCCCGTCTGGTCACCCTTTATGTAGCCTACTGTTTAACCAGTTATCGTCTGACAAACACCATTTCAAAGTCCAGTTCTCGTCTGGCAAACCAGAAAACAGTTCTCGTCTAATACCCAAACCAGAAATCAGTTCCCGTCTGATACCAAAATTAGAAGTCAGTTCTCGTCTGACAACTTAACCTTTTGCCACCAGTTCTCGTCTGGTAGCCTACCCTCGAATACTAGTTCTCGTCTAGTAATTCCTCTTTAAAACCCACTTTTGTTGGTAACCAGAAAACATCCAATCACCATAAACCTGGTCCTACCTAACCAAAAAGTCGAACCATACTTGGCACAATTATTTCCAGTGGCTCACATGTTGTCACATTCCCCGACACGAGGCTCAATTGATCTCATTTCTCCACAGTAGAGATTATGTATTCCCCAGGGTGATATTGTTAAATCAGGAGTATCTCGCCAGCAATGATGGGCACTTATCCCTGTTGCGGTGGAAATAGGATATCAAACTATTAATTAGTTTGAATCACAATTCTTAATTCACAACCGCTCTTTGATTTATCCGAAGGAAAAGGTCAAAAGAGGGAAAACCTATTTTTGCATCATAAACACAATGCGGGGAGAGACCTAGGTAAGGGGTTGGTTAAGCTTAGGGAAGGTACTAGCACCCTAAACTTCTGTAGTACTCTACAGGAACCTTTTGTTTATTGTATGCTTTTTTATTTTATTATCTGCTTTAATATATATTGAGCTAAGGGATAGAGTGACCTAAAGACCTAAGGGTTAGTCCTAAGTTTACTCGGCAAGACGTCGCATCTTATGCCTACGTATCCTGGCTAGGGAATGGAATCGGAGTAATCGTAGTTCCCCTCGAAAGGGAGGTTAGAAACGTCTTGATTATGGTCAAGGTTTCAATGGGGAATAAACATATCTTAAGGACATGCTTACATGGAGTCTTTGAAACTCCTATTTCTATGTTGAATTTGTTAATTGAAATTAGGGTTAAATTAGGGATTCCACGGCGGGAAACCCTAAACAGAGTACGACGACTCTTTGACCTAATGCTAGGGTAAAGGGTATTTTTGTCCACGGCGGGACATGTAGGCTAAACAGGGTTTGAAATGGTCCAAAGGCTTAAGACTATTGACTCGACGGTCAAACGGCTAGACCTAATTCCTTCGGAGGGAAATATAACGGTAAAACATGCAAACATGGCAAAATATTATATGGCAGAAATTAAAATGCGGAAAATAAAGAAAGCATCGCGACGATCACTCGCGTAAATTACAAACCCTAAAAAAATAAAAATAAAATAAAACCGCGACCATGGCCTCGCGTAAATTACATCCATGGAACAAAATAAATTGAACAAATAATTTAAATATAATCTGAGGAGAGAAACAGAGAACATTAGTGCAAAGGGTTAGACAGAAATTCATGGCATATAATAAAATAGTAAAAAAGAAAAATTAAGAATTTGGACGTTTATTTAACATTATTATTATTATATTTTTAAAAAAAATTAATTTAAAAAGAAAATTAATTTGATTTTGAAAATGTTTTGGGTTGATTTTGAAAAAGATCTAGCTTTAATTTTGAAAATGTTTTTTAGTTTTAATTTTTTAAAAAAAATTTAGTTTTTTAATTTAAAATTTAAAGAAACATTTTAGTTTTTATTTAAGAAATGTTTTAATCTTATTTTAAAAAAACTGTTTTGGTTTAACTTTAAAAAAAACTGTTTTAAATTTTAAAAGAGTGTTTTTAGTTTAATTAGAGAAACAAATGTTTTTTTTTTGGATTTTTATTGAAAAGAAATTGTTTTTATTGAAAAGTAATTGTTTTTATTAAAAAGAAATTATTTTTATATTACCAAATGCTCTTATTCTAGAAATACAAAAAAAAAATATTTGCAAAAACATTACGTTAGTTACTTAATTAACAAAACATTACGTTAGTTATTTAATTAGCAAAACATTACGTTAGTTACTTAATTAACAAAACCTTACGTTAGTATCTATAAAAACTCAAACCAATTAATGATAATAAAAATGGAAAAGGAAAAAAAGAAATAAGAGAAAAAAAACAAAAGATATAAAAAATAGAAAAGGACAAGAAAATAAAACTGAGGCATAAACGAAAAGAGGTAGGTTTGGCATTTCATTTCAGACTTTGTCTTTCCAAAGACCCAACTTCTTCTTCTTCTTCATTGCGCTGCCATAATCTTCTCTTTTTCCTGTAAAAAAAAAAGAATAACAGAAACCAAATGTGATATTGATGAAATCTTACGAGTTACGATTTGTTGGTGATTCTGCCGGTGATGAAGCTTTGAAGGTTTTGTCAAAAATCTTCCCTCTTTTGATAAGTCGTGAGAACGGCCGCCGTTTTTCTCTTTTGTCTCCTCCCCCTTTCTCAAACACAACTTATGTTTATATAGGTAACAAATTAGGGTTAACTCTAACCTAATGCCCACTTTAAAGCCCAACTTAAATAATTAGTCAAAGCTAAAAAAACAAACTAAAACAAACTTAAAAGAATAAAAATATTTTCTAATATTTTTAATTTTATGATTTTTTGGATGTTTTTATGAATAATATGGAAAAAAGTGAAAAAATAATATTTTTTAAAAAATAATATTTTTTAAAAAATAATTTAAATAAAATACGAAAATAATAATTAAATAATAAAAAAAACTATTTTTGTTATTTTTTTTATGAAAATAGAAAAGTTAGATTAAAAATAAAAGAAAAACAAAAAGTAAAGAAGGTGGGATTCGAACTCTCAACCTCTCACACTCACAACTCCTTACACATGGTCTCTTGCCAATTGTGCTATTTTATTCATTCAAAACAAAGTGGCACTAGAAACCCTGTAAACTAAAGAGCGCGCCACATAATATTTTCTTGCAATAATCAAACAACTGCACAACCCGTTAGTGGTTAGTTTAAATGTAATGCAAAATGAAATGGGATGCAAGATGAAACGACTAATCTTAGGGCAACATTTAGGGTATTACAGTTGCCCCTATTTAAATAGCTTCACCGGATGATTTGAGCGGCAAAGGCTCGAGAAATCATGGTGGAGGGATTTAAATATAGATAACCGAAAATTTTGTCCTTAGATGCAGTGATATGCAATGCTATGGACAAAACAGAAATAAACTATAATGCTGACAATGCCATGAATTTAGTATGGTGCGTATGATGGAATGGTAAATGCAGAGATGCAGACGACACGATGACATAGGGGACAGACGCGACGAACGAACCACACTGGAAATACGATGCACTGGGTGACAGCACGACACTGGGGAATTCTAAAGTGATAGTCAACTGGTGCGAGTACGACCAATTATCACTTTAGGAAAAGGAATGGTAAGAGCGGGATCCTCAATGGAGATGGCACCGATGAGACGGCCTCCACTGGGGGAATTTAAGAGTAATCATCAACAGGTTCAGGCGTGACCGGCTGATACTCTAGAGTAAGAAAATAAAACTGGATATGCACGACTGTAGGATCGATTAACAAGATGTTGAAGCATTGAGCAAAGAATAGCATCCAAGCTTCTGTAAACTTTCCCTCGTGACAGGATCAGACGGAATTTAGGAATCCGTAGAAAATATATAGGGTAAAACCGAATGTATGCCAAAATAAATGGACTTTAATGGGAAATGCCCTGATAAGCCTCTCGAGAGAGAATAACCACTTATCGTTGGAAGGGACTTATATGCCAAACTGGATAAGCTCTCAAATAAAGAGGTTGTTGCTTATCTAATTAATAAACCTCCTCATATCTAAGGTCGACGCCTTGGACATATGATTCAGATTCTTCTTTTACTAAAGGGTAAACTGAACTTCTTCATACTTCAAGATTCACACTCTCCTGAATATGATTCTACTCCTTCTTTTACTAAAGGGTAAACTGAACTTCCTCATACTTCAAGATTCACACTCTCCTGAATATGATTTTGCTCCTTCTTTTACTAAAGGATAAACTGAACTTCCTCATACTTCAAGATTCACACTCTCCTGAATATGATTCTGCTCCTTCTTTTACTAAAGGGTAAACTGAACTTCCTCATACTTCAAGATTCACACTCTCCTGAATATGATTCCGCTCAAACCTCCCCTTTCTTCAAAATGATACGGGAAATGGAAACCAAACTGCTCGCTGGAGATGGCCATTTGCTGCAAGTCATAACGAAGATAGGATAAGTTTCTCGGGCGAGAAATGCCGCTTATTTGCAAGAGTGGCAATAATAAGCTTCTCAGATGAGAACTGCTTATAGAGGTGGTAACAGGTAATGTAAATTGTAAAGAAAGTTATGATGATGGCAAACATCTAGATCACTGAGTGATAGCAGGTAACATAAATTGTAAAGAAGGTCGTGATGATGGCAAACATCTAGATCACTGAGTGATAGCAGGTAACATAAATTGTAAAGAAGGTCGTGATGATGGCAAACATCTAGATCACCGTAATGTAAATTGTCAAGAATTTTGTGATGATGGCAAACATCTAGATCACTGTAATGTAATAATGAGATCCTTGTATGAGAAGATCAATTGTAAAGTGTAAGGTAGGTGATAAGCTCCTCGGCTGGGAACTGTTGCTTGTCTATTATGCAATGTAGTGATAAGCTTCTCAAGCGAGAACTGTCGCATATCTGCAAAGGATTGTAAATGCTTTTCTTGAGAGATAGTGCAAAATAAATGCACATCCAGGTATGTTCGGTGACCGACGGGACTGGAATTCGATCTAGAATTGGGCTAGAAAGAACTGATAAACAAAACTCCATTGAGGAAACGAACTCGAATGGGGACTACCTTATCTTAACGCGGAAAGGTAACAGAAATAACTATCGTCCACGAGGGTTGAACTCTGTGGGGAAACTGAAAACAAGTAGGTATTTTATGCTTAGGGCTGACGATCTACTTGGAGAGAGCGGACAAACCCAGTTACTCGGCGATAACGACAAGGATGACGACAAATAGCAAGCATGCAAATGCTAATGCGTATGCCAAAGTGTATACGAATGTGTATGTTCATGTGTATGACAATGAAATGAAAATGAGTATGTAATGCTCATGCTTATGCTTATGCTGACAAAACAGATGAGAGATAAGACATGAGATGAAATAAACATCTCGACAGGAATACCCAGTGACCTCTGCAACAGTACATCTATTAGAGGATAGGAATAGTTGATGGTAAGACCGAATCTGGCTTCAAAGTTAAAATTTCCCTAGGGAGAAAATCTCATGACTTCCATATAGGGATGTGATACGACTTCACCGAAGAGTATGATGCCTTGACTTCAACTGGGGATTCATGACCTCCGCATGGGGATAAGATGTCATGACTTCACGTGAGGGATTGCTATCATGAACCATAATCAGCTCAAGAACTCTTGAATCATAGACTTCCGGGGATAAATAAATATCCGATGTATGGGGAAGGTGTGGAGCTAGACAGCTTCATGGAGATAGTGTAGCAACTTCCTGGGAAAAGTACCTCGGCTTCCTGGGGAAAAGGTATATCCGACCGGGGATAAGATATATCAAACTTCCCTACGGAGAGTTCATCAGACTTACTGGGGAGAAATCAACAGACATTCCTGGGGAAGGTATCTTGACCTCTTGGGGAGAATATGGCAGTCTCCTGGGAAGTATTTCCTGAGGAAAGTAAGGCAATTTCACTGAGGAACAGATAATTCCGCTGAGAATGGGGTTCAAGAACATATATCACTTGGAGGATACCGGGGATATCTCTGTAGTCTTGAGAGTCACTGGGGATTTATCGGATGGATCCCAAAAGTGTTGTCAGCTTAAAGTCTCGCTGGGGACTGTTACTGGGAAGATGCTGGTATGATCTTTGCTGTCTTGGAGATTACCGGCTCAGCCCAAAGTGTTGTCAGCTTATAGTCTCGCTGGGGACTGTGTCGGCTTAAAGTCTCTCTGGGGACTGTGTAGAGGCAATGGTTAAGATGTAGATTCTGCAACGATGAGATTTACTGGGGAATGAAGACCGCCGGGAGTAAAATCCATCGGGTGCACGAAGAATGTCGTGAAACGAAGCTAACTTTTATCTCAAAGGACTTTGTCGTAGTCGCCATTTTGAAAAACAATATGCCCTAGATTACCTGCTGTATGAGAAAGTCATCTCGAGAGGATTTTATAGAGAACATGGGGTTCGATTGCCCCACTATTTTCAAACTCTTGGAGAGATTTGTCAGATCTAGACGTAACTAGCACGGATTAACCGTGTTACGGCTGAGTCTACAAGAATAGTTCTTAAGAATGTCAGGCTTGCATCAGTAAGTGAATTGGAAACCAATTGCCTCTGTTTAGCAGGATCTTCAAGTAATTTTCTGAGATGTTAGGCAAAATCGACACGCGTGAAATGCTATCCTGAAACTATCAATGCAACGATATATTTGTCTTGAAATTTTTGTTTTTGTTTTGAAAAAGATATCGCAATAACTTGTGACTGAAATCACTAGTTAGGATATAAGTTTAATTTATAATGCCGACATGAATTTTTGAGCATAGCTCGTAGGAGTCAGGAAACGTTATCTCGTCGAGTATGCTTCCAAAAGAAATCCTACTTCAATTAGGTCTTTTAAAGGTTGTATCGCGGCTCGGTTCACGGTTTAAGAAACAAAGGATAAAGGCTCAAAATGTTATTCGCACCCACCCATTCTTTGTGATGTTCTCCAATCCTATTCAGTTAACGAGATACGAGCACTCATATCTCAATCGGATTTGATATGGTCGAGAACTCATTAAGGCTTTGGACATGGCAGTCACTCACCTATTGTCTTTTGTGTTTGATCACACGACTTTGTTCTTTATTGGGGATTCTTTATTGTAACCCCTTGTTTATTTGTTTTTTATTCCCTAACTTTTTCCTGGACGACGTCTTTTGGATTTGCCTTTGGAGTCCAGCGGGATGCCCCAGTTTTGCCTAAGTCTACTTCATAGGTTTTGACTTAGCGGGCTGTATGTATAATTTTTTTATTTTATTTTTGTGAATGAGTCGTGTGACTCTTTTGAAGGTTTGTGAGTGCCCCACTCTTTAGGTAGTAGAGGAATAGTCGTTGCATTTTGACTTCTTAAGATGCTAAGGATAGATTCTCGACGATTCGCTCCTCCTTTTTGAGGGTTTGAGCGCTCGATTGGTTGTACTGAAAAAACTACCCTGCCCCAGGTTAAAATAAGGGTTTTAATTTGGAAAAGAAAACTCCTACTTCAAGGCTCAAAGGGGTTAAAGAGGGGTTATCATCCTTATGTCTCCATTGTTTGGGATTTGAAACAATGCCTTACATCATCAGCAGGTTTCAATCGAAAGCATAGGACAAGAGATCTGACGTTTTTGGTTCATCATCCTCCTCCCAATTCTCTATCAAACAAGAGATCGGGTAAAATTGGCATTATAAGTTTATGAAAAATATTTTTAATGAGTGAAACGAATGGATTTATTCAAGACAAACATGCATTGCATCAATTATTCCAAAATAAACAAGTTCGTACATGATAATTATGCTTAATCAAATAAAATAAACATATAAATAATCAAAATGTAACGTCTCAAAGTCCTTCAAGATGTGTTTATGAAGTCTTCGCGTCTGAGACCGGCATGGTAGTGGTTTCCTCTGGCGGAGCCTCACTGGAAGGAGTCGTCTTGCTTGCCCCAACTATGTTTGTCATTACTTCATTATCGGTCTTCAAATCTTCACTCAGAATAACTCTCCCAGATTATCTGTTGATCAGGGTCGTATCATCTTGAGGATTGCTGAAAAGGACTAGGCATCTGAAGAACTACCGGCTTCGGTTGATTCACTGTATGCGTCACTGGCTGAGATCTGTTGAAAACAGGCTTTGCAGAGCTTGATTCTTGCCCCTGGGACGCCCTGAGAGGAGTCTTGACTTTCGGCTGAGGATCTTCAAAAGACAATACCTTATTTTCTAGCAAATCTCTAACAATATTCTTAAGCGTGTAACATCCTTCCAAATCGTGACCAGGTGCACCCTCATGAAATAAACAATGAGCGGCGGCGTTGTAATTGACAGGTATCGGATTGGGAGGTGGACCCAAAGTTCGGGTAACAACCAGACCTTGTTGCATTAAGAAAGGATACAACTCAGTGAATGTCATTGGGATCGGAGGACAAGGCTTGTATGGTCTCCTATTTTGACGAGGTATCGTCTCCTCTGATGGTTGGCACACGGGAGCATTGGGCACTTGTTGACGGTTGATAGAAACTTGTGCAGGCTGATAAATAGGAGGTGCAACAGTAGCTACATATGGTTGTGGAGCATACTGAACTGGATAACCTTGAACATAATTCTGCTGGGGTTGCCAAGGTTGATGAGTAGCCATCGAGCAATTCCTCGGACGTGTAGTTCCTTTATGGTGGTCAACGCTCGGAGTTTTGCACTTCGGAGGAGTAACTCGTCGAACTGGTTAAGCAACAATAGGATTCACTGAACTGGATTGACGATTCTGAGGAGGTATGTTCTCGACAGTAACAGCTGGGTGAGAACCCACAACAGTGTTGGTAATCTCAGAAACAATAGTAGGTTGATTATCCATCTTCACCTTAAGGGCTTGCAGCATCTGCATAATCTGCCCCACACTTTCTCGAAGATCTTCGAGTTCATGACTGACACGGTCGATCTCTTGAGCTTGTTCTTCCATCCTTTTTCGAGCTTGGGCTCTAGTATTGTACTGATGCGGGGGACCCAGGATGACAAAACTGGAAGGTGATAGGACCGAGAGTAAGAAACCGGGAGACACATGAAATGCAAAATATGATGCTAAATGCAAAGTGTGAATGAAATGATTTCATGGAATTCAAATATTTACGAATATTGCGGAATATCAAAACTTTATTTGTTAATTTGAAAATGGATTACGAATAACATTCTTAGAAAAGTCTTGGCATAATAGCTAAATAAAAGCTAATAATGACCCTAAGGAAGCTTCCTGTTCTGCCCCTTTGCTCTGCTCTTCGGGCTAGGCCTTTTTGAGGATGAGCCTATCTTCAAAAGGTAGATCGATAGTTAGAGGAAAATAAATCCTTCATCAAAACCAAACAAGGGTACGTTGGAAAAGTCTTCACGATTGTTGGTGATTAGTGTCCTTGATGTCGAATACCTTTAAACATATGGCTTTAGCAATGTCTTGTTCTTTAGGATTTACCTCCAAGAAAGGGAACAAAGACTCCTTCAGAATAAATAACCCCACCAATTGAGAGTACTCTTCTAGGGTAGGCAAGAGCTGATACTCGAGGAATCTAGAGGTAAAGATCATCTGGATCCTAGAACTGTAACAAATTCGAAAGGAAACCTTCGTCTACTTGAAGTTTTAACAGAGATAATGGCCTTCCATACTTGTTTTTGAATCCTTTGTTGATCTTGAACCAAAGTTCCTAGCTTCCTTAGGTCCTCTAACTTAAGACTTTTAAAAGAATATCTCAAAGTGTTTTTTTTTTGTAATTCATGGTATCCTGCAATATTCATAAATAAGGTTTGAATTCCATGAAATGTGATGCAATGTGATGCTTTGATGGATGCAATGCACATATATTCACAAGTCCTAGGTTAAAGGTATGTGCAAGGAGTTAGGGTATACCCATCCCAATTAGGTATGTACTAAGGTTAGTTGTACATGTAGAACAAGGTTCTAAAAAGTGCCCAAAGTCATTAGTCCATCCTTCGGATATTATCAACTTTCCAACTAACTCGGAGGTCAATAATATTCTCAAGAGAACCTCTTTTGAGTGTAGTATCGCGTAGAAACCATTGTAGGACTACTCCCACATAGTTCCCGCACTACGTCCTATATAAGGCCAAAGTGGTGTTAAGGTACTACGGTCCTCAATATCATAGACTCCAATCAAAAATAGTAAAAGTTTTCACGACTAACTCGATCAACCGAACCATTTTCGAAAGGGTCTCAACTGAGCGGTGATTCTCGAGTCAACTTGGTCGGGACTCACTCCCGGCAAGCCTCGTCGAATATCTCACCTTCCTATAATAAGGTCACTCAAGTCCGGGTTAGGACTTATCTCACAATAACAGGGTACCCCCCCAAGCAAGGCACAATAATAATATATACAAGAGAATAAATAATGAAAAATATCATACAATAAATAAAATAGGGATAGCCCTTAAAAGCTATGGTATCATACTCCCTAGTGAAGTCGCCATTTTCTGTTGCGGTGGAAATAGGATATCAAACTATTAATTAGTTTGAATCACAATTCTTAATTCACAATCGCTCTTTGATTTATCCGAAGGAAAAGGTCAAAAGAGGGAAAACCTATTTTTGCATCATAAACACAATGCGGGGAGAGACCTAGGTAAGGGGTTGGTTAAGCTTAGGGAAGGTACTAGCACCCTAAACTTCTGTAGTACTCTACAGGAACCTTTTGTTTATTGTATGCTTTTTTATTTTATTATCTGCTTTAATATATATTGAGCTAAGGGATAGAGTGACCTAAAGACCTAACGGTTAGTCCTAAGTTTACTCGGCAAGACGTCGCATCTTGTGCCTACGTATCCTGGATAGGGAATGGAATCAGAGTAATCGTAGTTCCCCTCGAAAGGGAGGTTAGAAACGTCTTGACTATGGTCAAGGTTTCAATAGGGAATAAACATATCTTAAGGACATGCTTACATGGAGTCTTTGAAACTCTTATTTCTATGTTGAATTTGTTAATTGAAATTAGGGTTAAATTAGGGATTCCACGGCGGGAAACCCTAAACAGAGTACGACGACTCTTTGACCTAATGCTAGGGTAAAGGGTATTTTTGTCCACGGCGGGACATGTAGGCTAAACAGGGTTTGAAATGGTCCAAAGGCTTAAGACTATTGACTCGACGGTCAAACGGCTAGACCTAATTCCTTCGGAGGGAAATATAACGGTAAAACATGCAAACATGGCAAAATATTATATGGCAGAAATTAAAATGCGGAAAATAAAGAAAGCATCGCGACGATCACTCGCGTAAATTACAAACCCTAAAAAAAGAAAAATAAAATAAAACCGCGACCATGGCCTCGCGTAAATTACATCCATGGAACAAAATAAATTGAACAAATAATTTAAATATAATCTGAGGAGAGAAACAGAGAACATTAGTGCAAAGGGTTAGACAGAAATTCATGGCAAATAATAAAATAGTAAAAAAGAAAATTAAGAATTTGGACGTTTATTTAACATTATTATTATTATATTTTTTTTAAAAAAATTAATTTAAAAAGAAAATTAATTTGATTTTGAAAATGTTTTGGGTTGATTTTGAAAAAGATCTAGCTTTAATTTTGAAAATGTTTTTTAGTTTTAATTTTTTTTAAAAAAAATTTAGTTTTTTAATTTAAAATTTAAAGAAACATTTTAGTTTTTATTTAAGAAATGTTTTAATCTTATTTTAAAAAAACTGTTTTGGTTTAACTTTAAAAAAAACTGTTTTAAATTTTAAAAGAGTGTTTTTAGTTTAATTAGAGAAACAAATGTTTTTTTTTTGGATTTTTATTGAAAAGAAATTGTTTTTATTGAAAAGTAATTGTTTTTATTAAAAAGAAATTATTTTTATATTACCAAATGCTCTTATTCTAGAAATACAAAAAAAAATATTTGCAAAAACATTACGTTAGTTACTTAATTAACAAAACATTACGTTAGTTATTTAATTAGCAAAACATTACGTTAGTTACTTAATTAACAAAACCTTACGTTAGTATCTATAAAAACTCAAACCAATTAATGATAATAAAAATGGAAAAGGAAAAAAAGAAATAAGAGAAAAAAAACAAAAGATATAAAAAATAGAAAAGGACAAGAAAATAAAACTGAGGCATAAACGAAAAGAGGTAGGTTTGGCATTTCATTTCAGACTTTGTCTTTCCAAAGACCCAACTTCTTCTTCTTCTTCATTGCGCCACCATAATCTTCTCTTTTTCCTGTAAAAAAAAAAAAGAATAACAGAAACCAAATGTGATATTGATGAAATCTTACGAGTTACGATTTGTTGGTGATTCTGCCGGTGATGAAGCTTTGAAGGTTTTGTCAAAAATCTTCCCTCTTTTGATAAGTCGTGAGAACGGCCGCCGTTTTTCTCTTTTGTCTCCTCCCCCTTTCTCAAACACAACTTATGTTTATATAGGTAACAAATTAGGGTTAACTCTAACCTAATGCCCACTTTAAAGTCCAACTTAAATAATTAGTCAAAGCTAAAAAAACAAACTAAAACAAACTTAAAAGAATAAAAATATTTTCTAATATTTTTAATTTTATGATTTTTTGGATGTTTTTATGAATAATATGGAAAAAAGTGAAAAAATAATATTTTTTAAAAAATAATTTAAATAAAATACGAAAATAATAATTAAATAATAAAAAAAAACTATTTTTGTTATTTTTTTTTATGAAAATAGAAAAGTTAGATTAAAAATAAAAGAAAAACAAAAAGTGAAGAAGGTGGGATTTGAACTCTCAACCTCTCACACTCACAACTCCTTACACATGGTCTCTTGCTAATTGTGCTATTTTATTCATTCAAAACAAAGTGGCACTAGAAACCCTGTAAACTAAAGAGCGCGCCACATAATATTTTCTTGCAACAATCAAACAACTGCACAACCCGTTAGTGGTTAGTTTAAATGTAATGCAAAATGAAATGGGATGCAAGATGAAACGACTAATCTTAGGGCAAAATTTGGGGTATTACAATCCCCAACAGGAAGGGACTAGTTTCTCCCCAGCAAATTATGACTAGTTTCTCCCCATCATATTATGACTAGTTTCTCCCCAGCAGATTGAGATTGTGTTTATCCCTAGCAGGTATTTGGGATTATCCCCCCAGCAATGGGATGAGTTCAGTTTTTTTCCCCTCAGAGTCTAGGTCTTTGACTCATTCCCTAAGTAGAGGTTGATATTGTTGAGTTTTGTGCTCATTTTCCCCAAGCAGAGGTCGATGTTGATTCCCTCATTGCTTAATCCCCAGCCAAGTTGGAGGAGTAGTTTTCTTCCCCGCAGAGTGAGATTACCTCATTGATTGTTTTTCTCCATCCTCAACAGAGAGAGTGCGGGATAATCTCCTAGTAAATCTTACTCATAATCCCTAACAGATAGTGGATTCAATCTCCAGCAGAGTGAAATCTCCGACAGAATGGAGTTACTCCTCAGCATGTTTGCTTTGCTTCCCCAACAGAGTTGTCTGTTCCCCGGAATATTATATTCTGGCAGACCATCTAGGCTGATTTCCCCGGTAGAATGGAGTTTTTGTCTCCATCCGAGTTGTTAGTTCCCTAGAAGAGTCGTATTCTGGTAGGCCATCTGGGACGTTTTCTTCAGCAGAGTTTGATTTTGATCTCCGCGGAGCGGATTTGTGCTTAGCAGAGCAGTTTTACCCAGAAGTTTTCTCGGAGGCCATCCAGGGCTTGTTTTCCCCAGCATGAGTCTGTTTGCACTAGGCATGTCTAGTCTTCCCCCAGCGGAATTTAGTTTCCTCTCTTTAGCATTTATTTTGCTAAAGCGGTTCCTTTGCATTTGCGTCATGCATAGCATCTACCCAAACGCGTAGCATTTCCATTTCGTATGGAGCATTATGTCATTTTCAAACATATGCGTATGAAACATAAGCCAGGTTGTTATCTCTTTGTTTCAAGTGTATCACTGGAGGTTTGATCTCTTCGCCTTGTGGTATCCAGACCACAGTAGCAAGATCTCTTTGCCCTTATGGTATCCAGACCATGGCAGCTTATGTGTTTTATTGTACCCTTGTGGTATCCAGACCACGGCAATTGGTGTTATTGTGATTTATCCGTTGAGTATCCAGACTCCGGTAAAGTTAGTTGAGTATCCAGACCCTGATAAGTTTGGTGGTGTATTTATTTATCCGTCGAGAATCCAGACTCCAGTAAAGATATTTGTGGTATCCAGACCACAGCAATCGGCGTTATTGCGTTTTTTCTGTTGAGTATCCAGACTCCGGTAAAAGACAGTTATGGTATCCAGACCATGGTAGCTTATTTGATGTTTTGTGATATCTAGATCACAGCATATGTTGTTATTTTCTGTCACCTTATGGTATTCAGACCTTGACAACTAATGATTTCTTTCAGCCCGTGTGGTATTCAGACTACGGCTCATATTATTTCCCAGCAGTGTCGTCGAACTTCAGTTGGTCGTGCTGTTTTGAACTCATGTGGTATCCAGACCTTGATGAGTATTTGTGATGAATTCCTTTGTCCATTGAGTATCCAGACTCCGGTCAATTGCGGGGAGTATTCAGACTCCGGTGAATTTTCAATTCGTGACGTATTGCTTTGTCCGTCGAGTATCCAGACTCCGGTCAGGTTCGGCCGAGTATCCAGACTCCGGTAAATCCCACTGAAATCGCTTATTACGTTGAGTATCCAGACTCCGGCTTATTACGTTGAGTATCCAGACTCTGACTTATTACGTTGAGTATCCATACTCCGGCTTATTACGTTGAGTATCCAGACTTCGGTAAACTTCGTTGTGTATCCAGACTCCGACTTTTACATTGAACATCCAGGCTCCGGTTCTTTCTCGTCGAATATCCAGACTCCGGAAAATGTCGTTGATTCATTTTGTTCGTTGAATATCCAGATTCCGACAACTTGAAATGTCATTCTTCAATCCAGATGGTATCCAGACTACGATACATTTTTTGATGGACAAGTTCATCTTATTGTGTTTCCCCAACAAAGTTACTTGGTTAAGTTTCTCCTTTCTCTCTGCCAGAGTTGCTTGGTTAAGTTTCTCTCTTCCCCAGCGGAGTATTCCTGTGAATTATCAGATTTTATCAGCTTCGATTGATCCGGCTTTCGGGTTCGATGGTTGTGGTGTTACGGCGATGTCATAGGTCTTTATCTTCGGGTCTGATGCTTGTGGTATCCTATATCTGGCGGCGATGTCAGATTTTCTTACCAACTTTATAGCGATTTCTGGAGGCGATGTCAGATATTGCGGTTATCTGGCGGCGATGTCAGATGTTTGTATTTCTTTGGCGGCGATGTCAGGTGTTTTAGTTTTCTGGCGGCGATGTCAGATGTTTGTAGTTGTCTGGCGGCGATGTCAGATGTTTCTTAACCTTGTGGTCTGGCGGTGATGTTAGATGTTTATCAGCTTTGTGTTGGTCTGGCGGCGATGTCATACGTTTATCAGTTCTACAGAAGTCTGGCGGCGATGTCATATGTTTGTCAACTTTCTATTTGTCTAACGACGATGTCAGATGTTTATCAGTTTTCTGTTTGTCTGGCGGCGATGTCAGACGTTTATCAGCTTTGTGGTTGTTTGGCGGCGATGTCAGACGTGTATCAATGTTGTGTTTGTCTGGCGGCGATGTCAGAAAATTTTATCCCTTGCAGATTTCTGGCGGCGATGTCAGATGCTTTCTTCCAACTTAATACAGAAGTCTGGCGGTAATGTCAGATGTTTCCTAACAACTTTGAGATGATTCAACTTAATATCGATGCCTGTTTTTATTTAACAGATGCTTGACGGCGAGGTCAGATGCCTGACAGCGATGTCAGATGTTTTTCTGACTTAGCGTCGATGCCTGACGGCGAAGTCAGATGATCTTTTCGACTTAGTGTCGATGATCTGAAATTTGTAATCAACCAGCTTATTGTCGTTGCAATTACCACATTCAGTTACTTCCGGAGATCTTTGTTCCTTATCAGATTTTGCAGCTCTCTTTTTGCGGTTGGAAAATTTCTGGGTTTTTGGTATTCAACCGTCTTTTACCTTTGAACGTTTGAAAGTCGTTCGCTTTTCAACCATTCAGGTCCAAGTCGCTTGAATAGGGGCAGCTGTTGTACCCCAAAATTTGACCAACCGTTTCTCGCAATTTGGCTTGTGTTTCATTTCATTTGCATTTGCATATCATTTATCGCATACTTTGCATTTTGTCGGTCAAGGTGATTTATCGGGATTACAGACTCTTTTCTCGCATTTCAGGCGATTTAAGCCAGCTCAAATAGGGAGCTTTATTTCGGAATCGAGTGGAGTTTGCCCTCATTCTGTTGGTCCAGTCCGTGCTGGTATTTTCGGTGACATTTCGGTGGTCACCCTTTTACCGTCTATTTTGCTGCTTTTTTGTGACTTTTATTTCCATTTACTACTTTGTTTTCTCTTTTATAGTTTTTTATTCTAATTAATTAGCAGTTCTTAGAAACATATATTTTTTTTGTTTAGATTTAATTTAGTAGTTTTTGAAGTTTTTTTCATTTTTAGATTAATTTTAAAAAAAAATTAGATTAAGTTAGAATTTAATTTAGGATTAATTTTATTTATTTTTTAGAATAGATTTTATTTTATTTTAATATTTTTAAATAGAATTTTATTTGATTTTAGAAGATAGTTTTTATTTTTTATTTTTATTTATTTAGATTAGATTTTGTTAATATAGATTAATTAATCATTAATTTAGATTAAGTTTTAAAATTTATTAGAAGTTTAGATTAATTTAGTTATAGGTTTTTAGATTTATTTTCATTAATTAGAGTTAGGATTTAATTATTAGTCATTCATTAGTTTAGATTTAATTAGGTATTTTATTTAACTAGGATTTTAGTTAGTTTTCATTTAATTAATTAAGTCAGCACTAACAACATCTTTATTGATTAACGGTGAATCATTTCCATTAATTAACCAGCAATTATCACTAATCAGTCAATAAAGTCCAGCTGACACGTGGCATGTTTCTATAAATACAGGCATTATTCATTGTCCCCCTCCTTGGGGACTGAAAACCCTAGCCGCTACAGAACCCTAACTCGAACCCTAGAGAACAACACCAGTCGCCCTCACCTTCCACCTTCATTGCAATTTCTCCAGAAACGCAGAACAAGCATTCAAATCTTCATACGATATTCATCCTATCTTCATATCATTTTTCCAGCAAACTCATCATTTTCCAGATTCTTCATAATGTTCATCAACCTTCATGAACATTCATATGAATCTTCATCATAAATTTTTTCATATTTTACCAGAAACAATCAAACCTTCATTGAACCCTCATCCATATTCATCAAAACTTCATGCGCATTCATCAATTTTCCCAGATTTCTTCATCACAGCTTCATCATTTTTTTTCCAGAATTTCATCAATGTTCAAACAATCTTCAAACCTTCATCCGTAAATTTCCAGATCTTCATCTGCGGTTATACCAACTTCACGAGTTCTTCCCAGAAATTCACAAATCATCATCTCAGCTCGCGATTCACCGTAACCCCAACCTCACAATCACACACTTACATCTTCAAACAAATCTCCAAATCTCCAAATCCAAAACCAAATTTGGCTTCAAACTTCTCCACATCATCAAACCTCATCCGTTTTTCCAGATTTTTCTTCAAACACATTCAACCTCTGTACAACATTTTCCATATTCTTTCTTCGAATCTTCATCCACCATAACGTTTTTCCATATTTTTCCAACTGCACGAAGCTTCATCATCTTTAAACGCAATGGATCTACAACAACACTTCCTAGATCTTGATTTCTTCAACTCTTTATCAGTGTTTTCCAGATTTCATCACCGATCTCTCTCTCTCAAACCAGATCTGAGACTTCAATCCACCATGAACGAATCATCATCCTCCTTACGACCTTCCAGATCTTCATCATGATCTCACACCAAATAACATCAAATCTTCGTAAGACACCATTAAAGAATTCCCAAACTTGTTTTCGTCCTCCATCATTCTCCGGTCCAGCAATCATCACAAATCCATTAACAACATCAATCATCCTCTTCAAAGCCGTCAACATGCAATGGAGGCGGAAAGATTTGAGGCAGAGAGAGTGGAGATGAAGGATAAGTGAATAGGAAGAGGTGTGTTCGGTAGGTTTAATGTTGAAAGTGAAGATGAGACGGTGAGGGAAGAGGTGGAGATGATGAAAGGTTTGAGGCGGAGAGAGGTTGAGACGAAGAGGGGAGAAGTTTCGGTCGGCGGCAGCAGAGGTTGAAGAAAGTTAGGGTTTTTGTTTGCCAAAATGAAGTGAAGAAGACAATGAGCCTCGTGGACTCCCTAGCTGGTTAGTGGGCCGTAAGGCCCAATCATTTATTTCAGTTTGCACCCCCGTTTCCCTCATTACACCCCTGCTGTTTATTTCTGTTTGTGATATTGGGCCAAGCCCAACCGTGTACCCCTGGCTGCTGTTACACCCCCCTTGTTTTCTTTAACACCCCCCCCCCCCCCCCCCCACACACACACACACACTTTTTTATTTTTTATTTTTTTCAAAATATTTGTTTTGTTTTATTTTATTATATTATGTATATATTATTTTTAGTTTTTATATGAAACAGTTTGTAAAGTATACGTTATATAATTTAAGTTTTGTTAGATTTTTATATTATATATGTATATATTATATATTATTTTATATTCAATTTCTTTTTCTAATTTTATTTTCTTTTAGAACTTTATATATTAGAAACTCTTATGTAGTCTATTTTAGAATTTTATAAATAAAAAAAACATTTTCTTCCTATTTTATATTAGAGTTTAGAATATTCTTATTTTCTTTTGAAGTTAAATTTTATTTCTCATTTGTTATTGGGCATTTTTGTCCCATTTTCTGTCTAGGTCGATGACGAGACCTCTATTGTTTTTCTGTCAAATTATTGATGAGAAATGATGGATCTGACACCGACTTTCTCTCCTCTTTCTCATTTTCGACTTTATGTTATTTCATCTGTTTTGGTCGATGACGACATTTCCGTAATTCATTATCAGTCAAATTATTGATGAATAATGTAGGATCCGAGACCACTTCTTTCTCTCCTCATTTCTCTCCATCTTTCGATTTTATTTTGACTTTTGGTGATCGATGAAGTCTTGTAAGACGAGATCCCACTGTTTTTGGTCTGTGCGACACAATTCAATTGGAGAACGATCCTCAATATTGTTTCTCTATCTTGTCCATAGCATGGAAATCAATACGCGACCTCTTAAAATTTGACTTCCCTTATAAGTCGAGCTATGACGGTTTAGCGTCACATTGGTCCCAATCCTAAGAATCATCAAGGATCAAAAGAGGAGAAGATTGGAATGGAGCTTGCACACAATGTCAAGGGTCAACGAAACCACTCCGTTCAGTAACATCTTTCTAATTCAAGTCTTTTAATCAACCGCCGAGCGTTGTGAGTTCTAAGTAATAGATATGTGGGAAATGATGAGTGGGGGCCTCCTCTCATTCGTCTAGAGTGTTTAGTGTATACCCTTAGGGAAATATGCGACGCATTCGCTCCTACGCCTTAGGTTCTAGCGTGTGTGTCCCGAGTTTCTTCCCGTTTAGGCGTGTCTTGCCTACTTCCTCTTTTCTCTCGCCCTCGTGCGATCGAAACTCTTTTCTCTCGCCTCCTGGAGATTGAGATCCTCTCTCTTGCCCCCATGCAATCGAGATCCCCTTTTCTCTCGCCTCCGTGCGATCGAGACCGTTTTCCGTAGTTAGCCGAACTACGGCTACTCTGATCTCTCATATCTGTTGAGAGTACGTAGGCATAGGATTGCGACAATCCTAGCGAGCACTTTTCCCTCTTCCCTTTAGGTAACCCGTACCTTTGAACCAATGACATACTACGTCCGTTCTACCGCAAACAGGTAACGCCTAAGTCTCCAATCGTCGAGCAGCAATACACCTAACTGCTAGAATGAGTGCGTTAGTACCGTCTACCTTTTCTCTCACCCTTGTGCGATCGAGAACACCCCGTTTACCCGTAGTTAGCCTGAACTACGTTTTGCTCTGATTTCTCATGCCAGATGAGAATACGTTGGCACAAGACACGACGTCTTGGCGAGCAATCCCCCCCCCCCCCCCCCCCCCCCCCCGTAGTTTCACGAACTACGTTGACTCTGACTTTCCCATTGCACGAGGGAATACGTAAGCATAGAGCGACGATGCTCTATCTAGTCAGTTCTCTCCGTTTTACCTTTAGTAGCCGTAGATAGTTTGTTTTTCACCCATAGACTAGACAACAAGCGTGGATCCTGTCGAGTACGACGGACGTAAGGGGTGTTAATACCTTCCCCTTGCGTAACCGACTCCCGAACCCGAGATATGGTTGCGATGACCTGTCTTATTCTCTTTTCGTTAGGTTTTCTTCGATCGTTTCCTTTCCCTCTCTTTGGGATAAATAATGAACGGTGGCGACTCTTCTGTCCTCCGTTGGCCCTCTTCGCAGCGATGCGACACATATTCGTAAACACTATTTTTTAGAAAAAAATTAGGGTTTAAGCGGAGATGTTTCTCCAAAAAGTGACATGATGACATGGTAAGGTTTCTAAGGTCCAAAGTGACTTAATACATGTATAAATATAGTGTCTTTCGATCCATATTTTCTACAAAACACACAACCAAAGAATGAATGCATATCTCCACATTGCATTTTTGTATTTCAATGGCAGAAAGTCGTCGTTTCAATTTACGGCCACCAATGACACACCTCTCATCGATCTAATATCTAAATTGAATACTCTTATGTGATATCCAAAAAATCGAAGAATTGTCAAGCTTGAGTATCGTTCACTATCTCTTAACAGAAAATAGAAGATATAATTCATCAATTTAGAACTGGAGACAAATGAAGATTTACAGGTCATGTGGAGTACATTTTACCATTACGCATCAAATGGTCCTATTGAAGTGGATGTGAAAATCAAAAGATATGTCGACGATATTATCAATACGTTGCAACGTCCTGAACTACTCGTTTATAACGATATGTAATGTTAAATTTATATTAACAATTATCTTAATTTAATGTCAATTTAATGTCAAGTTAGTTTTGTTTCTAAATTTGCTTATACAGTCTAGGTTTATGGTTTAAAGTATCAAGACTATTTTCGAATATACATCTCCAAAATATATTTTAAAAAAAATTTAAAGATGCAACTCTAAACAAAATTTAAGTATAATTGTAGTGTTTCATTCGTTAGCGTTCAATTCTGTAAAAAAATAAATGCGTCCAAAAATACATCTCCAAAAATATAATATTTTTTACTTTTTACCAAAGTTTGAAAGAATCTATAAGAATGAAAAAATTGTCTAAATCTATGACACGCTATAATAAAACATTTTTTACTTTTTATCAAAGGTTTGAAAGAATTTATAAGAATGAAAAAGAAATTGCCTAAACTATGACACGCTACAATTCAGTCTTAGACTTATCATATTCTCAGCCCTACACTACCATAGAGGAAATATTAGTATACCTGCACTAGAGGAAGTATTATTATTATACATGAGTAAACATGTATAATAGCAGTGACAAATATAAATTTGATTGAAGTATACTTTTCCCATTCTTTATTCTATGAAGATAAATGTGCAAGAATCAATTTCAAACAAAAAATACTATGAAGATAAATTAAACAAAATTACATTCTTTTGGCAAGAAAGAACCATCTTTGACAACCCTTTTGAAAAAGAAAGCAAAACATATATTACTATACAAGTACAAGTAAGAAAAAAGTAGAAAAATTCCAGCTCAAACAAGGGACAAAAAAATAAATAAATAAAATTGTTTAAGACAGATTGTTTTGACTTTCATTTGAATGACTGTATACCTCATCTCTTTTTTCTTTGTTCCTAACAATGGATGCGATGCATCTTTCATCAGACAAGTATCTCTTATCTTCACCATTAGATTTAGTGACTACCAAAGAAGAATGCTGATCTTCCTTCACTTCAGTATTAATGGTTTTTACACCGCCATTCTGGTTCATATTCATATCTTGCCATAGTCGACGACTAAGTTTCGCGACATTATCTACTTGTGAGTCGTCGCGATTGGGATCACAATTTAGATCTATCTGTCCAGCACTGGACTCGCCAACTTCGGCTTGACCTCTATTTATCCCTTCCTGTTTTTCCAAAGGATTTACGTTATCTCTTGATGCTCCTTCGGTATCAGGCTTGTGAATATGGTCTTTCTTGGCATCAGCATCTGCTTCACGATCAGATTGGCGTTTCTTCTTGCGTAGCATAAGGGTTTTGAACCGACGCTTCACGGTCGTGCACACGTTGCAAGTACATGTTGGCTTGTGTCTCCCTTTCCCGCTTGGGGGCTGAATGCACACAATACAAGAGCAGCCGGGTCGGTGTCTAGGATGTTTAGTTGTGGCTCCAGCTGAGGAATCAGTAGGGTCGATGAAATTTTCTCCTAAAACTGCTAAACTTGCAAGCGCGTCTAAGCCAGAAGGCTCGTGTTCTTGGATCGACTTGCTGTTTTCTACAATCCGTCGCTTCTTAAAATCTGTGAAACACAAACATTAACTTCAACCTTGTCTCAAATATGACAGATGAAGATCTTATAAAAACACAAACAGAAGGATCATACCTTTGCTGGATTTCAAAAGATTTTCTAATTCCCTTGAACTCAGCTCTTCTAGAGCAGAACATGAAGATCTGAAAAAACAATGTTCACACAAAAATTGTAAAATATTTTATCACTATCTCATATGAAAACTAGTTTAAATTCCAAAAAAAGTACTAGTAATTGATGATAATAATGGAGCACCTGGTTGTATCCCAAACATTTTCAGAACATGTCCATTTGGGAGGAAGAAGAGCATCGACCGGCAACTTTCTCCATTTTGAGCAATCATCACATTGAGCCCATTGTTCCTTCGCCCTGGATGAAATAGTTACCATACTCAGACCACAAGTTTAAAATTTTCTCACCACATCATTATACAATTTCAAATACTTTCATGATGCATAACTATGATCAAAAGGATGTTTGGAAGAGCTTATTGAACTTATCATACAGCATAATCAGAGTTTTTAACTTTTTTATAAAAACTTATGAAAATAGCCTATCCATAAACTGTTTTCGGATTAGAAAGTTCTCTATAATTATTCATATTCAGAGCTTATACAGAGTCCCCGTTTTCTCTTTAATTGTAGAAACAATTCATACATAAGCACTTATACAATAAATGTTAATTGATATTTGAATGACTACAAACACAGATCCATGAATATATCAAACTAATGTCATATCATCGAAGAAATTTATAGGTAAGACTGACATGTTTGTATAAACAACTCAATTAGGCACTTATCATATAAGTGCTTACGCTATAAAGCACGGACACCAGAAACACGACACCGACACTAACACGTTGACATTGGTGATAATTTTTTAAAAATAAATAAATAAAACATAATCACAAGTGTCGGTGTTGGTGTCCAACACTGACAGACATGGATACACCTCTTTTTAGAGGTGTCAGTGCTTTGCTACAGAGCGTATAAGCTATTTCTATGAAAAGAACATAAAACAAAGTCAAACTATTTTCATGTAAGCTATAGGTTGCTTTCATAAGCTATCGTATAGAGCTTATGGAATTTCGCTGAAAACAACTTATGAATTTTCCATAAGCTACTACTTCCATAATCTCTCGCAAATAAAGTATTATACCGGTAGATACGCTCAAATAAACCAATCCAAATATGAAAAAAGTTTGGACTCTTACCCAGATGAAGAGGCACTGAATATTGTTTTCTTTCCAAAAACCGGAGGTTCCTGAGTTAAATGAAGCACGATTGTCATATAGTTTAGCAAAATAGCAACGATTTGAACATGAAACTCCAAACTATATCGGTCCATATTCACACCACAAAATAGATAATATACAAAATCAAATAAGGATTGATTTGACATTGTAACACTTACATCATATTCTTCAAATACTTGGTCCTCAATTGTGACAATGCTTGGCTTGACACGAGGCGGCGGACGAAGCAAGTCCTGTGCTTCTTCCCATGTAAGTCTCAACTCCATAGCATCTTCATTACCAATGAGCAATCTCTTACTTTTAAGACCAATATTTCGCGTCCTCTTCTTTTCTAAAGCTGAAATTTTTTGGTCCAATGAATTATTGTTTGTCATCTCGCCATTTTCGGGTTTAAGCAAACCACCTGCTCCGGTACCCAAATGAGGAGGTCTTGGATGTCCATTTAAGTGAAGCTCCCCATTCCCTTTTGTTGAATGGAGAAGATCGGCACAATTACTTCCCATTGGAAGATTCTCAGTTCCACCAGAAAAGGTGGCTCCCTTTGCCAAAATGCCATTAGAAACGTCCTATTTAGACAATAACCATTAATCATATTCACAAACCACAAAAAATTACAATATGTGATTTGAAGAAAAGACCATAGACCGTAAAATGGAAAATTTTGTGACCAACCAGTGTATCTAGCGAATTTGATGACTTTCTGAAACCCATAACAAGTTTTCCCCCAGGATCTATCCGACTAAATGTAACTGCAAAAGCCAAAAGATACATCAATAAATAATATTCAACAGATCAATTCTATAAGAGCATGGATTCTTTCATTTCTCATACAATTTGATCTAAATAAGAATTCAAGCGAAAATTTGTAATGGAATAAGTGTGCATGAGTTTAGCTCCATGAACTGGTGCATACCGGTATCACCAGCACGTAAATCCATGGCCTGTATGCAAGGGGTCACACCCTCCAATACATACATCCTGCTGTTGTTATTAGGCCAAAATCTGAACTGAAAAGTCCATTCATTCCCTTTCACATCTTGGACCCGCAAAGGAAGGCCTTCAGAATGTGAAATATGAGGAAAATAAGCCTGAAATTCGTATAAAAATTTGTAAGATGTCCAAATTAGAGGGTGAAGATATGTCTCAAACAGATAAAAAGTAAAACAGAAAACAAGGAACCGAAGAAAATAAAAATATAAACAAACCTCAGCACAGGCTTTTGGGAGAACAAGACGACCAATTCTACCTGCATCGCTAGCACTCAACACCTTCTCAAACAAAGGCACTACAGTGGACTTCAAACTGTTATCATTACATCAAGGGAAATTTTTTGATAAATCAATGTTTTTATTGCGATCCATGTTTAAAAAAATTACTACGTAGATACTCTAGGATCGATGTTATTTCAAAAAATTATATATAGGAACTACTATAAAGGATACTCTCCAGACAAACGCTCGAGCTCCTGATCCGTAATCCTTGGCCAATATCTCGGAAGTAACTGATTCTTGCCCCTTCCATCAGCAGGAGGCCGGGCAATGCGTGGTTGATTAACCATCCCTTTTTCAGTTTCTACTTTCATGGTAAGGCCAGTCTTCAATAGTTTGGGCAATATAGGGCGAGTTCTCGGCCCTTGATGAAAGGGAGGAGATACTTTCCCCTCGAGTCTTCCTTCTATATTCTCTCCAACCGAAGGTGTGAACGAGTTGCTCCCTGAAGGGTTTCCCAAACACATATTCAAAGACGGCTTAACATTTGATTCATGCGTGTTTTTAATCTCCCATGTCGGTCTATTACTTTCAAATGTAGCAAAAGTTAATGACTGAGCAGACGGTTTAATCATGTTCGAAAATCCAGTATCCCCTCCTTCCTTGAATGAAGGCTTAACTTCTTGATTGTTTTTTCCATTACATGTAATCGCGCTGTCTCTCGGAGGAGCATGATTCACATGGATGGTTTCGCTAGCTTCAACAACTCTGCATAATTGCATAAGTTTTCCTTCATCAACATTGCTCACAAACACTCTGCCATCAAAATGAGCAGAATGCATATCCCTTGCGTTATTTTGGGTCATCGAAACGGGCCAGTTAGGATTTTCAGTATTCCTCATCTGCAGAAAAGTATAATATAGAAGAAACCTATCAAGTCGTGTCATAGAATCAAACAACAGAAAATCGAGATTAAACTAACCATATTATGTTGGGAAGTATTTACACAGCTAACACAACCTATACCACCGAAGTCAAGATACTCGAACAAAGATCTAGATACTATGCATCCACAATGGATAGGCTGCAAAACCAAGTCAAACATACTTCAAAGACTCAAAAGAGAAAGAGAAGTTCTAAATAGAATATTCTTGTCGGAAAAATAAACATCACCTTACCTTGTTGCAAAAGTTACACTCTCGCCAACCAGTTTGATGACGGTGGAATTTATTACAGAAAACAGAATTCTCATAGGCAGATCTAGAGCACACAAAGCGAAAGGAAGAACTAATAAATGAATTATTATTGATCAAATCAAAACACATAGTAAGATTTGCTATAAATACTTATACAATAAAGCATTTAATACAAAATTAACATTATTTCAAAAAGGAAATACATTTTCCATATTGGTATCTAAAATTACCATATAGATAGATACACTTACAATGATTCAATGATGTCACACTTCCATTCCTCCACAAATCTAACATAACAGAAAAAATCCAAAAAGTTAGTTTACTAAATATATGATTCAAAGTTTAAAAATGAAACAGAAATCAAAATTTTACTACTAACAAATAAAAACCATTTTATAATTTGGTCATTACAAACATTTCCAAAATTAGTTACATTGATCTCATCATCAAATCAAACAACAATAATTCAGGTATTTCCCATTTCTACCCCTACTTCTACAATCACAATACACAACAATATTGTCATCGAATTATAGTTCTATGAATCATTCATGCATTTAATGTTTTTTTCAAAAATGTGAGGTGTTTGGTTATAACAGGCGCACAAAAACACAAAAACCAGAAAATCCCGGAAATGATATAGAACCACACATATCCAATTAGATTATCAAAAACCCAAAAAAAGTAAAATCAGTGAAATTGAAAAACAGAATCACACACAAACAAAACCATTACCCCCAAAAATGAAACCACACTCACAGAATCAAATCATCGCAAAATCAGTGAAAAGATGAAATCGAGAGAGAAAAGGAGTGAACTTTATTTACCCGCACTTGATGCAGAGTTGAGTGAATCCACCAGATCGTAGAGGCCACCCTTTCTTCCATTCATGAACACACGAACCATTCACGATACCAATGTCAGAACCCATGAATCAAAATTCAAAATTTCAACTGCCAAATACCCATAAACCAAAGTCAAAATCAAATCAAAATCGCTTTGACCCTTACATCCATGCAAAAAATTCTACATCAAAAACAACAAAGGGGCAACCAAAAAAACAAATCCAAAAAAAATAAAATAAAACATAACCACGACAACCTTTGACTTGAATGAATCACCCCCAACAGAAAACCTAGGAATGGGTCGGTCGCATGAAGTAAAAAAAAACACGAATTTAGTCAAATCTCTGCACCAAAAAAGTATAATCTGTTAGAATAACAAAATGAGATGAAGAAGAAGAAGAAAGTGATGGAAATGAGTGAAAGAGTAATAATGAGAATTGACCTGGGTTTTTAGAGAGAGAAAACGTGAAGTGGGTATGGGAATTGAGGGAGTCTGTGTAGAGAGAGAAAGAGAAAGAGATGAGAGAGAGAGTATATGTGTGAGTGCATGCAAAGCAACAGATGCATAAAATGCATGCACGACAACACTTGAAGACACAAACAAACTCAACATTCAACATATACATACAATTACAAACTCCACCGCTAACCTTAATTAACTCAACGCATACAATGCAACAAATCGTTTAATTTTCTTGAAACTGCTTTTTTTTTTTTTTACATTGAGAAGTGTGATAAGGTTACCAGCGGGTTATTTTGGGTGTGAATGTGACTTGGGCATGGTTCTAGTTGTCTTGTTATTGATTCATTGGGATTATTAGGTGAAACATGTGTTTGTGCTTGGATTGCACATGTTGTATGTAGGTGAGGTGGCATTTTAGAACTAGAAAAAGGGTTTGAAAATTATTGTTGATGTGGGTATTTATATTATTTTTGGGTTGTTTGGTTTAAGGGGTTATTAATGATGGGTAATGGAGGATAAGGGTTTTAGATGTGAAATCTATGTCATAGTTAATGTTATGTCTATTCTTCTCATATTGTTCTTACAATAGCTTTATGTCTTTCTCTATGTAATACTAGTATATCTTAGACTATTTCTATCATTGTTATAATCTTTAAAAGTCATTGAGTAATCAACTCATCTGATTTATATTTATATTTAAAACTAAATATATTAATTATTTAATAATATTTTAAATAAATATTTATTTACAATAGTTATTGATTCTAAATATTATAAATATAAGAGTGTTTATTTAGTTTTAGGAATAAATTTGAAAATAAATTTATTATAACTAAGCGTTAATTTTACGTGCCTCTAATGTTTGAGAAATTTGCCCTCCAAATCTCGCATGAGAAATTTATCTTTAAATTTTTGTTTAAGGACTCTCTTCTCTAATTCTCACATAAGATGGGATTATCGTTTACCTAGCTTAAATAATTATGCACTTCTCAAACCTTATGCTTGAAGGATTATGGATTAGAATAAATTTGATTGGGCTTTCGAAGAGATCAGATCATGTCATATTTGGCATCATAATGGTATAAGGGAGCATAAGGAAAGTTAAGGTGACCTCATGTGTCTAGCACGTGAGTGCGCTCAGCCCATACCATTTTGTTTGGAATGTGGGCCACCGACTAAATATTGTATGGGTCCACATTGTTGTCATTTACACTTAGACAATAATAGTTGGCGCCTCTGATTCCTTGAAATGCAAACTTTTGTCTAATAATTTCAAATAGACGGCTCTGAAGTGGTACATGAACCTCTCTCGTCTTTTAGTGACCACTATCAAGACCTCTCGAGGAAACTAATCCATCAATTTTCAGCGAGTAAACACCCAAAAAAAATTACAACTAACATATTTAATGTCTATCAAGGGCACTCAGAGTCCCTGGGAGAATATCTTGTGTGATTTAATGAGGCGACTATAAAGGTGGTACATCCAAACCAAGAAATATTCGTATGAGCAAAATTGTTTAAAGGTCGGACACTTCAACGAGTCTCTCACCTAAAAATCCATCATTTTCATGGCTAAAATTATGGTGTGGGTTGAGTGTTATATCAAAGGAGAAGAGGTTCATGCGGAAAAGAAACCAAGGATGTCAAAGAGCATGCCACTGGTGGGTTTGATTCTTCGCAAGAACAACGCTGAAGCTAATGTACTTCACCTGTTATGGGCATTACGACTTTCAAACTCAATGGGAGGGTTCGCGGATAACTTTATACATCTCAACATTCGTCGAGGGCAAATATGGCATGAAGCTCTCTACAATCACAACATCCCACATACTCTGACTCCAACGTCAAAGGTCATGGGGCCCGAACCCAATATGTGGTGCAAATACCACAAGGTTAACAACTATCACACTGATAACTGCTACCAACTCAAAAGAGATATTGAGCATGTTGTTTAAGAAGGCCACTTAAAGAAGTATGTCAGAGGAAAACCTTAACAAGGAGGGGGTGAGTTATGGGCTAAAGGTAGATACTAGCCAAGAATCCCTCGATCTAGAAGATACAAAGATCCAGAAGGATAAGGGGTGACAGGCTAGTTTATCAAACACTTAGTACCATCGCAGGAGGTTTTGTTGGAGACGGGGAATCCAGCTCCTACTGAAGAAGATATGCATTGGGTTCCTCCCATATGTAAACGATCATATAGTGATAAAGGTACAATTGTCAAA
Organism: Lathyrus sativus; assembly: GCA_963859935.3. Lineage (NCBI taxonomy): Eukaryota > Viridiplantae > Streptophyta > Magnoliopsida > Fabales > Fabaceae > Lathyrus > Lathyrus sativus. Next base: position 380,383,450 of record OZ012739.1, read on the forward strand.
CTAAGAAATCAAATAAGTTTTAAATGATCAAGGAAGCTCGCCTGGTATCTTGTACTAGGTCGCCTTTGAGGGACTAAAATTGGATCCAGACAACCCGCAGTCATTTAGGGGCTCCTTGGTTGACTTTTGTGGATAATAAGTCTAAGTGGAGGGTTATATTGTGGAACTATGTGCTTGCATGTTTAATTAGGAAGTGATGGATGTGATCAAAGTTCCTAGACAAGCAAGATATGTCTAGCCCTGATAACATCATGGTTTTGATGATGACAACACCTAAAGTAGTTAAAATATTTTTATAACAACATTTGAAATTGTAACACTCCTGTAGAGATCTTGATGATAAAGCATAAAAACAAGCAAACTAGTTCAAGCGGTGAAAAATGCACAAGATATTTAATCAAGCCTCCTCTAAATAAAGTTGAAGATTTAGGGTTTGATAATCACTAGTGATACTCTCTAATATTGATGGCACTTGACGTGAAGATATCTCAAGCCTTATCTCCAAGAAGATTCAAGTGATGTCTTTATGTGATTGGTATATATGGCAAAAGGACTTGAAGATTTAGAGTGTGAAATAGAGGAAATGTGAAAGCTTGTCTGATCTTGTTTGAGTGATTAGTGATTTGTAAAAGGACAGTGGTGTTTTCGTAAAGTAATATGGATAAATCACACACTCACTAAAATTGTTTTTGAAGCCTTATCTTTTTCAAATAAAATCACCAAAAAAAATATTATGAAACATAGCTAGATGAATTAGAAATTGTAAGATTGATTAGGGAAAGTTTTTAAACTACCTATTCGATTATATTAAGTCACTGGTCGATTAGATAAGGGCAAAATGAGACTATAATCGATTATGATGGTGCCTTAATTATGGGTAACAACTTACTACGCAACATTTTGCTCTGTTTTATCATTGTTTTAGTAGTAGGTATTTTGATTTTGTTTGCATACCAAATTGAGATTATTCAATAGGATTTATCTGTGTTATTATGATTTATATGATTAAGAATGTTCCATATGTCATTTGATCTTTTGGAAAGGATTTACTTGTGGTGCAGGTCTCAAAAACATGAGAAAAGTAAAATGACCATGTTCCCTGCTCATATGTGTATTTATACGTGTTCAGATACCCATTAAACACCAAAAATTAACACATCTGGCCATAAGTGTACTAATGCGCATATCATTGGCCCAACAAGTTCCAATACGCAACTCCATATGTGTATGTGAATCACCAAGCAAAAATTCCTCTATTCATATGCATACTCATATGTGTATGGGGTGTAGCAATAGTCTAACATGCATATTCGTACGCATATGAAGATTTTGAAGACGGAAATTTCCTTTATCCATACGGGTCCTCATAAGTGTATCACACATGTTGGACGCCCTAATTTACCTTAAAAAAATCCCATTGGAGTATTTAAGGAAGGAGAGTGATATTTTGAAGTTTTTATCTTGATTTTTGAAGGCAGAAGTGATTAGGAGCAAGGAAAACATGATAGGAACAACGGGAAGTGCCAAAATCCAATGGATTCCTCAATTGAAGCTTCTTTTTTTGTGATCATTGTGTAATGCTTATGAATTTTATTATATATTTTGTTTACATTATACGTAGCTAAACCCTCTAATTCTAGGGATGTGTCACTATTCTTTATGGAATTTGAGTTTCATAATTGACATTTGTAAAAACTGAGGTTTTGTTCCTATATGATTTATTTCTTTTTCGTGCTTAATGCTTTTCTTTTTCTGACAAGTTGGGAATTAATTTATGATTACCTATTAGGAAAGACTTTCAACAGTAACACTTTATTAAAATATTATAGATTAGTTATCACCTAGGCATAGGGATATCAACTAGAAAATGTATTATTCTTAATAACAAAATATTTTGAGTCATTTACAATGTACTATAGACATATGGATTGGTTTGAATACCAAAGTTTTATTCACTAAGAACTTAGGAATAAATAAACTTAAAATCCAATAATATGTAGGAATAAAGCAAGTTGTTGCAAGGTCAATGTAGGATATCAAACGAGTTCAAGTTCAGCTCTCATTCCTAGCAGGCTCTTCTCTTATTATTTTCTTCTCTATTAAATTTGTCTTAGTTTTATCTTTTGAAAACAAACAAACTAAAAACCCTTGAATACATTTTTATTCAACTAAGTTCAAAACTGAACTCTAAAATATAACATACTTCTCAAGTGTAACACCCAACTCTACCCCGTAAGCGTATTATAAAACATATACGGAAATATCACATAAAAGTACATCAGAGTTCTCAAACAAGCAGGATGTCACACTAAGTCACTTCATAAATAAACCAAGATTATCTAGCTTTCAATTAAAAAAACGGAATAAATTCAGTTCCTTAAACATAATTTCCACCACGAGGTGATCATACATCCTTAATTCAACCAATAAAAGAATATGTAACAATTAATCAAGAAAATAAGTCAAATATAACGTAATCCCGTCATCCCATGTTACGTATCAGAGTGACTTCTAGGACTCGATCAAATAGCAACACACTTCAAGCACTACTCAGGTACCTGGTCATCTGCATTTCCAAGGAGCACAGACACAACAAACAGAAAATGGGTGAGAACTACATTCAATAAATAAGTGGTGAAATACACATGCTAAGGAGTAGTTACACACCACACATATAATCATACACGTACAACACACATACACGTGCCACGTCAATCACTCAGCATCAATATCTCATATCAAATACAAATACGCAATGTGACTCACTGACTCGACACAATGCATGTGGTACCAACACAAATACATACGGTTCACCCTAGAACCCGATTCCCGTCGGAATCTGGATAAGTCGTATATGTTCCTCTGAACTACAACTTATCTCCACAACGACTTCCACATGAAGTTCGGATGAAAGTAGGCACTTATCATGGATTCCCACCTAGCCATCTCTACAAGAAACATGACATGAAATGGATAACCACGCAATTATGCAATATAATAATTCAAGCATAATTCATGATCACTAATGATCCACACGAGCCATCCGCACACCGTAATCCTCTCGGGAATTACCACAATCGCACAAGATTATTCACATTTGATAATCATGGCTCACACTCATCAAAATACACCCCCTAAGGACACACCCATATAATTCCACGTTCTCCCGATTTAATTCATTACTAATATTTCTTAAGTTCATTTTAGTCATATTAATCCTACCGAGTAAACGGAAATGCATTCCAAGCGAAATCCAGATGGAAATCACAAAAACTGGGGAAATGTCATCCCAGACTGTCCATACGCGTACCAACATGGTCCATACGCGTAATACCTGCGGTCATACGCGTATTAGACCTACCTTACGCGTATATCCAAAGGCCTTCGCCTCCCAAAACACCTCAGAGTCACTCCCTTACGTGTATGACTACCCTCATACGCATATTGCCCAAGCCCATACGCGTATCATACACGTATCACCAGATGGTTGTGCTGGCACTGGGGACAGGGCACGTCTGCTACGCGTACAGCCCTTGGAAAGTCCCTCATACGTGTATTGACACCTCCAATACGCGTATGACAAACAGATCTGTCAAAAAACTCATATCTCATCATTCTCACGAGTTTCTACTCAAGATCCATCATTCTATCTTCCCATTCATACTCAAACTCATATTTTACTCGATTCCAATGAATCCTATCTTATATTCTTTCAAGATTCTAGTTATTAGATCTAGTTTTGATTATGGTTAAACCCTTAGTTTTCAGATCTATTAATCCACAATATTCTATCACAACTTCAGGAAATTTCCACATGAATTTTCATATTCATACCAGAATCATACATACAACATCATACAATGATCATTCAACAATAACACCAATCACAGGGAAATCATACTATCACGAAAATTAACTAAAAAGGTAAGAACAGGCAAAATTCCTACGAGAGAAAGGACCTCTCACTACCCTCTCATGTTAAATCACCCATATTGAAATCCATTCTCCCCTTTACCTTAGGTTTGATCTCTTTCTTGACAACAATGGAGGAATCTTGGTTCTTCTACCCTAGCTTTCCTTCCTCTGCCTTTTCCCTTTTCACGAATGTTAACTGTTTTATCCCACTAATACTCTCTTAACCCTCTTAATCAGATTTTAATTCATTTCATTTAATTACTAATAATAATAATAATATTAATATTAATAATAAAAATAATAATAATAGCCATAATTCTATTAATACTATTATTAATAATAATTGAAATAATAATATTAATAATCATAATGCTCTTAATCTTGTTATTAAATTATCCATTATTCTAGGTCCACATTACCCCTAACTAAGGTCAGCTCCCACTCTCGCCCATAACCTCATACCCCTAAGGAAGGACATCACAACAATTACGCACACAATAAGGTATAAAAGACTAAATAATTCAAATGGGGTGTTACAACTCTCCCCCACTTAAAATATTTTCGTCCTCGAAAATGTACCTGCTGAGAACAATTCCGAATATGACTCTCGCATCTTGCTCTCCAATTCCCAGGTCACACTTCCCCCAGCAGCTCCTCCCCAAAATACTCTTACCTACAGAATATATTTCCCTCTTAATTGTTTCATCTTGCGGTCTTCGATCCTTAATGGCATCGCCTCCACCGTAAGGTTATCTCGAACTTGCACTTCATCTCTCTGAAGCACATGAGATGGATCAGCAACATACTTCCGAAGTTGCGATACATGAAACACGTCATGCAGATTTGAAAGTTCGGGTGGCAACGCCACTCTATAGGCAACCGCTCCAACCCTCTGCAGAATCTGATACGGTCTAATGAACTTAGGTTCCAATTTCTTTGATTTCAGCGCACGACCAACACTGGTTACCGGATTGACTCTAAGAAATACATGGTCACCCTCGCTGAATTCCAATTCTTTCCTCTTATCATCATGGTAGCTTTTCTGCCTACTCTGGGCCGTCTTCATTTTCTCTCTAATCATCTGGATTATCTCCGTAGTCTATTGCATAATCTCGGGTCCGAGTACCGTACTCTCGCCCGACTCATACCAACATAGAGGTGTCCTACACCTCCTACCATACAATGCTTCAAAAGGTGCCATTCTAATACTAGAATGATAACTGTTGTTGTAAGTAAATTCAATCAGCGGTAAATGAGTATCCCAAGCGCCTCTTCGCTCGAGTATACAAGCTCTCAACAAATTATCCAATGACTGAATAGTCCTCTCAGATTGACCATCGGTCTGCGGGTGATAAGCAGTACTCAGTTTTAAACTGGAACCCAAAGCTTCTTGCAAGCTTTTCCAAAATCTGGATGTAAACCTCGGGTCTCTGTCAGATATAATGCTCGACGGAACCCCGTGTAACTTCACTATCACTCTGATATAAATTTCTGCTAACCTCGTCAAAGGAAAACTGATGTTAATCGGTATAAAATACGTCGACTTCGTCAGTCTATCCACAATTACCCAAATTGCGTCAAAATCTCTTGCCGTATTCGGCAATCCAGTCAGAAAATCCATTGCAATAATATCCCATTTCCACTCCGGTATTTCCATCGGTTGCATCAAACCGGGTGGTTTCTGGTGTTCCACCTTTGACTTCTGATAAGTCAAATAAGCATATACAAACCGAGCTATGTCTTTCTTCATACCCGGCCACTAAAATAATTTCTTCAGGTCTTGATACATTTTTGTAGCTCCTGGATGAATACTCAAGCTACTCCTGTGGCTTTCTAGCAAAATTACCTTTTTCAAATCAGGATTATCTGATACACAAATTCTGTCTCTGAACTTCAACACGCCAGACTCATCTACTTTAAAGTCTTCTTCCTTATCCGTTCCGCCTACGGTTATCAAGTCTACCAATTTCAAATCCAGTTTCTTACCTTCTCTTATTTCACGAAGGAAATCATTGTTCACTTTCATCATCCCCAACATTACACTTTCTAAAGTTAACTCACAAACCATACTCAAGTCTCTAAACTGCTCAATCAAATCTAATTCTCTAATCATCAATGTTGACATATGTATCGTCTTCCGACTCAAAGCATCTGCCACGATGTTAGCTTTACTGGGATGGTAACTCAAGCTAAAGTCATAGTCTTTCAGAAATTCCAGCCAACTTCGATGCCTCAATTTAATTCCTTCTGGTCAAACAAATATTTCAAACTCTTATGGTGACTGAACACTTCGAATCTAGACTCGTACAAATAATGCCTCCAAACCTTTAGTATGAAAATCACTACAGTTAACCCTAGATCATGACTAGGATAATTCCTTTCATGAATCCTTAATTGTCGTGAAGCGTAAGCCACAACCTTCCCATCTTGCATCAAAACACCACCTAATCCCATTTTAGACGCATCACAATATACCACAAAAGGATCATTTGTATTTGGTAAGGTTAACACTGGTGCGGTAGTCAACCTTTTCTTCAGTTCTCAGAAACTTTCTTCACACAAAATATCCCATACAAATGCCTGGCCTTTTCTAGTCAACTGGGTCAACGGAAGAGCCAAATTAGAAAACCCTTCGATGAACTTACGGTAATAGCCTGCCAAGCCTAAGAAACTTCTAATCTTTGTCATTGACTTTGGAGCCTCCCACTGAAGCACAACACTCACTTTCGATGGATCCACTGTTATGCCTCCTCCAGAAATAACATGTCCAAGAAAACTCACTTTGCTCAACCAAAACTCATACTTCGAAAGTTTTGCAAATAATTTATTATCCTTCAACACTTGCAACGCAACCCTCAAATGCTCTACATGATCTGCTTCTGACTTGGAGTAAATCAAAATGTCATCAATGAAAACTACTACAAACTGGTCCAAATAAGCATGGAAGATACGATTCATATACTCCATGAACACACCCGGTGCATTAGACACACCAAACGGCATCACTGCATATTCATAATGTCCATACCGAGTTCTGAAAGTTATTTTCTAGATATCATCCTCTTTCACACGGATCTGATGATAGCCTGACCTCAAATCAATTTTACTGAACACACGGGCTCCCACGAGTTGATCCATCAGATCGTCGATTCTTGGAAGTGGATATTTATTCTTAATGGTTACTTTATTCAACTGGCGATAATCGATGCACAAGTGCATACTGCCATCTTTCTTCTTTACTATCAAAACTGGCGCTCCCCATGGCGACACACTGGGTCTGATAAACTTTTTGTCCAATAATTCTCCCAACTGAGATTTCAACTCTGCCAATTCTGACGCTGACATTCTGTATGGTGCCATAGATATAGGTCTGGTACCAGGGACAAGATCAATCGTAAACTCTACTTCCCTCTCTGGAGGTAACTCTGCAACATCCTTTGGGAACACTTCAGGAAATTCTCTCACGACAGGTAATTCCTCAATCGATGACTTACCCTCCATAGATAACGAAATGAACATTGCAAATACCTTAGCTTCATCTTCTAGCAAGATTCTCAACTCCTTAGTAGATATAAGACTAGCCATTTCTTCTTCTTCTTCGGGAGTTAGGAATAACAACCTCTTCCTATATCAATCAATATACACATAATTGCTCTCGAGCCAATTCATCCCTAAAATAACATCCAGCTCACTGAGTGGTAGACAAATCAAGTCCACTCCAAATTCCTTACCAAATATCGACACAGGATAATTCAAACACACTAAAGATGTAGTGATTGATCCAATAGATGGAGTATTAATCACCATCCTTCTACTTAAAGTAGAAGGCACAAGCCCCAGTCTCTTCACACAATCCACAGAAAGAAACGAGTGTGTAATACCCCAAATTTTACCCTTAGATTAGTCGGTTCATTTCGCATTTCATCTCATTCTACATTTCATTGCAAACTAACTGCTAACCAGTTTGCTCAGTCTGCTGGTTTTGCAGGAAAAATCACACAGTGCGCTCTTTAGCTTATGAAGGGCAAAATGGTCATTAATTTTCAGCCCACTGACAATTTATGAAGTTGAGTCGTCCTTAGGAATCCCCCGAGCGACAAGGGTTTCCATCTCTGAGTCAGTTGACTTATTTGGTGAAGAGCTAAATTTTACGACAATATTGACGCCAGATTTCTCGCGACACGGCATATTGTATTCAAGAGTCGAGATTCAGTCGTCAGTTGGATTTCAGAAATGTTGTTTGATTCCAAACCATATAGAGCTGAATGTGTTGAGATATCAGTGGATTCAGGTTAAATCGGTGCGAGAATGTTCTTTGAGGAATTTATTTTGACAGACACATGTTTTCCTGCTTTCTGCTGGTCAACGGTCGATTTTAAAGGAACAGTGGATTTCCGTGCGCATTGAATTTATAATGAATATATGTTGTTTTAATCATGACTATTAGTTGAGCTGATTCAGGTTACCGGGTTAAAGTAGTCGAGATGCGGTTTGAATTTTCAATACGGAAGACAGTTCATTCTGCCGTTTAGCCGGATTTCTCTGCTTATCCGTTCAAGGCCATATTCATCGACATTATTATCAGACGGATTTAGTCGGGTAAATTGAATCAGTGGAATTTATTTGTATGGATTTAAGCAGATAAAGTTTATTTGCACGAATTTAGTTGGAGGAGCTTGATCGGATAAATTTCATTAAATGGTTTTTAATTGTTTGAGTTTATCTGGAGAAATTTAGTCGGATAGATTTAATTAAATGAATTTATTCGTTTAAGTTTTATCGGATGGGTTAGTCTGAGGTTTTAATCGGAGATTATAATCAGAGAAATGTGATTGAAGAAATAATTTGAATTTATTCATTTAAATTCTATATTATTACAATATTACATGTATTACAATATTACAAAAAATTACAAAAAGTACTAAAAGTCCTAATTTCTCTAAGTTTGTCTCTGCGCCCGATTCGTCAAACTCTGACTTTCGACTCTGTTGAACCTGCAAAACAAATCAACAACAGATAATAGAATTAATTAAAGTTAGGTTTTTTTTCGGGTACGTCGGGAGGATAACAGAATATTGCGTTGGCAGCTCCCAACTTTTATTTTCGGCCTCGACACAAATTCGGCAACATCTGTTCATTACGGTCCAAGAGAGAGAAAAGTGTTTTTTTAAGAAAAAGTGATTCTGAAAAAAGTGCTTTTGGAAAAAGCACTTATTCTAAAAAATGGTTTTGCCAAACAGGTCACAAACACGTTATCCCCAGAAATTTCTGAATCCAACGGATCAAACACAGCATCAACAAACTTCTCCAAAATTTCAGCAATAATTAGCCATGAAAAACACAAACCATCACAACAATAAGCAACCAAGTTTCCTGAAAATTGTAACAAATCAAACAACAAAATCGTAGTAGCAAACCCAGCAACAAAATCATAAAATTAGCAACAACAGCAGCAAACCCTGAAAGTTCCTGAAGAACAGCCACAAAAATCACCAGAAAATCGCAACAAAGAGGCCCAAAAATCCAAATCTGAACTAATATAAATCAGTTCATCACAGAATAAAGAAAAGAAAAAAGATTGAAGAACCCTAAAAGTTCATCACCCAGAACCAAAACAGCGGCGACGAACCCCAAGAGTTCATCATCAACAAATCATCAAAGGCAGCAAAATCGACCACAAAAATCAGAACAACGGCGAGTTCATCAGAAAAAGAGGAAAGATACCAGATCCACTATATCATCATCAAAAGATCAGAAAAGAGTTTTAAGGCATCATCACCATCAGTCACGCGAGACTCATCCTCAACAAGAAGAAGAACCTTCTCCGTGAATCATCATCGGGAAAAAAAACCAGCCGGTCACAATTAAGAATTAGAAAAGCACAGCTTCAAAGACATCGCTTCAAACCTTCACAGAAGGTGAGCAACAAGCTAACGGTTTCTCTTTCTTTTTTCATTTTTATAATTTGTAATTTAGTTCAATTTTAATTAAAAAATTCTAAAGCTAAAACCTTTTTATTAATTAAACCATGTTTTAACTTAAAACATTTTTTTAGTCCAAACGTTTCAAATTAGAACCTTTTTAAAATTAAAATCTTTTCTTAAAATTAAATTAAATTCCTTTTTAAAATTAAAACATCCAAAGTAAAAATTTTAAATTGAAAACCATTTCGTAAACTAAAATCACTGCTTAAAATTAAACCTTTTTCAAAATTAAAACTCTTTTTGTAAATCCTTCAATTAATCTTTAAAACCTCTTCTTAAAACATGTCTAACATTTCATTTTTGTTTCTAATTGAACCATCACTTAATTGCTAATCTGATCCCTAACCTTACCCGATTAATTTTGTCTAACGTTCAGGATGTTTCCTAACAATATTCATTATTTGTCCGTGTTACCAATTCTTTATCTTTTGTATTCATATTCTGTGGTTGTAACTTTATGCGAGGACATCGTCGCTTTTATTATTTTTGCATTTCTCATGGTTGTAATTTATGCGAGTATATCGTCGCTATGCATTTCCTTTGCTATTTTTGTACATTTCCCACATTTTCCTTATTTTATTTACTGTTAAGTCCCTTCGAAGGAATAGGCCTAGCCGTTTGACCGCCGTGTCAATAGTCATAACCTTTGACTTTTTCATCTTTCAAACCCTAATTGCATAGGCGTTCCGCCGTGGACCAAACTACCTTTTACCCTAGCATTAGGATAAGAAGTCGCCGCATTCCACATTAGGTTTCCCGCCGTAGAATACCTAGTTTACCCTTTTCATTTTAATTCAACTTTTCAATGTAGAAATAGGAGTCGCCACACTCCACGTAAGCATTTCCTTAAGAACACTTACTCCCCATTGAAACCTTGATCACAGTCAAGAAGTTTCTAACCTCTCTTTCGAGGGGAACTACAATTACTCTAATTCCATTCTCTACCCAGGATACGTAGGCACAAGATTCGAGTCTTGGCGAGTAAACTTAGGACTAACCCTTATGTCTTTCTTTTCACCTTTAACCCTTAGCATATACCCTTAAGCAAATAATTTGGCAAAATAGCGACATTTTAGACAAGAGGTTCCTATAGAGTACTACAGAAGTTTATGGTGTTAATACCTTCCCTAGGCTTAACCAACCCCTTACCTAGATCTCTCCCCGCATTGTTTACGATGCAAAATAGGTTTTTCCTTTCTTTAACATTTCCTTCGGATAAATCAAAGACCGGTTATGAATTAAATATTTGTGATTCAAGTTAATTAATAATTTGATATCCTATTCTCATTGCAGCAGAAAATGGCGACTTCACTAGGGAAGTAACTTTTAAGGGTTACCCCTACTTTGTTTTATTTTTGCTATTTGCTTCATTATTTTCTTGCTTGTATATAATATATCTCTTGTACCTTGCTTGGGGTATTCTTGTTGTGAGATAAGTCCTACACCCGGACTTGAGTGTCATTATTATAGGAAGGTGATATATTCGACGAGGCTTATAGGGAGTTAAGTCCCGACAAAGCTAACTTGAGAATCACCGCTCAGTTGAGACCCTTCAAAATTTAGTTCGGTTGAACGAGTATAGTCGTGAAAACCCTTACTATTTTCGGCTAGGAGTCCATGATACTGGGGACCGTAGCACCCTAACACCATTTTGGCCTTACCTAGGACGTAGTGCGATGACTATGAGGGAGTAGTCCCAAAATAGTTGCTATGCGATACTACACTCAAAAGAGGTTCTCTTGAGAATATTATTAACCACCGAGTCATTCGGGAAATTGATAATATCCGAAAGATGGACTGATGACTTTGGGCACTTCTCTAGAACCTTTGTTCTGCAGGTACAACTAACCTTTAGTACATACCTTTTTGGGATGGGTAGACCTTGACTCCGCTCATTGTCCCTCTAACTTAGGACTTTTGTTTGTTTGTGTGTATGTGTGCATTGCATCCATAAAGCATCATATTGCATTAGATTTTATGGAATTCATCCTTACTTATGAACGTTGCAGAATACCATGGATTACAATAGGAAAAATACTTTGAAATATTCTTTTAAGGGTCTTAAGTTGGATGACCTAAGGAAGCTAGGAACTTTGGTTGAAGATCAAGAAGGATTCAGAAACAAATACGGAAAGTTGTTATCTTTGTTGAAACTTCAAGTGGAAGAAGGAATTCTTTCTACCTTGTTACAGTTCTATGATCCGGATTATCATTGCTTTACATTCCCAGATTATCAGTTTTTGCCTACCTTAGAAGAGTACTCTAAATTGGTTGGGTTACCTATTCTGGATGGATCTCCTTTCCCTTTCTTGGAGAAGGACCCCAAGGAACAAGATATTGCTAGAGCCACGTATCTAAAGTCATCTGACATCAAAGGCAATATGATTTCCAAAGGTGGAACTTTTGGGTTACCTATGGACTTCTTAATCAAGAAAGCCTAATATTATGCCGATCATATGAGCATGGATATATTTGAGGCAATCCTCACTTATTTATAGAGTACTACTTTTCCAAGCTTTGAAGGTTTCGTTGATCTTAACACCGTCAAGATCTTCATGAAGAACAATCTAGTACCGACTTTATTGGCTAACACTTACCATTTCATGCATCTCCAAAACTTCCATGGTGGAGGGATGATCACCTATTGTGTGCCTTTATTATACAAGTGGTTTATTTCGCACTTGCCCAAGTCTGGTCCTTTTTGGGATCTCGATAAAGGACGCTGGTCACAAAGGATTATGGCTCTAACTCACTCGGGCATTGATTGGTATAACTGTGTGTATGATGGGACATTAATCATTGATGGTTGTGGAGACTTTGCTAAAGTAACCTTACTTGGTTTTAATGGAGGAATCAGCTACAATCCAGTTCTAGCTCGCCGACAGCTAGGATATCCGTTGAAGGAACCACCCAAAAGTGTTCATATGGAGAAAATCTTAAAGAACTTCAAGATAAGATTGTGTCTGCTTGGCGCCACTTGCATAAGAAAGGTAGGGAAAGTCTAGGAAAGCCTAATTGTGTGTCCATGGAACCATATCTTCATTGGGTCCGAGAAAGGGCAATCAAGTTGAAGGTGCCTTATCCTCGTCAAGATCCTTTTCCCCTGAGAAGGGAACCTGTTCTAGTTTTCATGTCCGAAGCTGAAGAGTTGAAGATCGCTTTGAGAAAAGCACAACATGAGGCAGAAGCATGGAAGAATAAATATCAAGTTATCGTCAGTGAGAATGCCGAATTTCAGAAGCAACTTCAGGCCAAGAACGAAAAGGCACTTTCCTACAAGAAGAGAAAAGTCTACGAGGACTTATTTTCCTCCCACTCTCAATCTACTCTTTGAAGTTGTGGACAATGCTTCCTTAGGACTTTATTAGCTTCTATTGTTATTTATAATCCATTTTCAAAAAAATAATAAATAAAGTTTCTTTAGTATCCCGCGATATTCGTAAATACTTGAATTCCATGAATTCTTCCATTCGCATTTTGCATTTTAGCATCATACTTTTTGCATTGCATGTGTCTCCCAGTTTCTCATTATCGATTCTCTCGCCTTCCAGTTTTGCCACACTGAGTTCTCTGCATCGGTACAACACTAGAGCCTAAGCTCGAAAAAGAATGGCAGAACAAATTCAAAAGATTGACCGTGTCAGCAACGAACTCGAAGATCTTCGAGGAAGTGTGGGGCAGATCATGGAGATGCTGCATGCTCTTAATGCGAAGGTGGATACTCAGCCCACTGTTGTCTCTGAGCTTACCGATACTGTTGTGGATCCTCAACCCGCTGTTACTGTGGAGAATGTACCTCCTCATGGTCTTCAACCCAGTTTGGTGCATCCTACTATTGCTCAACTAGTTCAATAAGTCAGTCCTCCGCAGCGTAAATCTCCGAGCTTCGACCATCATAAAAGAGCTACACGCCTGAGGAATCCCTCAATCAAGCATCACCGTAAAATGGTTTCTCACCAACCGTGGTAAATTAAGCCTAATTATGTTCAAAGTTATCCCGTTCAGTATGCTCAACAACCCTATGTAGCTACTGTTGCACCTCCCTTCAATCAGCAGTTTCCTACATATCATCATGTGCAACCGGCTCTGGTCTATCAAGCTCTGGTGTATCAACCACTTCCTAGTTATCAGCCTGCACAAGCTCCTGTCAACTATCGACGAGCGCCCAATGCTCCTGCATATCAACAGCCGAAGAAGCAAGCGCCTCGTTAGAATGGTCCAAATAAGAGACAGTACAAGCCTTGTCCTCCGATTCCGATGACTTTTACCAAGTTGTACCTTGCATTAGTGTAACGAGGTCTGATTACCACCCGGGCTTTGGGTCCACCTCGCAATCCTTTGCCTACCAATTACAACGCCACCGCTTATTGTTTATTTCACGAGGGTGCGCCCGACCATGATTTGGAAGATTTTTATGCTCTTAAGTATATTGTCAGAGATTTGTTAGAAGAGAAGATCCTGTCTTTTGATGATTCTCAGCCGAATGTCAAGAATAACCCTTTGCCTAACCATGGGGCTGTTAATGATATTGATGATTTGTCTAATGAGAGCCTTATTCTTGACGGTTCTCAAAGCAGAACTCCTCTCAGGGTTTTCCATTTGCCAAGTGCAAGCTCTGCAAAGCCTGTTTTCAACATATCTCCGCCAGTTACTCTAACAGCGAATCAACCGAAGCCGATATTTATTCAGAAGCCTAGTCCATTTCATTTCAATAATCCTCTAGATGATATGACCATGATTGACAAAGAATCTAGGAAGGTTATTCTGAAGTAAGACTTGAAGACTGATAATGAAGCAGTGACAGATATAGCTGGGGCAAGTAAGACGACTCGCAGTGATCGTATTCATACTCCTTGTTTCAAGGAGACTCCGCCAGAGGAAACCACTACTACCATGCCGGTCTTGAATGCGAAGACTTCATAAATTTCTTTAGACAGTTCATTTTGTTGATTTATATGTATTTTGTTTCTTTGATAAAACATAATTAGCATGTACGAACTTGTTCATTTTGAATAATTAATGCAATGCATGTTTGTCTTGAAGAAATCCATTCGTATTCACTCACAAAAAATCATTTTTCATAACTTATAATGCCAATTTTACCCGACCTCTTGCTTTGATAGAGCATTGGGAGGAGGATGATGAACCAAAACATCAGATCTCTTGTCGTATGCTTTCGGTTGAAACCTGCTGATGATGTAAGGCATTGTTTCAAATCCAAAAAACGGGAGATATAAGGATGATAATCCCTCTTTAACTACTTTGAGCCTTGAAGTAGGAGTTTCTTTTTCCAAGTAAAAAAACCCTCAATTTTAACCTGGGGCAGGGTAGTTTTCAGTTAAACTGATCGAGCACTCAAACTCTCGAAAAGGAGGAGCGAACTTTCGAGAATCCATTTTATCCCTAACATATTAGGAGAGTAGAAGTCAAAAAACACGATGACTATCCCTCTACTACTAAAGAGTAGGGCAGTCACAAGCCTTTCAAAAGAGTCACACGACTCGTTCAAAAAAATAATAATGAAAAATAATAAAAGAGTCTGCTAAGTCAAAACCTACAAAGGAGACTTAGGCAAAACTGAGGCATCCCGCTGGACTCCAAAGTCACAATCCAAAAGACGCCGTCTAGGAAAAAGTTAGGGAATAAAAAATTCAAAAGCCCAAAACAAGGGGTTACAATAAAGAATCCCCAATAAAAAAAACAAAGTCGTGTGATCAAACACCAAAAGAAATAGGTGAGTGACTGCCATTGTCCAAAGCCTTAATGAGTTCTCAACCATATCAAATCTGATTGAGATATGAGTACTCGCATCCAGTTAACTGAATATAGGATGGAAGAACATCGCGACGAAGGGGTGGGTACAAATAAACTTTGAGCCTTTATCCTTTGTTTCTTAAATCACGCACCAAGCCACGATACAACATTTAAAAGACCTAATTGAAGTAGGATCTCTTTTGAAAGCATACTCAACGAGATAACGTTTCCTGACTCCTACAAGTTATACTCAATTTACCGTTGGCATTATAAATTAAATTCATATCCTAGCTAGTGACTTCAGTCACGAGTTATGGTGATATCCTTTTTCAAAAACAAAAACGTCAAGACAAATATACATGTTGCATTGACAATTTTAGGATAGGCATCTCACGCGTGTTGACTTTGCTTAGAAACTTACATATAGACATAATCAATGGAGCTTGAAGATCCTGCTAAACAGGGGTAAGTAGTTCTCCAATTGCTTACTGACGTAAACCTGGCATTCTTAAGAGCTATTTCTTGAAGACTCAGTCATAACACTGTCGATCTGAGCCAGTTACGTCGAGAAGACTCAGTCATAACACTGTCGATCTGAGCCAGTTACGTCGAGATCCGGCAAATCTCTCCAAGAGTTTGAAAACAATGGGGCAACTGGACTCCATGTTCTCTGTAAAACCCTCTTGAGATGACTTTCCTCTCATAAAACAGGTACTCTTGGGCATTATGTTTTTCCAAAATGGCGACTACTGTAACGCCTCATATTGCTTTCAGGATTACCGACTGACCCCACAAACCAACACGGGTTTTTTCAGCATGCTTTGTCCTCAATCACACGCTTTCCAGGAAACTTCCCAGAAGGTCACCCATCCCATAATTGCTCCAAGTCAAGCACGCTTAACTGTGGAGTTCTTATGAACGGGCTACCGAAAAGAAGATGCATCTTATTGGTATAGGTAGTACCAATTAATCCTTATAAGCCTTCATTCAACCATGCAGTCTCATACCTGCATAGCCTCAGGATCCCTCTCATTCGGATGTGAATTCGGTTTTCCCTTAGAAGCTGCTAGGAGTGTCTCATTGTCATGCCTCATGACACCGACAACCACTCCCTCGCCCACGGGTGTTACACGTAACCACCGTCCTCTTTCACCTCAGGTGTTACATGCCCACCAGCTTCTGCTTGTTTCGTCCCCGAACCACATCGTACTGGGAGAGGTATGGCTCTGATACCATTTCTAACGCCTCATATTGCTTTCAGGATTACCGACTGACCCCACAAAGCAACACGGGTCTTTTCAGCATGCTTTGTCCTCAATCACACGCTTTCCAGGAAACTTCCCAGAAGGTCACCCATCCCATAATTGCTCCAAGTCAAGCACGCTTAACTGTGGAGTTCTTATGAACGGGCTACCGAAAAGAAGATGCATCTTGTAGGTATAGGTAGTACCAATTAATCCTTATAAGCCTTCATTCAACCATGCAGTCTCATACCTGCATAGCCTCAGGATCCCTCTCATTCGGATGTGAATTCGGTTTTCCCCTAGAAGCTGCTAGGAGTGTCTCATTGTCATGCCTCATGACACCAACAACCACTCCCTCGCCCACAGGTGTTACACGTAACCACCGTCTTCTTTCACCTCAGGTGTTACAACTACTACAAAATCCATTAAGATCGGAACTACTTTGTTTCACAACATGCTTCATGCACCCGATGGATTTCACTCCCGGCGGTCTTCATTCCCCAGTAAATCTCATTGTTGCAGAAACAGTTCTAAATAATTGCCTCAGCGAGACTATAAGCTGGCGTAGTCCCCATCGAGACTTTAAGCTGACAACATGTTGGACGGACTCGGTAATCTCCAGTAACGTTTAAGACTGCAGAGATCATACCAACATCTTCCAAGTGATACATTTATTTTGAAGACCCATCCTCAAGTAGAACCATCTTTTCCATACCAAAGTTGCCATGCTTTCCTCAGGAAACAGTCCCCAGCGAGACTTTAAGCTAACAACACTTTTGGGATCCATTCGATAAATCCTCAGTGACTCTCAAGACTGCAGAGATACCCCCAGTATCTTCCATATGTTCCATGTCCTTGAAGACCCGCTCCTAGTGGAATCATCTGTTTCTCAGTAAAATTGCCTTACTTTCCTCAAGAAATACTCCCCAGGAGATCACTATATTCTCCCCCAAGAAGTCAAGATACTTTCCCTAGGGATGTCTGGTGAATTCTCCCTCGTAAGTTTGATAAAATCTCCTCAGGGAAGTCTGATATAGTTTATCCCCAGGGAAGTTGGATGTACCTTTCTCCCAGGAGGCTGATGTATTATTCCCAGGAAGTCGCTACGCTTTCTCCATGAAGCTGCCTAGCTCCTCATCTTCCCCGTGAAGCGGATACTTATTTTATCCCCTGAAGTCTCTAATCCTCAGATTTTCTTTGGCTGATTATGATTCATGATAGCAATTCCTCCAGTGAAGTCATGACATCATACTCTCTGATGAAGTCGTATCGTATCCCCATGTGGAAGTCATGATATTGTATCCCCAAGTGGATTATTTTCTCCCCAGAGAAGTTGGAACTTTGAAGCAAAATTTGGTTCCGCCATCAACTTTTCCTATCCTTCGATAGATGTAATGTTGCAGAGGTCATCGGGTATCCCCGTCGAGATGTTTATTTCATCTCATGTTTCCTCCTCTCATATGTTTTGTCAGCATGTGCATGAGCCTAAGCATTGCATGCTCATTACATTTCCATTTACATACACATTGACATACGCATTAGCAACTGCATGTTTGCTATTTGTCGCCGTCCTTTGTCGTTACCGCCGAGTAACTGGGATTGTATGTTCTCTACAAGTAGATCGTCAGCCCTAAGCATAAAATACCTACTCTTTTCCAGTTTCCCCCACAGAGCTCGAACCTCGTGGACGATGGTTATTTCAGTTATCTTTCTGCGCCCGGATAAGATAATCCCCATTTGAATTCATTTCCTCAATGGAGTCTTGTTTGACAATTTATTTCCAGTTCGAGTCTAGATTGAACTTTGATCTTGTCGGTCGTCGAAACTACCTGGAAGTGCATTTATTTTGCATTATCTTTCAAAAAGAGCCTCTTACGACGCCTTTACTGATAAGCTATTGTTCTCTGCCGAGAAGCTCATCATTATATTTTACAACCGATCAGCGACTGTTCTCACCTGAGAAGCCTATCATTACATCTTTTGACAGCGGTATACGACAGTTCTCACTTGAGAAGCCTATCATTATATCATTACATTTTACAACAACCGATATGCGGCTGTTCTCTGTCGAGAAGCTTATCATTACATTACAACTATCGTTACATTTTACAATCGATCAACGACTTTTCTCACCTAAGAAGCCTATCATTACATCTTTCGACGGAGGTATGCAACAGTTCACACCTAAGAAGCCTATCACTATATCATTACATTACAAACATTACAACAACGATATGCGACAATTCTCGTACAAGAAGCTTATCAGTACATTCAATCGGTATGCGATAGTTCTCGTACAAGAAGCCTATCATTACAACCTTCATTACAACCTTTATTACAACTTCATTATAAATTTCATTACAACCTTCATTACAACTTTAATTACAACTTTCATTACAACTTTCATTACAACTTTCATTACAACCTTCATTACAACCTTTATTACATTACACCCTTACATTACATTTTACAACCTCTACAATCAGTTCTCATCCGAGAAGCTTATCATTGCTACTCTTGCAAATAAGCGGCATTTCTCGCCTGAAAAGCTTATCCTATCTTCATCATGACTAGCAGCAAATGACCATCTCCATCGAGAAGCTGGTTTCCATTGCCCTTTCATCTTGAAGAGTGGGGAGGTTTAAACTAAATCATATTTAGGGCATCAGATCTTGAAGTATGTGGAAGTTTGTTTTACCCTTTAGTAAAAGAAGAAACCGAATCATATTCAGGGCATCAGATCTTGAAGTATGTAGAAGTTTGTTTTACCCTTTAGTAAAAGAAGAAAGTGAATCATATTCAAGGCATCAGATCTTGAAGTATGGGGAAGTTTATTTTACCCTTTAGTAAAAGAAGAAACTGAATCATATTCAGGGCATCAAATCTTGAAGTATGGGAAAGTTTATTTTACCCTTTAGTAAAAGAAGAAACTGAATCATATTCAGGGCATCAGATCTTGAAGTATGGGGAAGTTTATTTTACCCTTTAGTAAAAGAAGAAACTGAATCATATTCAGGGCATCAGATCTTGAAGTATGGGGAAATTTATTTTACCCTTTAGTAAAAGAAGAAGCTGAATCATCTTCAGGGCATCAGATCTTGAAGTATGGGGAAGTTTATTTTACCATTTAGTTAAAGAAGAAGCCGAATCATATTTTGATCATGGAAGCTTATTTTCCTCAGGTGAGCGACGGTCCCTCCCGAGGAGCTTATCAATCATTTCATCCTTTATCCCCAGATAAGCGATAGTCTCTTTATTCGAGAGCTTATCCATATTGGCATGTAAGTCCCGCAGCAATAAGTGGCAGTTCTCTCCTAAGAAGCTTACCAGGGCATTTCCATTAAAGTCCATTTATTTTGGCATACAGCTGGTTTTACCCTGTATATTTTCTACGGATTCCCGAAGGTTCCGTTCGATCGCGTCACGCGGAGAGTTTCCAAAAGCTCGGATGTTATTCTTTACTCAATGCTTCAGCATTCTATTTACTTGTTCCTACCGCCGTGTGGATCCCGTTTTTACTTTTTTATCCCAGAGTATCAGCCTGTCATGCCTGAACCTGTTGAACAATTACTCTTGGATATTCCCCAGTGGAGGCTGTAACACCCCCTTCTATACCCCCAAATAACCAATAATATATATAGGCACATATAAATTTTTATCAGAGTTTGATTTAAAATATGGTATAAAAGAAGTATGTCACATTATTACTAATAAAACACTCAACACTTGCTCTATAAAAATATGCAACAGTGGGATAGTTTTCAAAGTAGAGGAACTTAGTCCTTAAACCCACGTCTCAATATTGGAAATTAAAGCGGAAGAATAAAACATTTGAATTACTTCAAAACATTTGATCCCATAAATACATGTTATCCAGTTGTTCATCAATCATTCATGTTACAAAACATCATCAACTGATACATCATAAATGTATCACAAAAGAATGCTATACAAGCCTAACTACCCGGTGTTACATAATCAGAGCAGTCCGACTCAAAAGAATGAAGCTATACTTCACAAAAGAAATCTCCAACAACCTAATCTGCAATGCCTCATAGGGCATTATAAAACAGCAGAAGGGTGAGAAATATTACCATAATAATCAATGCATAAGATTATATATATATATATATATATATATATATATATATATATATATATATATATATATATATATATATATATATATATATATATATATATATATATATATATATATATATATATATATATATATATATATATATATATACACACACACACACACACACACACACACACACAAGTAACAATTACATATAATCCACATTTCTCACCATAATTCATTTCCATAATCATATTCGTCACGTTATACATATAAACAAATATGAACGTGCATCAAGCATATCCCTTCATGCATATTTCACAATTATCCAAAAACATCCCATTCACAATCATGCTTCATATATCAATGACATTTATGCTATGTGACTCAATCACAACTCAATGAAACTCAATGCTATGTGGTACCAACACTTGTTATCATTTTTTGGTTTTTACACTTAAACCGAGTCCACCCTTCTAGACCGATAACAACAAAGCCCGTCCCCTAGGCTTCAAACCCACCCTTCTAGGTTTGGGACAAGCCACTAGTCTCCACGAAACTAGCAAACATTGCCTCTTGACTAAATGATGCATATGCAATCAACCAACAAAAATGCACTTAAGACCGTTCCCGCATCTTAATCCCATGCATTCAAATAATTCATCCCTTCAAGAATTACAACATGATTGCACACACAACATATTCACAACAATTCAAGGCATTCACATTCAATACCATCATCACATTCATCAAAACAATGCACACATATCCACGATATGTTCCCATGCATTACATACATTAGCATACAATAATATGCATTCACATACTCATTAGATAATACACACATATTCACTAATATGTTCTCATGTATTCATAAGCAATTCAAACAATACACATATCACAATCTAGGATTCACGCCCAAAGGCTACCCACAGCTCATCACAATAGTACACAACTATTCATATCACATAGGGTTAACATAATTGAACCAAGCAATCAACCATTGGATGGACAAAACAGAAAAGAAACAATGTTGTCCTGCTCGACACCCTTCGCCTGGCGAATGCTCGCTGGGACCTTCACCTGGCGAACTCGCCAGCAAACAAAAGTCAGTAGCTTCTGACTTGATTCGCTACCCTTCACTAATGTACTCGCCTGGAGAACCTTCGCCACTCACCTTCGCCTAGAAAACTTGCCAGCGAAGACCACTGGGAGTTTTTCTAGAATTATTCGCCAGCCATTCGCTGGGCTTCGCCCGACGAAGCCTCGCTTTCACTCACCTGGCGAGAGCCAGCGAACCTGCGAAACCAGAAAATCCCAATCTGTCAAAAACATCCAATGCTCCAAAAACCGACCGATTCTCACCGAACCAGTTCCAGTAATCTTAATCCCACATCACCCAACTATTCTACGGTATTATTTTCAGTTTTTAACCGATTAAACTACGATTCTACCGATTAAATCCATTTTGCCCTAACTTGAAAAATGGTGGAAACTCACAACAAACCCAACCCACACATACATAACCACATACATTGACTAGATCATAATGTTTCTCACCCTTACCTTGATTGGATTGAAGCTTGAAGTTGATTCTTGATGATGTCTCCAAGTTTCCCTCTTCTCTTCTCTTTTCTCCTCTTTCTCTATTCTTTCTCTTCTATTTTCTTTCTATCCAATTCTTTCCACTTATCCCTTATATACTTCTATTATTTTCTTTCCTTCCCATTTCTCTCTTCAATTATCTACCAAATAAATCCAATTAATCCAAATCATTAAGATTAATTCCAATAAATCATATAATTAACATAATTAATTAATTAATGAAATTTGGGCTATTACAACCCTCCCCCACTTTAGGAATTTTCGTCCTCGAAAATGTTACCTGGTTCAAACAGTTCTGGATAACACTCCCTCATTTGGCTCTCCAATTCCCAAGTCATATTTCCACCATCCGGTCCTTCCCAAGCGACCTTCACCAAAGAAATATCTTTGCCTCGAAGTTGCTTCAACTTCCGATCTTCTATCCACATAGGTGATGCCTCCACAATTAGGTTATCTCTCACCTGCACATCATCTGCTTGGACTACATGAGACGGATCCGCAATGTATTTCCTCAACTGAGATACATGGAACACATCATGGAGATTAGCAAGCGAGGGCAGTAAGGCCACACGATAGGCCACTTCTCCTATCCTCTGCAAAATCTGATAAGGACCAATGGAACGCGGCGTCAACTTATGCGACTTCAATGCCCTACCAACACCAGTCATCGGAGTAACCCGAAGAAACACATGATCTCCCTCTTGAAATTCAAGTGCCTTCCTCCTCTTGTCATGATAACTCTTCTGACGACTTTGAGAAATCCTCATCTTTTCTTGAATCATCTTAATCTTGTCCGTAGTTTGCTGAACTATCTCGGGTCCAACTACAGAACTCTCTCTGAACTCATACCAACACAGTGGTGTCCTACACCGCCTACCATACAATGCTCGAATGAAAACTGTTGTTGTAAGTAAATTCAATCAAAGGCAAGTAGCTATCCCAAGCTCCTCCTTTCTCCAATACACAAGCTCTCAAAAGATCCTCAAGTGATTGAATAGTTCTCTCAGTCTGACCATCTGTCTGAGGATGATAAGCTGAACTCAAACGCAACTTCGTACCCAAAGCACTTTGCAAGCTCTCCCAAAATCTCAAAGTAAACCTCGTATCCCTATCCGACACAATACTAGACGGAATACCATGCAAACTGACAATCCTCTCGATGTATAGCCTTGCCAATTTCTCTAACGGATAATCCATTCGCATAGGAATAAAGTGAGCAGATTTAGTCAATCTATCCACAATAACCCAAATAGCTTCAAAATTACCCGGCGTCCTAGGTAATCCAGACACAAAGTCCATAAAAATGCTATCCCATTTCCACTCAGGAATAAACAACGGTTGCATCAAACCCGACGGTTTCTGATGCTCAATCTTCGACTTCTGGCAAGTTAAACAAGAATACATAAATTCGGCAATATCCTTCTTCATACGAGGCCACCAAAATATTTTCCTCAAATCTTGATACATCTTAGTAGCACCCAGATGAATACTCAATCCGCTACAATGTCCTTCCTCAAGAATACTTTTTTTCAGTTCATCAAGATCCGGGACACAAAATCTATCCCGACACCTCATAATACCATTCTCATCAATTCGAAAATCACCACCTTGGCCTTGATTGATCAAAGTCAACCGATCAACTAAACTCAAATCGGATTTCTGTCCTTCTCGAATTTCGTCCAGAATACCACTCGTAAGCTTCAACATTCCAAGCTTAACCCCATAAGAAGTCTCCTCACACACCAAACCCAAATCACAAAATTGCTCAATCAATTCCAACTCTTTCACCATCATCATCGACATGTGCAATGATTTTCTACTCAACGCATCCGCTACCATATTCGCTTTACCCGGATGGTAATTCAACCCAAAATCATAATCCTTCAAAAGCTCTAACCACCTTCTTTTCCTAGCATTCAATTCCTTTTGATCAAAGAGATACTTCAAACTCTTGTGATCACTAAACACTTCAAATCTCGCACCAAACAAATAATGCCTCCAAAGTTTAAGCACAAACACAACGGCAGTCAACTCTAAGTCATGCGTCGGATGATTCTTCTCATGCACTTTGAGTTGCCTCGAAGCATAGGCTACAACTTGATTATTCTGCATCAACACACCTCTCAAGCCCATCAAAGAAGCATCACAATACACAACAAACGACTCTTCCGGATTTGGCAAAATCAGAACAGGGGCTGTCGTCAATCTTCTCTTAAGTTCCTGAAAACTCTCTTCACACTTGGCATCCCAAACAAAAGCTTGACCCTTCCTAGTCAATTGCGTCAACGGTAACGATAACTTAGCAAATCCTTCAATGAACTTACGATAATAACCCGCTAAACCAAGAAAACTTCTAATCTCAAAAACTGATTTCGGAGTCTCCCATTGCGATACCGCTTCAACCTTCGATGGATCAACTGCAATACCTTCACTTGAAACTACGTGACCAAGGAAACTCACTTCTTTCAACCAAAATTCACACTTAGAAAGTTTCGCATACAACTGCTTCTCTTTCAACACAGCTAACACAATCCTCAAATGTTCGGCATGCTCCTCTTCATTCTTCGAGTAGACCAAAATGTCATCAATAAACACCACAACGAACTTGTCCAAATAAGGGTGGAAAATACTATTCATGTACTCTATAAATACACCTGGTGCATTAGTCACACCAAATGGCATTACAGAATACTCATAGTGTCCATACCTCGTTCTAAAAGCAGTCTTCTGAATATCCTCAGCTTTCACACGAATCTGATGATACCCAGACCTCAAATCTATTTTAATGAACACACTTGCACCAACCAACTGATCCATCAGATCGTCAATCCTCGGAAGTGGATACTTGTTCTTGATAGTCACCTTGTTCAACTGTCTGTAATTCACACAGAGTCTCATAGAATCTTCTTTCTTCTTAACCAACAACACCGGTGCACCCCACGGCGACACACTCGGACGAATAAACCTCTTCTCAAGCAAATATTCAAGTTGACTCTTCAACTCTTTCAATTCCAATGTGGACATACGATATGGAGCCATCAATATCGGACTGGTTCCAGGAATCAGGTCAATCGAAAGCTCCACTTCTCGTTCCGGCGGTAAATCCCTTATCTCATCAGGAAAAACTTCCGGAAAATCACGGACGACTGGTAAGGCATCAATTGCCTCACTTTCACCAATACTCAAAGTTACCATCAACATAAATACCTTTACACCATCTCGCACTGATTCTTTCACTTGCTTAGCAGTCATAAACAAATTCCCTTCATCACCCGGTTCAGGAAAAAGAACCGTTTTATCAAAATAATTAATATGAACACGATTGAATTTTAACCAATTCATTCCCAGAATGACATCAAGTTGATCTAAGTGAAGACACACTAAATCAACTCCAAAGTCTCTACCGAAAATACTCAAAGGGCAATTCAAACACACATACGGTGTAGTTACCGAACCCATAGCAGGAGTATCAATAACCATGCCACCACCAATAACAGACATTTCAAGATTCAACCTTCTAACACACTCCAGAGAAATAAAATAATGCGTAGCCCCAGTATCAATTATAGCGATCAAAGGCATACCATTAATAAAACACGTACCTCTGATCAAGCGATCATCACTAGCAGTCTCAGATCCAGATAGAGCGAACACTTTTCCGCTTCCTTGATTATTCTTCGGCTTATCACATTGGGTACTAATGTGCCCTTGCTCACCACAATTGTAGCAAGTCACACCCGTACCGCTTCTGCACTCAAGAGCCTTGTGGCCTGGCTTGCCACACTTGTAACACATCTTCTCAACACTTTTGCATTCCGGAGCACGGTGTCCCTCTTCACCGCACCTATAACATCTCACCAGGGTAGAAACTCCCCCACTTTGTTTCTTACCGAAACCAACCCTTTGTTTCCCCTTATCAGCAGGAGTCACGTAAGGTTTTCCTCTGAATTGACCCTTTCCTTTCTTATCACTTAGGCTCTTGTAGTGGCTAGACCGAGCCCTACTATCCTCATCATAAATCCTACTTTTGTTTACCAACTCAGAAAATCGTCGGATTTCCTGATAACCAATAGCTTGCTTGATCTCAGGCCTCAAACCATTCACAAATTTGAGACACTTACATCTCTCAGCATTAACAGTGTTGTAGTGAGGACAAAACTTGATCAACTCCTCAGATCTTGCCGCATACTCAGCTACTGTTGAATTACCTTGCTTCAGCTCAAGGAATTCAATCTCTTTCTTTCCGCGCACATCTTCTGGAAAATACTTCTCCAGAAATGTCTCTCTAAAAAGATTCCAAGTAATCACAATTTCATCCACTTCAAATCTTTGGCGAGTATTACCCCACCAGTCCTCGGCTTCCTCTTCGAGCATATGAGTTCTGAACTGCACCTTCTATGCATCCGAACAATTCATAACCCAAAAAATCTTCTTAATAGCTTTCAACCAAATTTGTGCTTTGTCAGGCTCATGGGTTCCCTTGAACGTCGGTGGATTATTCCTTTGGAACCTTCCCAAAGCACGGAATTCATCATCAGCATTATTCCCCCCATTCACGTTGGCCTGAGGATTCTGTCCAATTGCCCCAACCAATCTCGTCAAAGCCTCCGCAATTGCTTCTTCATTCCTACCTGCAACCATCTTACTGAATTCCAACAACAGAACCACGTAAGAACACAAATATCGATAGTGTAACACACACACATATCAATATACACAGAGAACAACACACTAAAAACTTGGCCGGACGGACCAACCTGCTCTGATACCACTTAATGTAACACCCCCTTCTATACCCCGAAATAACCAATAATATATATAGGCACATATAAATTTTTATCAGAGTTTGATTTAAAATATGGTATAAAAGAAGTATGTCACATTATTACTAATAAAACACTCAACACTTGGTCTATAAAAATATGCAACAGTGGGATAGTTTTCAAAGTAGAGGAACTTAGTCCTTAAATCCACGTCTCAATATTGGAAATTAAAGCGGAAGAATAAAACATTTGAATTACTTCAAAACATTTGATCCCATAAATACATGTTATCCAGTTGTTCATCAATCATTCATGTTACAAAACATCATCAACTGATACATCATAAATGTATCACAAAAGAATGCTATACAAGCCTAACTACCCGGTGTTACATAATCAGAGCAGTCCGACTCAAAAGAATGAAGCTATACTTCACAAAAGAAACCTCCAACAACCTAATCTGCAATGCCTCATAGGGCATTATAAAACAGCAGAAGGGTGAGAAATATTACCATAATAATCAATGCATAAGATTATATATATATATATATATATATATATATATATATATATATATATATATATATATATATATATATATATATATATATATATATATATATATATATATATATATATATATATATATATATATATATATATATATATATATATATATATATATATATATATATATATATATATATATATATATATATACACAAGTAACAATTACATATAATCCACATTTCTCACCATAATTCATTTCCATAATCATATTCGTCATGTTATACATATAAACAAATATGAACGTGCATCAAGCATATCCCTTCATGCATATTTCACAATTATCCAAAAACATCCCATTCACAAGCATGCTTCATATATCAATGACATTTATGCTATGTGACTCAATCAAAACTCAATGCAACTCAATGCTATGTGGTACCAACACTTGTTATCATTTTTCGGTTTTTACACTTAAACCGGGTCCACCCTTCTAGACCGATAACAACAAAGCCCGTCCCCTAGATTATATATATATATATATATATATATATATATATATATATATATATATATATATATATATATATATATATATATATATATATATATATATATATATATATATATATATATATATATATATATACAAGTAACAATTACATATAATCCACATTTCTCACCACAATTCATTTCCATAATCATATTCGTCACGTTATACATATAAACAAATATGAACGTGCGTCAAGCATATCCCTTCATGCATATTTCACAATTATCCAAAAACATCCCATTCGCAATCATGCTTCATATATCAATGACATTTATGCTATGTGACTCAATCACAACTCAATGCAACTCAATGCTATGTGGTACCAACACTTGTTATCATTTTTCGGTTTTTACACTTAAACCGGGTCCACCCTTCTAGACCGATAACAACAAAGCCCGTCCCCTAGGCTTCAAACCCACCCTTCTAGGTTTGGGACAAGCCACTAGTCTCCACGAAACTAGCAAACATTGCCTCTTGACTAAATGATGCATATGCAATCAACCAACAAAAATGCACTTAAGACCGTTCCCGCATCTTAATCCCATGCATTCAAATAATCCATCCCTTCAAGAATTACAACATGATTGCACACACAACATATTCACAACAATTCAAGGCATTCACATTCATTAAAACAATGCACACATATCCACAATATGTTCCCATGCATTACATACATTAGCATACAACAATATGCATTCACATACTCATTAGATAATACACACATATTCACTAATATGTTCTCATGTATTCATAAGCAATTCAAACAATACACATATCACAATCTAGGATTCACGCCCAAAGGCTACCCACAGCTCATCACAATAGTACACAACTATTCATATCACATAGGGTTAACATAATTGAACCAAGCAATCAACCATTGGATGGACAAAACAGAAAAGAAACAATGTTGTCCTGCTCGCCACCGTTCGCCTGGCGAAG
This sequence comes from Lathyrus sativus, assembly GCA_963859935.3. NCBI lineage: Eukaryota > Viridiplantae > Streptophyta > Magnoliopsida > Fabales > Fabaceae > Lathyrus > Lathyrus sativus. The sequence continues at coordinate 380,412,804 of OZ012739.1, forward strand.
CCATTGGCGAATGCTCGCTGGGACCTTCGCCTGGCGAACTCGCCAGCGAACAAAAGTCAGTAGCTTCTGACTTGATTCGCTACCCTTCGCTGATGTACTCGCCTGGCGAACCTTCGCCACTCACCTTCGCCTGGCGATCTTGCCAGCGAAGACCACTGGGAGTTTTTCTAGAATTATTCGCCAGCCATTCGCTGGGCTTCGCCCGGCGAAGCCTCGCTTTCACTCGCCTAGCGAGAGCCAACGAACCTGCGAAACCAGAAAACCCCAATCTGTCCAAAACAACCAATGCTCTTAAAACCGACCGATTCTCACCGAACTAGTTCCAGTAATCTTAATCCCACATCACCCGACTATTCTACGACATTATTTTCAGTTTTTAACCGATTAAACTACGATTCTACCGATTAAATCCATTTTGCCCTAACTTGAAAAATGGTGGAAACTCACAACAAACCCAACCCACACATACATAACCACATGCATTGACTAGATAATAATGTTTCTCACCCTTACCTTGATTGGATTGAAGCTTGAAGTTGATTCTTGATGATGTCTCCAAGTTTCCCTCTTCTCTTCTCTTTTCTCCTCTTTCTCTATTCTTTCTCTTCTATTTTCTTTCTATCCAATTCTTTCCACTTATCCCTTATATACTTCTATTATTTTCTTTCCTTCCCATTTCTCTCTTCAATTATCTACCAAATAAATCCAAATAATCCAAATCATTAAGATTAATTCCAATAAATCAATTAATTAACATAATTAATTAATTAATGAAATTTGGGCTGTTACAGAGGCTGTCTCGTTGGTGCCATCTCCATTGAGGATCCCGTTCTTACCATTTATTTCTAAAGTGAAAATTGATCGTGCTCTCACCAGTTGGCCATCACTTTAGAATTCCCCAGTGTCGTGTTATTTCACCAGTGCGTCGTATTCCCCAGTACAGTTACTCGTCGCGTCTGTCCCCTGTGTCGTTGTGTCATTTGCATCCTTGCATATGCATCATACTAGATTCATAACATTGTTAGCATTATAGTTCGTTCGTTTTGTCCATAGCATTGCATATCACTGCATCTAAGGAAAAAAATTTCGGTTATATGTATTTAAATCCCTTTCACCATGATTTCTCGAGCCTACGCTGCTCAGATCGTCCGATGAAGCTATTTAAATAGAGGCAACTATAATACCCCAAATTTTACCCTTAGATTAGTCGGTTCATTTCACATTTCATCTCATTCTGCATTGCATTGCAAACTAGCCGCTAACCAGTTTGCTCAGTTTGTTGGTTTTGCAGGAAAAATCACACTGTGCGCTCTTTAGCTTATGAAGGGAAAAATGATTATTAATTTGCAGCCCACTGACAATTTATGAAGTTGAGTCGTCCTCAGGAATCCCTCGAGCGACCAGGGTTTCCATCTCTAAGTCAGGTGATTTATTTGGTGAAGAGCTGAATTTTACGACAATATTGACGCCAGATTTCTCGTGACACGACACATTGTATTCAAGAGCCGAGATTCAGTCGTCAGTTCGATTTCAGAAATGTTGTTTGATTCCTAAATCGTATGGAGCTGAATATGCTGAGATATCAGTGGATTTAGGTTAAATCGATGCGAGAATATGCTTTGAGGAATTTATTTTGACAGACACACGTTTTCCTGCTTTCTGCTGGTCAACGTTCGATTTTAAAGGAACAGTGGAATTTTAGTGCGCATTGAATTTATAATGAATATCTGTTGTTTTGATCATGACTGTTAGTTGAGCTGATTCAGGTTACCGGGTTAAAGTAGTCGAGATACTGTTTGAATTTTCAATACGGAAGACAAATCATTCTGCCGTTTAGCCGGATTTCTCTGCTTATCCGCTCAAGGCCATAATCATCGACGTTATTATCGGACGGGTTTAGTTGGGTAAATTGAATCAGTGGAATTTATTTGTATGGATTTAAGCAGATGAGTTTATTTGGACGAATTTAGTTGGAGGAGCTTGATCGGATAAATTTCATTAAATGGTTTTTAATTGTTTGAGTTTATCTGGAGAAATTTAGTCGGATAGATTTAATTAAATGAATTTATCCATTTAAGTTTTACCGGATGGGTTAGTCTGAGGTTTTAATCGGAGATCTTAATCGCAGAAATGTGATTGAAGAAATAATTTGAATTTATTCATTTAAATTCTATATTATTACAATATTACAAAAAATTACAAAAAGTGCTAAAAGTCCTAATTTCTCTAAGTTTGTCTCTACGCCCGATTCGTCGAACTTCGACTTTCGACTTTGCCGAACCTGCAAAACAAATCAACAACAGATAATAGAATTAATTAAAGTTGGGTTTTTTTTCCGGTTCTGACACCCTCAGTTAGCTCATCATCGGGTACGTCGGGAGGGTAACAGAATATTCCGCCGCCAGCTCCCGACTTTTGTTTCCGGCCTCAGCACAAATCCGGCAGTATCTGTTCATTACGATCCAAGAGAGAGAAAAGTGATTTTTTAAGAAAAAGTGATTCTGAAAAAAGTGCTTTTGAAAAAAGCACTTATTCTAAAAAATGGTTTTGCCAAACAGGTCACAAACACGTTTTCCCCAGAAATTTCTGAATCCAACAGATCAAAACAAACTTCTCCAAAATTTCAGCAACAATTAGCCATGAAAAACGCAAACCATCACAACAATAAGCAACCAAGTTTCCTGAAAATTGTAATAAATCAAACAACAAAATTGTAGCAGCAAACCCAACAACAAAATCATGAAATTAGCAACAACAACAACAAACCCTGAAAGTTCCTGAAGAACAGCCACAAAAATCGCCAGAAAATTGCAACAAAGAGGCCCAAAAATCCAAATCTGAACTAATATAAATCAGTTCATCACAGATTAAAGAAAAGAAAAAGATTGAAGAACCCTAAAAGTTCATCACCCAGAACCAAAACGGCAGCGACGAAACCCAAGAGTTCATCATCAACAAATCATCAAAGGCAGCAAAACCGGCCACAAAAATCAGAACAGCGGCGAGTTCATCAGAAAAAGAGGAAAGATACTAGATCCACCATATCATCATCAAAAGATCATAAAAGAGTTTTAAGGCGTCATCACCATCAGTCACGCGAGACTCATCCTCAACAAGAAGAATAACCTCCTCCGTGAATCATCATCGAAAAAAAAACAGCCGGTCACGATTAAGAATCAGAAAAGCACAGCTTCAAAGACACCGCTTCAAACCTTCACAGAAGGTGAGCAACAAGCTAACGGTTTCTCTTTCCTTTTTTTCCGCAGGTATCACGAGCAGATGAAGGGACGAGATGGAGCGAAAGAATGAAGAAAAGCTTCGGAGATGCAATAATGGCAGTGACGTCGCATGCAAAGAGGAAGAAGAGGGTTTTAAAAAAACCATAAGGAGTGTTCATGCCCAAGACCGTCCTCTTCCCATTTATTTCCTATTTTAATTTTTTAATTTTTCTTTTCTATTTACTGTTTTAATTTAATAGTTAGTAATTAGATGGTTAACTTTTTTCATTTTTATAATTTGTAATTTAGTTCAATTCTAATTAAAACATTCTAAAGCTAAAACTTTTTTATTAATCAAACCATATTTTAAATTAAAACATTTTTTTAGTCCAAACATTTCAAATTAGAATCTTTTAAAATTAAAATCTTTTCTTAAAATTAAATTAAATTCCTTTTTAAAATTAAAACATCCAAAGTAAAAATTTGAAATTGAATACCATTTCGTAAATTAAAATCACTGTTTAAAATTAAACCTTTTTCAAAATTAAAACTCTTTTTGTAAATCCTTCAATTAATCTTTAAAACCTCTTCTTAAAACATGTCTAACATTTCATTTTTGTTTCTAATTGAACCATCACTTAATTGCTAATCTGATCCCTAATCTTGCCCGATTAATTTTGTCTAACGTTCAGGATGTTTCCTAACAATATTCATTATTCGTCCGTGTTACCAATTTTTTTATCTTTTGTATTCATATTCTATGGTTGTAACTTTGTGCGAGGACATCGTCGCTTTTAATATTTTTGCATTTCTCATGGTTGTAATTTATGCGAGTATATCGTCGCTGTGCATTTCCTTTACTATTTTTGTACATTTCTTGCATTTTCCTTATTTTATTTACCGTTAAGTCCCTCCGAAGGAATAGGTCTAGCCGTTTGACCGACGTGTCAATAGTCCTAACCTTTGACTTTTTCATCTTTCAAACCCTAATTGCATAGGCGTTTCGCCGTGGACCAAACTACCCTTTACCCTAGCATTAGGATAAGGAGTCACCGCACTCCACATTAGGTTTCCCGCCGTAGAATACCTAGTTTACCCTTTTCATTTCAATTCAACTTTTCAATATAGAAATAGGAGTCGCCGCACTCCACGTAAGCGCTTCCTTAAGAATGCTTACTCCCCATTGAAACTTTGACCACAATCAAGAAGTTTCTAACCTCCCTTTCAAGGGGAACTACGATTACTCTGATTCCATCCCCTACCCAGGATACGTAGGCACAAGATGCAAGTCTTGGCGAGTAAACTTAGGACTAACCCTTAGGTCTTTCTTTTCACCTTTAACCCTTAGCATATACCCTTAAGCAAATAATTTGGCAAAATAGCAACATTTTAAACAAGAGGTTCTTGTAGAGTACTACAAAAGTTTAAGGTGCTAATACCTTCCCTAGGCTTAACCAACCCCTTACCTAGATCTCTCCCCGTATTGTTTACGATGCAAAATAGGTTTTTCCTTTCTTTAACCTTTTCTTCGGATAAATCAAAGACCAGTTTTGAATTAAAGATTTGCAATTCAAATTAATTAATAATTTGATATCCTATTCTCACCGCAATAAAGTTAGTTACACCTTTATCAATAATAGCAATCAAAGGAGTGTTATGAATGTAACTCGTACCTCTGACCAAACGATTCTCACTGGTAGGTTGAGCTCCCACCAATGCAAACACCTTCCCACTTGTCTAAGACTTCTTCGGTTTCTGACAATGGGTGCTGATATGACTCTGCTCACCATAGTTGTAACAGGTTGGTATGTTGGTTTTACAATCCGCGACCACATGACCTAGCTTTCCACACTTAAAACACTTTTCACCTCATTCTGACATTCATTCGCACGGTGACATGCGCCACCACATCTGAAACACTTGAGAGGATTGGAAGGATTTCCTCCCCCACTTGGTTTCTTCCCAGCAACATCTTTCTGCTTTCCTTTATCAGCTGGAGCACGGTAAGGCGTATTCCCATGCCTCTGTTTACCTCTTTTGTCACTTAAATTCTTATAGTGAGCAATTCTAGCTCTGTTGTCTTCATCATAGATTCTACACCTGTTCACCAGCTCAGGAAAGTACTTGATCTTCTGATAACCGACACCCTGTTTGATCTCGGGACGCAACCCGCTCTCAAACTTGATTCACTTCAAACTCATAGCTACATTAGTATTGTAATGAGGATAATACTTTACCAATTCGTCGAACTTAACCGCATACTCTGCCAATGTCATGTTCCCCTGTTTCAACTCAATGAATTCAATCTCTTTCTTTCTGTGAACATCTTTCGGAAAATACCGTTCCAGAAACTCTACCCTGAACACTGTCCAATTAATGGGACCCTCACCAGCTTCGAATCTCTGGCGGGTGTTGTCCCACCAATCCTCAACCACACTTTCCAGCATATGGGTGCCAAACTGTACCTTCTGATCCTCTAAGCATCCCATGACTCTGAAGATCTTCTCAATATCCCTCATCCATTTCTGTGCTACATCTAGATCATGTCCGCCTTCGAACTTAGGTGGCTTGTTATTCTGGAACTTCTCCAAATTATGGAACTCTCTGTTTCCAGCACTCCGATTAATATTCTGACCAATGTTCTCCACTGCCTGCGCAATAGCTTGTAACGTAGCAGCCATCACAACATCATTCCTATAGCCATACTGCTTAACATCCATGAAAACACATGTTAGAAGAAACACACGACTATAGACATTCTATAGTCAGACTCTACTACAACACTGGCCGGACGGACCGACATGCTCTGATACTAATTGTAACACCTCACTCTATCTCGTACGCGTATTATAAAACATATACGGAAATATCACATAAAAGTACATCAGAGTTCTAAAAAAAGCAGGATGTCACACTAAGTCACTTCATAAATAAGCCAATACTATCTAGCTTTCAATTAAACAGCGGAATAAATTTAGTTCCTTAAACATAATTTCCACCACGAGGTGATCATACATCCTTAATCCAACCAATAAAAGAATACGTAACAATTAACCAAGAAAATAAGCCAAATATAACATAATCCTGTCATCCCATGTTACGTTACAGAGCGACTTCTAGGACTCGATCAAATAGCAACACACTTCAAGCACTACTCAGATACCTGGTCATCTGCACCCCCCAAGGAGCACAGACACAACAAACAGAAAAGGGGCGAGAACTACATTCAATAAATAAGCGGCGAAATACACATGCTAAGGAGTAGTTACACACCACACATATAATCATACACATACAACGCACATACATGTGCCACCTTAATTTCTCGGCATCTATAGCTCATATCAAATACAAATATGCAATGTGACTCACTAACTCGACACAATGCATGTGGTACCAACACAAATACATACGGTTCACCCTAGAACCCGATTCCCGTCGGAATCTGGATAAGTCGTATATGTTCCTCTGAACTACAACTTATCTCCATAACGACTTCCACATGAAGTCCGGATGAAACTAGGCACCCATCATGGATTCCCACCTAACCATCTCCACAAGACACATGACATGAAATGCATGACCACACAATTATGAAATATAATAATTCAAGCATAATTTAAGATCACTAATGATCCACACGAGCCCTCCACTCACCGTAATCCTCTCGGGAATTACCACATTCGCACAAGATTATTCACATTCGATAATCAAGGCTCACACTCATCAAAACACCCCCCTAAGGGCACACCCATATAATTCCATATTCTCCCGATTTAATTCATTACTAATATTTCTTAAGTTCATTTTAGTCATATTAATCCTACCGAGTAAACGAAAATGCATTCCAAGCGAAATTCGGATGGAAATCACAAAAACTGAGGAAAAGTCATCCCAGACTGTCCATACGCGTATCAACATGGTCCATACCTGCGGTCATACGCGTATTAGACCTACCTTACACGTATGGCCAGAGGCCTTCGCCTCCCAAAACCCCTCAGAGTCACTCCCTTACGTGTATGACTACCCCCATACGCGTATTGCCCAAGCCCATATGTGTATCACCAGATGGCCGTACTGGCACTGGGAACAGGGCACGTCTGCTACGCGTACAACCCTTGGGAAGTCCCCCATACATGTATTGACACCTCCAGTACGCGTATGACCAGCAGATCTGTCAAAAAACTCATATCTCATCATTTTCACGAGTTTCTACTCAAGATTCATCACTCTATCTTCCCATTTATTCTCAAACTCAGATTTTACTCGATTCCAATGAATCTTATCTTCTATTCTTTCAAGATTCTAGTTATTAGATCTAGTTTCGATTATGGTTAAACCCTTAGTTTTCAGATCTGTTAATTCACAGTATTCTATCACAGCTTCAGGGAATTTCCACACGAATTTTCATATTTGTACCAGAATCATACATACAACATCACACAATGATCATTCAACAGTAACAACAATCACAGGTAAATCATAATATCACGAAAATCAACTAAAAAGGTAAGAACAGGCAAAATTCCTACGAGAGAAATGACTTCTCACTACCCTATCATGTTAAATCACCCATATTGAAATCCATTCTCCCCCCTTACCTTAGGTTTGATCTCTTTCTTGACAACAATGGAGGAATCTTGGTTCTTCTGCCCTAGGTTTCCTTCCTCTGCCTTTTCCCTTTTCACGAATGTTAACTGTTTTATCCCACTAATACTCTCTTAACCCTCTTAATCAGAATCCTATTAATATTAATAATAACAATAATAATAATCATAATCCTATTAATATTATTATTAATAATAATTGAAATAATAATATTAATAATCATAATAATCATAATGCTCTTAATCTTGTTATTAAATTATCCATTATTCTAGGTCCACATTACCCCCAACTAAGGCCAACCTCCACTCTCGCCCCTAACCTCATATCCCTAAGGAAGGACATCACAACAATTACGCACACAATAAGGTATAAAAGACTAAATAATTCAAATGGGGTGTTACAAAGATCGTTATTTCGGGATTCCTCGATATTACCATATTGGCAGATTAGTACACTTATTAATTTATCAATCAGATTTTTGGTGCCGTTATTGGGGATTACCAAAGATTATAGAGTTTATTATTTATTTTAGTTGAAATTTGGTAGCTCTACGACCAAAAGAATGGTTTTTTATTATTTTATTTTATTTTCATTATAACTAACATGTCTCTGATATTTGTATGCGAAGAGAATCCTCATCTAATTTTCCTTTTGACGCAGAAATCGGGAGAATCTTACATGTTCATCTCAAGAAAGCTCGATTGTAGAAGTTGGAAGAACAATAAGAGACAAGTTATCACCCATAAGCTACAAAATTGGAAAAAGAATTTGAGCAAACAATGGCTGAAGATATGACATTTCCTGAAAGACTTCTCGGATATTATGGAATAACACATTCACTAGGAGTTATAATGGTAATAGTAAATCAACTTTTGAATGTACCTAACTTTCAGTTACACCCTACGACCATCTATTAGCTAGAGAAAAAACATTTCACATGTAAAATCAATGAAGATGCCAACAAACACCTGCGAAGGTTTTTAACAGTGAGTACAACTCTGAAGATAAAGGGGGTATACAGAAGAAAGCAAACAATTGATAATGTTCTAGAAAAATATGTGAGATAATGGTTTTACTCACTTCCAACAGATATCATTACAGCTTGGAAGAGATGGTAATAACTTTTCTGAATGAATATTTTCCTGCTTCAATTTTCCTTTGAAAGTGATACAAAATTATCAATTTTAAGCAGAAAGAAGGTGAACCATTAGGAGATGCATAAAAAGATTCAAAAATTTATTGGTTGTATGTCCTACGCATAATCTAGATCAACCTAAACAAATATAAATGTTTTTTTAATGGGCTCAGACTAAAGACTAAATAGTAGATTAATACAACTTTTGGTGGCTCATCAAACTTTACAACATGCACTAGTATTAAGAAGATTATTAAAGCCATCACTGCAAATGAACATCTTGAGTTATATGATAGATGCATAAACAAGCCAGAAAGAGTTATTGATCTAAAGCTAGCAACTCAAAGTATAAAGTTAGAAGATTAAGTTTTAGCTGAGGTTGAAAGGATACATAAGGAACTAAACGTAGGTACTCAACAGGTAGCCCAAGTCCAACATGCACAAGCAGTTAGTTGTGAAATTGGTGGGGGTCCTCATTTCGCTATATATTATGTAACATGTCTACAATAAGTTGAAGAGGTTAATTATCTCAAGCCTAATAGCCTTTATTTTAACACATATAATCCAAGGTGGAAAAATCATCCAAAATGTTGCTATAAAGATCAACAAGGGAGTGTTCTAAAGCAAGGTCCAGGATAATGCCAAAGCCAACAGAAAAAGTTCCCCTCGTTTCAATAGCCTGATCAACAATTTCCATAACAACAACCAACCTCTAATAGTTTCCCAATTCCAATAAGAGACAAAAAATAATCTAATAAACACTACATCATAAACAAAGAATTTGGATGTTCATGTAGGCCAAATAGCTTAACAAATCTCACTTTAAGCTCAGGGAACTCTTCCAAGTGCGACAATATAGAATCCTAAGGAACATAATAATGTTAGTGTTGTGATGACAATAAGTAGGAAAAAACTTGAAGGCAAAGAAGAGAAAACATGTGAAGAAGCTTCATTTATTGAACTAAATCTATATGTGAAGGAAAATGAAGAATAAAAAAAGATTACTTCCCCTAATGATCTTGAACCAGAAAAGAAGAAAGAAACAAAGCCAAACGTAGATGGAAGATGAACACAAGCCAGTGATCTAACCCCAACAATGACTTAATCCACCTATGAATAGGTTATCAAGAAAGAAGTAGTAAATTTGTTAGATCTTGGTCTTGTATATCTGATATTTGATAGCTCATAGGTAAGTCTTATGCACGTAGTGTCAAAGAAAGGAGGAACAATAGTGATAATGAATGAGAAAATGAATTGATTCTTATTCGAACAGTTACTGGCTAGAGGGTATGTATTGATTATCAAAGGCTCAACACCACAGCAAGGAAATACCATTTCCCTCTCCCATTCATCAATCAAATGTTAGAAATGTTAGCCATTCGTGATTATTACTATTTTCTTGATGGATATTTTGGATATAACCAAATTGCAGGGGCTTTTAAGGTTTTAAAAACATGGCTTTCACTTGCCCTTATGGTGTTTTCTCATATATAATAATTATTTTTAGATTGTGTAATGCACCTGTGACATTCTAGTGATGTATGATGTCCATTTTATTTAACATGCTCGAAAAGTAAATGGAGGTTTCTATGGATGATTTTTCTGTTTTGGTTCTTCTTTTAATTATTGTTTATCTAACTTGCCTCTTGTTTTATAAATGTGTCAAAAGACCAAATTAATTCTCAATTGGGAGAAGTATCTGTGAGCGCAACTTTTCGTTAGCTGTATTTTGAATGATGTCAAAACTAGGATACTTTAGCGTTATATTGGACGGTATCCTCTGATTCTGTGTGTGCATCTTAGCATTAGGAAGTATTAAAATATTTTGGAAAAGGTTCATACTTAAAAAATGCATTAAAAATAAAATTTTATGAAAAGCATTAAGTATGTTTCGATGTATAGAGCCATCAGGTTGGCACATAGCAAGAAAAGTTTTCTATGTGTCGACACATAGACTCCTCAGGTCGACACACATGCTGTAGTAATAAAGTGTGTAGGCTCTGTCCATGTACCAACTCTTTTAGGTTGACAAAAGACTTTCATAGGTCAGCCAAAGACCTTTATAAATTGACACGAGACCTTCATAGGTCGACGCATGACTTTCATAGGTTAACTCATATGATGCATTTTTCCAAAATTCATAATTTTTTTCATTCTTTTGCACTTCTTTTCCTTCCAAACTTGCATACATATAAATACTTGATACATGCATCATTTCTAGTAAGATTCTACAGTAAACCTATACAAAATTGGGATTTCAAAGCATTCTCATCATCTTTAACCTCTCTCCTATGCATACACACGATCAAACTACACATAATTATTTTTTTATTGGATAACCATCTAGATTATGGTTGATAACGTCCAATTAGGTTGTTGTACTGAGAATATTGGATTGAGAACTTTGAGGATTTAAAATAAGAAACTGGAGCTGGAGTTTTCCTTCAAGATCGTTGAGGATTTGAAGGTTTTGGATAAGTATTGTGATAAACATGGCATTGAGTATAATTTCTTTGCTCCTAGAACTCCACAATAAAATGGTTTTGTGGAGCACAAGAATCGTGTTTTAGAGGGGTTGGATAGGATTATGCTTAATGAAGGTAATCTACCAAATTATTTCTTGGTCGATGCCATTAACACTGCTTGTTATGTCTTGAATAAGATTATAATAATTCCTATTTTAGACAAAAAAAATCCCTATGAATTACTTAGAGGTAGAAAACCTAATGTTTCTCATATACACATTTTGGGGTGTAAATGTTATATTTTGAACAATGGAAATGACAATCTTTGTAAGTTTGATGCGAAAGCTGATGAGGGGCATCTTCCTCGGATACTCCCAATCTATTAAAGCTTATAGGGGTTACAACAAAAGATTACTTATTGTTGAAGATTCGATACACGTTACTTTTGATGAGTCTTATCTAAAAAATGTCGGGAAAGATGTTTGTGTATCTTCACAAGAAATTCTCAATGGACCTGAACAAGGAATTGGTCAACCTAAAGCGGTGGAACATGAGAAAGAAGAAGATAATGATCATGAAGAGGAGAAGGTTGAAAGTACAGCTGCAGTGGAAGATCTTCCTTTGACTTGGATAACATCCAAAGGTCATCCTATCGACTTAGATACATCACTAAAGGTGTGACAATGCCCTCCAAGATAAGTAGTTGTTGTTATCACTTAGTGTACGTTTCCCAAGTCTAACCTAAAAATGCTAAAGATGCATTACTTGGTGAGCATTGGCTTATGACCATGCAAGATGAACTAAACTAATTTAAAAGAAATGATGTTTGGGACCTTGTCCCTCACCCTAAAAATCATCAAGTAATTGGCACCAAATGGGTTTTTAGGAACAAACTTGAAGAAAAAAGAGTGGTAACTTGTAATAAGGCTCGACTAGTTGCTTAAGGTTATAGCCAAGAGGCGGGCATTGCCTATGAGGATACTTATGGTCTGGTTTCTCGTCTTTAGGCTATACACCTTCTACTAGCCTATGCTTGTGCCAAAGAATTCAAGTTATTTCAAATGGACGTGAAAAGTGTCTTCCTAAATGGCTATATTAATAAGGAAGTATATGTAGTTCAACCCCCAGGTTCTTGAAATCACAAGTATCCAATTCATGTTTACAAGCTCAAAAGAGCTTTGTATGGCCTCAAACAAGCCCCTCGGACTTGGTATGAACGACAAGTTTTTAATCGATCAAGGATACTCTAGGGAAAATGTAGACATTACACATTTCATTAAGTGCCAAGGAAAACACACTCTCCTAGTTCAAGTTTATGTCGATGATATTATTTTTGGATCCACTAACACGCAACTTGTAGAGGAGTTTTCTAAGCCTATGCATGGTGAGTTTGAGATGAGCCTCATGGGGGAGTTAAATTACTTCCTTGGTCTTCAAATCAAACAACTCAATGAAGGTACATTTGTGTGTCAAACTAAATGTTGCAAAGACTTGCTAAAGGGATTTGGGATGGAAGATGCAAAATATATTGACACTCCTATAACCATAAATGGAAACATGGAAAATAATGAAAATGGTAAGGATATAGATGTGAATATATATAGAGGTATGATTGGTTCTCTTTCATATCTTACTGCATATAGGCCGAATATTATGTTTAGCGTGTGTATGTGTGCTCGTTATCAATCGGATCCTAAGGAATCTCACTTAAAAGCTATAAAACACATTCTTAGGTATCTTCATTGTACTTCGGAATTTGGTATTTTAAGGGAAGCGATTGTAATTTTATTGGTTATACTAATTTCGATCTTGCCGGTTGCAGATCGGATAGGAAGAGTACTAGTGGAACTTTGCACATATTTTCAAATTCCTTAGTAAGTTGGCATAGCAAGAAACAAGTTTTTGTTGCTTTGTAAACCGCCGGGGCGGAATATGTAGTGACCGATAGTTTTTGTGCTAAAATTATGTGGCTTAAACAATAACTACTTGATTTTGATATAAAACTACAATGTTCCAATTATGTGAGATAACACTAGTGCTATTAATCTAACCAAAAACCTGATGTTATATTCTCACACTAAGAATAATGAGATTCGTCGCCACTTCCTACGTGACCATGTTAAAATAGGAGTCGTCGTATTTAAGCATGTTTATAGTAAAAATCAACTTGTGGATATCTTTACAAAACCTCTTGCGACCGAGCCATTTTCAACATTCAAAGGGAATTAGGGATACTTGATATCTCAAATCTCGCCTAAATATGAATTGTTTATGCACTTTATATACTTTTGCTCTAACTTTCCTTGGAAGTTTTATTACATAAGAGAGCATCATTCATCAACTCATAAGTGAGGTAATATTGTTCCATTTTACTTTTCCTTTTGTAAGTAAGCTATTACTTTTGCATGTTGCTTATGTCCCAAATAATTGATATTCTTGATGTATGAAATAGTTCATGAATGTTCACTTCCAAAAATTTATATTGATGTATGTCAATTATATGCTTATAGTGATTTTGTGTTATTCCATTTATATGCTTGAAATATACTCTTGATGCATTGACTTGTTATGTTTTCTTTCATGAAATATGGTTGAACATGTTATAATGTTAGCAAAATTCTTGTTTTGTGTCATTGTTATGATAACATATCTGTTTTTGGTTTGAGTGGTGATAAGCTCATATATCGCCTTGCTAGAGCACATGCGTGCGGAGCATTTCGGGAGCACCAAAGGCATATGACACGTAATCGCGTCGCTTTTGTAGCAACTGAAGAGTTTTTTATTACATTGTATTCTTCAGTTTTCATGTTTGTTTTATGTTATTTGGCATAAGTTGTGGAGATTATGTTCTATTGTTGCTTAATATGATTATATTTATGTTTAGGCATTCTTGTTCAGTATGACAATCATTCTATGTGAGTGCTACCATATTGATGATTTTATCTTTGTAAAGCACCTCTCTATGGTATATTAGTTTGTATGTAATTTAAGATACTTCTCACGATTTGTTTTGTCTCCTTTTGATATTACCAAATGGGGAAAAACACCTACAAGATGAAGTTGGATGCATATATTTAGGGGGAGTCTTCATGAAGACACGAAACGCCACGAAACACATCGTCTCAAGTTTTTCCATCATAAAAAATGGGGAGTGATCAGTTGCCGCGCACGGATCAAAAATGAGTATTTTTTGAAAAATAGTAAAGCGACAATGACTCGAGTTGTATCACACAGATTCTTGAATTGAATTAACCAACAAAGTAAAATTTTATGGGGGGTTTGAGTTTCGATTAACAGAAAAATAGTGCAAATAAGTGATTAAAATAAGTGATTAGAAAAATAAGCTAAAATGACTAATCCTACTGATTCAGATTCTGACTTATCATCGGTTATCGTAACATCAATCCCTAAACGGCTTCGATCCTATTCGATTATGAGATCAATTACACAAGCGCTTATCAAAATCAAATGAATTATGTTCCTGTTACCGAATTAAGCAAACAGTTAAGAATATGACGAGTTAACGAATAAAGCAAACGATAACACACAATTAAATTTAGGAACATGCATACAATCGAATTTAATCAATATATCCTATGAATAACAATCGAATTAAGCAAAAAATTACAATCAAATTAAGCAAATGACTTCATAGAAAATGATTGAAAGGAATCAAATTTAAATTGGTATTAGAATAACCTTAAAGCGATGGAATCGTACACAACAGGATTTGCCCGTCGGAACTAGCTCTCCATTACAATTATAAAAAGCAAAGTAAAATCGTGAAAAAGGGTGATAAACTGTAGCACGGCTGCTACTAGGTATAAGGAAGTATCACAAAATTTGGTTCTAACCCAACTGGGTCGAAAAACATAAAAAACCCGGCCCAAAACTAAATATTTCTAACGGCAGATTTCGGGTCCTGACTTCAATAAATTATTTGAGCCTGCTACACTCCGAATCAACTTCTGTCTCAAACATGAAAGTTGTATCTCTCTGCCTTAGTTTTCCAACACCTATTAGAACACGCAAACTCGATTCTCGTAGCTCCAGTTATGATCCAAACGGTAGACAAATATCAAATACATGTTAAAGCTGAAAATAAGCTACGAAAATAGATTAAAGGCAAACAAATACTTAATTATAAAAATATAATAAAACAGTAAAATAAACAAAAAATTAAGGAAATGCCTAAGTAAAAACATAAGAGAATGTGCATTAAGATGCACTGATCAAATTCCCCCACACTTGAACTTTTGTCCTCCGAGCAAAATAGTATCTAGACTCATGAAAAACAATAGCATTCGCATACTCATTCTAGGCTACAAACTCTTCTTTGGTCAAGATTGCATCGATAAATACTAATTTTTCACACTAAGGATATTGTAAGAACACAAATCCGCAATTATGTAGTCATAAACCTCCCTCTTATACAAACCAATCTGAATCATGTTATTATGCTTAAGCCTAACTTACTCATCCTCCTTTTTGCTCTCTTTCATTCTGATCCAATCATATTAAGCCTGTTATCTATTCACACATATGATAAATAAGTCTGTTAGTGACTATGATCCATATCTTACCAACAATTTAAAATTAACCACTTTAGCAACAACAATATTTTTTCTTTTTTTGAAGGTTTCACAACCGTTAGCCTAAGTGACCGGGTGAGGGTCACCTAACTTAAAAGGCGGATTCCCATTTAGAATTATTATTAAACACAAGATCATTCACTTATTTGTATCAGTTTAATTACTTAGTGTGTGATTTCTAGATGGTGTTGATTGCTAGATAAACTACTTAAGAATTATTAAAGGATGAGAACTCAAGGCTATGTCATAACAAGTATTTAAATAGATTTTTATATTCGGGAGACTTAAGGTGTTAAAATGGTATCGATCTTATGAATTTTTCTCAAGTCTCCATAGTCTAACCTTAAATTAATCTATAGCCTAAAAATTTCAAAAGATGCTTTGTGTTTCAAAGTAAAAAAAATATTTTTTACTTTTTTATTTAAGAACAAAACCAAAACAAAACAAAGAAAATAAAATAAAGAAACTATTAAATAAGAGTGAGAAAAGTGAAAGAACACACCCTACGAGTCAAGGCAGATAGGTGATCACATAAGCAACCTTTCCCAAAGAGAGATCTTCTATAGACTCCTCTCCCAAAGTGGAAATGTCATAAAGTGACTTTGGGTAGCATCCATTGACCTTGAAATATTTATTAGTGTCTTCGCCTTTTATTCAAGGATCAAAGAAGAATCTTCAATAAGTAAAAGTGTCAAACGGGCGCGTAAACATGATCTCTTTTTTCACAACATCAAGAGTCAGAGTATTAAAGGGTTGCCTCACTAATTTTCTTCCATCTTCAATCGATGTCCATCCAATTCCCTTCTTATGCTTCTTCAAAACCTGCAAAAGCTTATTTTCTTTATCAAAATCAAGGTAAGAAGAAATTATAACTGAAAGCTTTTTATCCATATCTAAATAAGCATAATTCAGATTGTTATGAAGTGGTTTAAGCTCTAAGGGAAGGTTGTTTAATGGATGGTGAGGTTGGGGCAGCCATGATGTCAAGAGCTTCAGTTGTATAAACAACTTCATCTACATGAAAAACATCACCCTTCACGACAACATTAATCTCAGCACAAACAGAGCAAATGTTAGTGTCGGTACATGAATCACAAGAGTAAGTATCATCAAAATCTACTAATGATGGAAAATTAGAACATAATTCAGAATAAGTATCATCAACTAAATCAGAAGGAAACTCTTTTGGATTCATTATTGTTTGGGTAGGTAGTTGGTTTGGTTCTTGAGCTTGTTGCATGGCATTCACTAAAGTGGCAAGCTGTCCAATTTGTGTCTGTAAAGCCTGAATAATAAAATTTTTTCGTTGTTGAAACTGGAGATCATTTATAACCATGCAACTACCTAGGAAGATCTACAGGCATACAACATCCTAATCTTAAGTTCTACAAAGCCTTCATAAATTTCCCAGATGTTAGTTCCATGATTCTATGATTGTCCATGATTCTATGATTGGCTAAATTTTGGTAAAACATGATTCTGCACTGATGTTAAGCAAGATGTTATCACATCTTCATCTACTATTTTGAGAGTACTGCTATCGTGTGTTTTAATCAAGATGTCGAGACAGATGTCGTGACATCTTTGTCTGGTACAACAGGAGCTGCTATTTTATATCTCTTTACAGAGGTGTTTTAGTTTGATGAGATCCTGTTGGATATACCTCATCAGTATGCGCAGGTCAAAGAGATTTATTAGGAATAAAGTACAGATTTAATTGGATTTCATAAAAATTATCTTTGAGACTTTTTAGGAAACTATAAAATATTTGTTTCTACTGTTATGAAGAAGATTTGGAGTTTGACTTAATTGGCAGGCATTTTGGTAAAACTAGGTGTAATCACAAGATGTCCTACAGGATATCGTGACATCTGTCTGTCATGAATATATTTGTGTGAGCATATATTTAATATCAGAAGATCAATTGCTGTTTTGGAGATTGAGATCAATTGCAGATTTGGAGATTGATTTGCTAAATCAAATCTGATTGATTAGTTGTATGTTGTGGTAAAACATTGTTATGTGTGTAGATGTCTTGACTGATGTCATGACATACTTGTGTAGTGTTCTGCAGGATATGTGTGGTTAGCTAATACAGAGTTTATTGGATGTCAAGCTGAATGTTGTGACATCAGTATCTGCCAGCATGGGCGCTGTTTTGTTTTCTGTTATGTTTCCTTATTTATCTCAGGCTATATTTTAGGAAACTTTCTATTCAGTGCAGATCATGAAAGGAAACGCCTATGGTCTATTTTTCAGCACCTTGAATTGTGGAGATTGGATTAACTTGGTTAAACCTAATTTATGCTACTTAGGCCCAAGCCCAGTTTGCATTACTATTTAAGGAGGCGTAGAAGCAAGGGAAATCAAGGACTCACAACAAGAAAAACTTGAGTGTAAAATAAGGGTTTAAGGTTTTGAGAGTCTTGTGTGTGTGACTTTGTAAGTCACCCTTTGTATCTTTGGATGTATCGTGGTAGACATATTGTTAGTTGTTAATTGTTAATTGTTAATTGTTCACTCAAAGCTTGTAAGCCAGAGTGTATTGTTCTTGATTGAAGCTGTTAAGCAAAATCAAGTATTGTGACTTTGAAGAGTGTCTTCTAAAGTCTTCTTTTTGCATTGAATTATTTATCACTGCTGTGATTGTGGGAAGTGAGAGGTGTCTCTTGTCTAGTGGGTTCTAGGCAAAAATTGCATTGGATAGGGATTAAGTGAGGGGTTCTAAAATAGAAGAGTTTGAAGAAAGGGATACCCAAGAGTTGTTATCTTTCTTACAAAACTTCTACTGATTTTGGTTGGGTGTCCTCTTCACTTTCCTCTCTATGCTTTAAAGGTTCTGTCTTTCAATGGTTTCTCTCTTGTTCACCTTTTTCCTTTCCTCTCTCTTTTTTTTCTATGGTTCTCTTGTGTTTCTATGTGACTCTCTTAGTTTTTTTTCTGGTTTTTTCTCTCTTATTTTTTTCTGGTTTTTCTCACTATCTCTTGCTCTCAATATCTCTCTATCTCAATGTGTCTCCCTTTGTTTGCAGCTGCTCCCTCTTCTTTTAAACTTAGCCCATTAGGGTTTTTCCTTCTTTCAAAACATCAGATTTTTTCATGGAGAAATGTCTCTTACCACTTTCTTAATGCTACTTTCTTTCTTTCCATTTTCATGTATGTTACTTTGTTGTATTTTTACTACACTAGCCTAGGTCTGATTTTCTGCAGCACTTTGTATCTTGTACCGATTTGTTGGCTTGTGCTTGGACAGCCCTTGTGGTCAATGTTACTACCTTTGGACAAAATTTTAAAATTCTGATATTTGATGTGTGGATGCATCACCATGAGTTTATTCCTTTGCTTTTGTGACATGAAATGGTTTTGTGATATGAGGCAAATTGTCACTTCTTGCATGAGACTATTTTGGATCACATTCAAATTGCCCATGATTATGCATGTATAGTCTTGATCTTAAAATATTCCAAAGTTGAGTTAACTCTTAAATATTTTCCTTGGATGTTTGTGAGCATAATGAGGAACATGCGGACTGGATGGGGCATGAAGGGTACCATAGCATAAAATTAATTAGAAACTTGAATTAATATTAGAAATGGCTTAATTTTCTAAGCATTACTTAGGGTTAGAAACTTTGTTACAAATGTGACATTCTTGTAATGTCATGAAATTTCCCTTTGTAAAATTCTAGTCTTTAATTCATGAATCTTGAACTTTAAATGATGGATTTCCCTTATACCATTGAATTTGAAATGAATGAAGTCTTGAATCATGAACTTGTGATCTTGAC
This sequence comes from Lathyrus sativus, assembly GCA_963859935.3. Lineage (NCBI taxonomy): Eukaryota > Viridiplantae > Streptophyta > Magnoliopsida > Fabales > Fabaceae > Lathyrus > Lathyrus sativus. The sequence continues at coordinate 380,432,609 of OZ012739.1, forward strand.
TTATGTCTTGCAAATTTAAATTCCACTTGATCAAGAATTTGAAACAAATTTGGACGAAGTAATCTTGAATTAGGCCTTGCATTTCATGTTCATTAGGAATTTTGATCTTGAATGTCCTAATATTTTCAAGTAACCTCTCCTTGAAGGAATCTACATGAGTAGACTTTCCAACTTGAAACAAACCTTAGATGATGAACCTTTTCTTCCATGTAGTCCAATGATAGGCAATTTTATCTTATTTGGAATGGAAAACAACGAACCGACCCAATCCTTCCCTTGTGAACCCACATGCTCGAAATGCAATAGAACAATGTATGATATGACGAATGTAGGGTATGAAAGGCTAAATGTGAAAATGAGGGTGTAGAAATAGTCAAGAGTTCCTCACCCTTGTTGAGGGGAACTACGAATACTCTGATTCCATTCCTGTCAGGATACGTAGGCACAAGATGCAATTTCTTGACAAGTATACTTAGGACTAACCGCTTAGTTCTCCTTTCAACCCTTTAACTGATAACAGATAGAACAACAAATAACACAATAAAATAAGAGGTACTTGTAGATTACTACAGATGCTTAGGATGCTAACACCTTCCATAGGTATAACCAACCCCCGAACCCTAGATCTCCCCGCATTGTGTTTACGATGTGTCGCATCAATGCGAAGAGGGGCCGGCAAGGACAGAAGAGTCACCATCGTTCGTTATTTATCCCAAAGAAAGGGAAAGGAAACGATCATAGAAAACCTACGAAAAATGGAAAAGACAGGTCATCGCAACCAAATCTTGGGTTCGGGAGTCGGTTACGCAAGGGGAAGGTATGAGCACCCCTCACGTCCGTCGTACTCGACGGGATCCACACTTGTTATCTATCTAAAAGGGTGTTAATCTATAAGGATGGCTCACAAGGACAAAAGAAAATAAAAGAGACTCGATAAAGCATCACTGCTCTATGCCTACGTACTCCCTCATGCAATGGGAAAGTCACAGTCAACGTAGTTCGGAAAATTACGAGTGAAAGATGGGGAAGGTTGCTCGCCAAGACATCGACTTCTTGTGCCTACGTATCCTTGTCTGGTATGAGAAATCAGAGCAAACTTAGTTCGGGCTGACACGACCACAGATTGGTTCAAGTGTTTTAACCGAGTAGGGTTAAACCTTCGTTCTAGCAGTTAGGTGTCTTGATGCTCGACCATTGGAGACTTAGGCGTTACCTGTTTACGGTAGAACCAAGAATTAACAACACTCTCTTTGAAAATGGTTTTCAATTAATCCCGAAGGATACAAAAGTTTGATGTTTGTTTTTTATTCTTTTATGAAGAAGTGAATTGAATTATGTTTGTAATTCATATTGCACTAAAGACTATGACTTAGGAGCGAATGCGTCGCATATCGTCCAAAGGACATACGCTAAACACTCTAGACATTTGAGAGGAGGCCCCCCAAACATCATTCCCCAAGTACTTAAGGCTCATAGCGTACAACACTTATTATCCTTTATTAGATGTTTTGAAGAAGTTTTGAGATGAGAAGAGAGGATACAAGACTAAAGGGAAACTAACTCAACCCTAATGTTGTCATGCAATGTGCTCTTATGATTGAGGTTGAAGAGAAAAATCTACCCTAATGTTATCATGCTTGGATTGAACACTTAATGTCTCTCCTACTCCCATAGGGACTAGGAATCCTAAGGGATCATGACAAAGGAACCAAGAAGGCACAAGATAAATCAGCCACAAGTGAAAAGGAAGAAAAGGATGCAAATAAGAAATGCAACACAATGAAAAGTGGGAGGAAAAAGTGTGGGGCAGCAGCCACCACAAGCACATCTCGACCAAGCAATGCAAGAAAAGGAAACCATGCAAATGACCATCACTTTGAACCACATCCATAAGCATGCATTCAAGTGGAAATCGAACATGCGTGTCGAAGAAATCATGATTAAACAATCAAGAACAACAACACAATATCCAAAAAATATCACTCAAATGCATCATACTGATCCATGAAGATTCAAAGTGAAATGATACCCCAAACAAGTTCAAAAACAGCAAACATGACATTCTGGTTCAGTGTTAATCGGTTAACACATATGGTTAACCGATTAACCAGTTAAAAATGTTTGAAAAATTTGAAAATTCGCACTGGTTAATCGATTAACCAGTTTGCACTGCATCTGGTTAACCGATTAACACTGTACCAGAGGCAGAAAACATTAGCCCAAAAGCACTTTTCAGCAATTAATCACTTCTCCAATAATCCAGATGATTATATAATCAATTAAGCATGGATTTAAACCAGAAAACAGTTATCTAATCAACATGTAAACACATTCAAACAGCAAGATCATGAATCACATGGATCAAACATCAACAAAATCAATCAAAGATGAAGATCAACATGATGATTATGCAAATAAGCTCAAAAACAGAATTGGATCTAGAATTTCCAACCTACAAAGCGGAAATTTGCTTTGGTGAATGTTGATTTACTCCAAATGAACAGATCCAAGCAAGAAACCCAGAGATTCTTCAAGATCCAAGTGTGTTCTTGTAGTAACAATGAAGATCCACCAAAATTAAGCCAAAATAATCCAAATAAGGTCCTCTAGATCAACTTCAAAATTCAGATCCACAATAACACGAAATTTGAATGGAGAATTGGAGATGATAAGGATGGAGGGTGAAGGTTTTAGCTCTAGAATTCAATGATTCCAATGGAGAATCAAAGAATTCAAGGTGAGAAGAGCTTTAGTGGAGTTTTGGAGATGGAGAAGTTGATAGCAAAATTCAAAGAGTGAGTGAATTCTGAAAATGAAATGGAATTATGAGGATTGTCTGTGAGGTTTGGAGCAAATCATTTAAATATGCTCTTGGTTAGGATCCAAATGTGGTTTGGAGTAGGTTTTCGTAGGTTTTCTCTGATCGTTTTCTTTCCCTTTCTTTGGGATAAATAACGAACGGTGGCGACTCTTCTGTCCTTGTCGACCCCTCTTCGCAGTGATGCGACAGCTGGCGACTCTGCTGGGGACATTTTCCCATCCCCTATGCGAGTCAATCCTAACGCTTGTGTGTTTATCTTTGAGTGTGTATGTGTGTTGCATTTGTACAATATTGCATTTGCATTTTACTTTCCAGCATTGTTATATATCATTATTGATGTGTTGTTGGGTGGGAATGTTCCACTGAGAGATAAGCCAAAACCCAGGCTTGAGTGTACACATAGCATTAGAGCGAAAAGTAGTGATGGACCTGTATGTTTTAGCATGCATTAGTCCCCACGAAATTCGCGTTCAGACGAGGTTTTCTGTGAAGACATCCAATCCTGTACATTAGTCGGGAGGGGGTGTTGGATCAGGAAACTTTCGACTCTGGAGGCCGATCATTTAGGAGTCAGCTAAGTGAGACTGCTCTATGATGCAAAACCAGACATGGTGAATGTATCATCGTTTCTCGAACGTCTGTGACGCTGACGACGCATAGGATGCCAGACCTTGTCAGAGATAGGTTCATGTGTGTGAGTGGGGAGGGTTATACAGGGATCTTTGACCTTCAACCTACCTGGTTTTCTCGTCAGTGTGAACTTTTGCAGTGGATCCTTATATCAGTGATGTGGTATTTTCTCGCCAGAGCAAAACGCTGTTTCATCTCAGTCAACAACAGGGAAATCTTGATCCCCTGTTGCATTTTCATTTTCATTTGCATATTGACATGTATTTATGTTGCAGGTGTATATTTTCTCCTTGATTCTAATCATTTGATCCGCTGTCATTATGGAGCCCGATCTAAAGAAAAGTGTGCTATATAAGTTCTCGACTCCTGAGATAGGGCCTCTACTTAAGCTAATCTCCGTGGCTGACCGTGGTGTGATGAAGGATTTCAGGAGAGAACATGGGAAGATCCTACGTTTCGTTTTTAAGGCTTCCAAGTTCGAGTTAGATGGCATCTATGCACTGCTACAATTCTATGATCCTTAGTTGCGCTGTTTTTTTTTCCCGGACTACGTTTTGCTTCCAACCTTGGAGGAGTTTATTCAGTTGGTAGGAATCCCTATAGTGGGAGAAGTGCCTTTTGTACATTCTGAAAAAGAACCTGAATTAACCAAGTTGACTGGTGTTTTGCATCTTGACGTCTCTGAATTGGAAGGTAATCTGGTATGGAAAGTCGGGACTCCTGGTTTTCTACTTCCATTCTTGGTGGGTAAAGCTCAACAATGTGCTAAAGACGGATGTTGGTTGGTCTTCAACGCCATTCTAGCCTTGTGCATCCATGGGATAATTTTGTTCCCCAATCTGCTTGATTTTGTTGATTTGGATGCTTGCTGTATCTTCGCCTCTAAGAACCCGGTGCCAAATCTCTTAGGTGACGTTTATCATTCGATTCACTATAAGAATGAAAACAGGCGAGGCAAGAATGTTTCCTGTCGCGCTCCGCTGCTGTACAAATGGTTTATTTCGCATCTGCCAAAGAGTGGACCTTTCGTTGACCATGCAAGCACTGTTAAGTGGCCAGAAAGGCTTATGGGTTTAAGATCAGAGAACATTGTATGGTTTGACCGAAACCTCTTGGGAATGGATATTGTTTTTAGCTGTGGGGATTTTCCCAATGTTCCATTAATTGGAATAAGGGGTGGTATTAACTATAACCCAGCCCTTGCAGTGAGGCAGTTTGGATATGCTCTGAGGGAACCCCCGAAGGAAGAGAAGATACGGGAATCCTTGTATTTCACTGGTTTGCTTGAAGGTGGGATCCTGACTAGAGTTGAGAAAGCTTGGAGCAAGATTCATCGGAAAGGGAAAGTTTCTTTGGGTAAGAGCAACAATAGAGCTTATGATCCTTATGTGATTTGGATTCATGAGAGAGCTGAGAGGTTGTTAATGCCATTTCCACCTTGTGAGCCTTTATATCCTTTGATGATTGAGGAGCCGACTACTGTTGATATTCAGAAATATAATCAACTATGGTCTGAGTAAGAGGAGTTGCGCAAGGCAAATGAGGAATTGGAAAAAGAGATTGTTCAGCTCAGAAGCGAGAAGTGCAAAGCCACTTTTTCATCTAAGAAGCAAACTGATTTGGTGAATAAACTGGGTAGAGAGCTAACTGCAGAAATTCACGCTCGAGAGCGTGTGGGCTTAGATCTGAAGAGCGTCAGTGATGTTCTTAGTTCTAAGAAGAAAGAGCTGGACAGAGCATATGTAGAGAGCTCCAAGTTTAATGACCAATGGAACGCCATTCTGACTAACAACAAGGAGCGAGAAGACGAAATGCGGCAATAGATTTCTAAGTTGAAGGCTCAACTTCAGGTGAAGGATGAGAAAATTATAGTTGAATCCTCACTTCGGCGTGAAAGCAACTACAGACTAAATGAAGCTCTTGCAACCTTGGAAGACTATAAGTCAAGGGCTGATGTGAAGAGGTGCAAGCTTGAGGAAGAATTTGGCGAAGGCACTTGGGAGGATCATGTTCAGAGCTTGCAGGTCATCATTAGCCAGAGAGAGTTGCTCATCCAGGGGTTGGTAGACAGGCTAGATCATTCAGATACGAGAGAGTTGTTGGATGATTTCCAGGCTCGCCATTGTACTTGATGTTTCTCTCTCTGTAGTTTTCTATTTTGATGTATCTTGACCATCACCAGATCTGTTGGATGAGGTCATTTTGATTTCGTTATTCTTTGCTCTCATCTTATTTATGAGGATTTTGTTGTGCTTATTTGTCGGATTTCCATTGTCTTGCTATTCTCCCGGAACAAGAATCGAGGGGAAAATTTCCCTAACACATATTTACATGTCTGCATACTGCATCATTTCTCATTTTGCATCGCAGGTGTTCTAGGTTCCGTTAACCTTACTTCTGTGGTTTGTAGTTTGTTTCAGGATTGACAACCAGACGACTCATCGTTACGCCACTCGGGGAAATCAACGCAAGATTATGGATCAGATTCAAGCTGAGATGCAGGAATTCCGTGATAGGATGGCCCAGTTCATGGATATGATGCAAGGTGTCGCCAATGGACAAGAGCTTTTGTGCAACCGTTAATTGCTAGGGTTGACGGGAGTGGTGTGCTTCATGGAGGGACTGCTGTTGTTCCTCCTTGTAATGATGGTGGTACGCCACATGCTAATACTGGTCCTACAGTTGTTATCTCTTTGAGTAGAGTAAATCAGACAGGAGTTCATATTCCCGGACCTACGTGTGCTTTATATGGGAATACTGCCCCTCAGTGGGAGGAAGATGATCAAGAGGATATGTTCTCTATGAGGGATGTTGGTGCTGGTCTGCAACCTGAGGCAGACAGAAGATTTAAGATGCTTGAGGAGAAGATGCGAAGCTTTGAAAATCAGAATTCTATGGGGTTGGATATGGCAAATTTGGGGTTGATTTCATATTTGAAGGTTCCTCTGAAGTTCAAAGTCCCGGACTTTGATAAGTATAAAGGGACAACCTGTCAGAGGGTTCATCTTCGTTCTTACTATCGCAAGATGTCCGCCTATTCTGACGATGAGAAGCTGCTTATGCATTTTTTCCAAGACAGTCTTTCTGGTCCGTCTCTGGAATGGTACATGGGGCTAGAGCCAGTTAACATCCGAAGCTGGAGGGATTTGTTAGACTATGGCACTGATCTAGAAGGGGGGGGGGGGGGGGTTGAATAGATCCCCAATTAAAATTTGAGTCGGCGCTACCAATTTAAAATTGGTTTTAAAAATGTTTTAAGTGCGGAAGCGGCCGAGGAAAAATATAGTCTAAAACGAACGGTTATTGGAAAACCGGATATACGTAAGCCTATGGATTAATGACAATTCGTAAAAATAGAATCACAACATAAACTACACTTATCAATTATTTACTTCAGTTGTAAGGATTCCTAGTTCCAATGATTCAAAATCAAACCAAAACTAGATACACAAGTAAGATAATTTTGGTTCAAGCAATATGTCAAACACTTGGTGTGCAAAAACACTCAAAGTGATGTTTATGTTGAGTAAGTGATTTCAACCAGCCTAGTACAATGTATTGTTGTACTTTAGAGTTAAAAACAAAGTTTTAACCTCTTACTCAATTGATATCACAATTTTGACAATAGAGCTTACACAAAAATTACTTATTTGAGCTGTAACGTAAATGCTGAAAATAGAGAAGACAAGTAATTTGGTGAGGCAGTTCCCCCGTCGTCCTCGCTTTGGGGTACGTCTGCCCTCAATTCTAAAACTAGAATTGAGATATATTGTATAGATATCACCTGTTTGAATGAACAGTTTATACAAGGATTGAGCAGCAAATATACAACAAAAATCTCAATGTGTTGAAAGTTGCCTTCACTCCTTGCCCCTTGATTCAAGCTGAATCAAGTTCTTCGATTTGTGTTGATGGACCTCCAACTCCAGCCACCTTATTGAAAAACACGTTGTTGTTCAAACCTTTGGCTCCGGCTGATCTCAACAGCACCAAATCGAACCCGAGATCTTCCCTTCAAAATCACTGAATCCGCTACTAGACTTGTGAAGACCACCTCTTCACAATCACCTTCGCTCGATTGATCGTTGATGAAGAATCTCGTCCAAAAACCCCTAAAATTCGAACCAATCTTGGAGGGCAAAACCCCAATGGTTTTATTCAAGAAAGAACCTGTCACAATCTTCAACCCGAGCTTGATTCTCCAATCTAAGCCTCGAACCTTATCACCTTGAATCTCTCACAAATGCATTTCAAAAATGATTGTGTGTAATTGAAATGTTGTGAGATGTTGAAGATGAAGATGATGAATCTTGGACACCTATTTCACTCTTTCTTGTTTTTGAACACATGAATCAAAAGAATATCAAATGTTAGTAGACACAAGTGTTTAAGCAAGTATATATAGTGCCAACATAATTCAGGACATAACAGTATTTCAAATATGAGAGGGAAGTATTTTAAAACAGATTTTCCGCGCGAACGGTCGACCATAACAGGTCTGTGCGTCGACGCATGGCCTGTGCTGTTTTGGGTTTCTGGAAATTTCATCAGTGTGCGTCGACCATACAGTCGGCGTGCGCTGACCCGTTGAAATCCATTTCCTTTGTGCGCCGACCCTATGGTCGACCCATGCCCTTGCGCGCTGACCCGATAGAATGTCATTCCTTCATGCGCTGACCCTATGGTCGACGCATGCTTTGTGCGCTGACTGATTTGGACCTTTTTGATGAATACACCGACCATATGTCCTGCAAGCGTTGCATCTGGTTTAGTGGATCTGGAATTCATACTTTCCAGTCTATCCGGGGAATTTGTCATCATCGAAACCTGCATTAACCAATGTCTTGCAGACTTGTGTGATATGTGGCGATTTTCCTCCACAATCTCCCCCTTTTTGATGATGACAATCTGTATACAACTAAAACACCAAATATGCAATGTATACACACAAGTATACACAAGCTCCCCCTTTCTTTTGCACTATAAGGCTGTAGAACAAACAACCATCAAATGTTGTTAATATCCTGAACTGTTAATATCCTGACTTGGCTTTGGTGTTTGCTTGCTACATTGTCTTCTCCCCCTTTGACACCATCAAAAAGAGAAGAAGAACACATCAATTAATAGAGAACATACAATAGGTGATAGTTAATTACCAAACTTCACACACAAGCATGATAATGAACGAAAATATCTTGAATTAATAGATAATGGCGAAAACATGTAATGAAAGTTCAGGCACACATAATACAGAAAAAAAATGAAAAGTACACAGACGAAAACATATAAGCAAATATGAAATATGCAACTATGAATCTAATAACCACGACCCCGTCCTCGTCCTCTCCCTTGGTATGCAGCATCTGGATTGTGGTAAGGATTCGAGAAGTCCAAAAAGGCTTCGACGGACATGTTGAGATGACTAAGAGAGTTGGTGATTTCCCAATCTTGCCGCTCATGTGATTCAACCAGAGAGTCAATACGGGCATCCATCCGAGTAGGAAATGAATTGAACCTTTCATTTTGGGCATGGAGCTCAACTCTAATCTGCTCCATCTGAGTGTCTTGACGCCTCATGAAGTTTTGTTGTTCTAACTGCATTGACTGCATCATAGTAATGACTTCAGAGTTATCTGAAGGCGGAGGAGGTGATGAGTGCTGAGAGGGTTGATAGTCTTGAGGGTAGCCGTGATATGGGTCATAGAATCTACCCAAGGTAGTCCAGCCTGTATATTGTCAATCGCCCCATCCTTGATTTGTAGAATCGCCTTCTTGTTCTTCTGATGGATATGAATACTGGACCCAATCGGTATTTGTAGTCGTATCTTGGACTGGAGATTGATGATAATCTTGAGTCCCATAGATAGGTTCTTGTATCTCTGCATCTGTGTTGTCTTCTACATCGTCTTCTTCACCTTCCTCGTCACTTTCTTCTTCACCTTGTTCTTCGCTTTCTTCTTCACCCTGCTCTTCACTTTCTTCTTCATCAGAATCGTTACGAGGCACCGGAGGAATATTGGCCCGACGGATAAATCTGTATAAACGTCGTTCAGCACACCAAAAATACCCCATCATTGCAAGGGTTTTGGTGCTAAATTCTTTATCCGAGGGAACTGATACACATGGAAATGTTGGATACACAACATTCGCAGCAGCAAGAATTTCCGAGATGAACGACCCATAGGCTAAAGCAGTGCCTTTACTTGAGTCTCTCAGAGCAAACATCCTGCTAGCAATATAGTAAGGCCAATTTATTTTGATCCTGTTTTCCAGTATATAGATGAGATGTACCTCAGCTTGTTCGACACGCGACAGGCCACCTTTTTTCGGTCGTAATATACGAGCGACGATCCACTGAAGGATGCGCTCCCCTGTATTGAGTTTCCCGGCTGTGACCGATCGAGGAAAAGCATCGCTGTTGACAATTGCCTCTGGATAGGGTCGTTTGAGCATTCCATTCAGAGCCCTCTTAAATTCATAACCTGGCACCATACGAGTGTCAGTTACCTCATGAAGAGGTGGTGCATTGCATCAACAGTCATATCAAAATATTTGTTCCATACTTCAGAATTTATCTTAACCAGTCTATTTCCTACAGAGGTGTGAAAGTGTTGATCTTGAAAGTTACCTCGCATATTTGTGTAAAACACTCTGACCAAATCCTCACTGTACTTTGTATTACATTCCAGGAAATTGACGAACCCTTGAAAGTCCAACAGGGACAGAATCCGGGTGAGATGCAAGCGCTCACTTGTTGCATGGTAGAAAGGATGCTGTGGAACTATGGCCCTTTTGCTGAGACTTTTGTTGAAGTTTTCAACAGCAGGAGGATGAACAAGTGAAACAGCAGTAACCGGAACTGAAGTAGAGGATGAAGAAGCTCTTGATCTCTTACCGGTAGTTTTGCGGAGAGAGGAAGCCATTGATGATGAGTTTTGGAGGAGTTTGTAAAGATGAACTTGGAACTTTGAAGATAATGATTTGGGAATAATGTTGGAGAAGAAGGATACTTAGGTCTTTAATAAAGAGAGGTGTTAGGGTTTTTGGGAAGAGGGAGGAGACAAGGAGACATATTAGGTGTCTAGATGCAATTTACAAGATGAATGTCATATCAAAACATCATAAGAGTTGTTTGCACATTAAATGTAGGTGAGAGGGAATTTGGAACGTTTTTCAAAAGAGAAAAATTCTGGGTTTTTAAGCGAGCCGTCGACCATAGCCCTGCATGCGTCGACACATACTGTACAGTTTTTGATAATTTTGAAAGTTTACAGCATGCGTCGACCATTGTCCTGTTTAGGTCGACTCAAACCTTCAAAAAACTCAAAAAATTCAGTTTTATGTTATGCAGAATGTCGCACTTGCCTATTTATCATGCCTATTCATCTTTTCACAATATGACATGCATTCAACACACATAGTATCAACCAGCAACAGTCATATACATATATAAGTACCATGATTGTAGAACGATATAGTTATTTTCAAGTCATGAATGCTACGAGAGAGAGAAGAAAAAGAAGGAGAAAGGAGCAATATCACCTCTATACTGACCACTCTTGTTAATCACAGATTTGCACTTGCAACAACCTCAAAACAATTGTTAGTGGTACAAAAACATAGTTGTAAATATATTAAATTTGAACGTATTAATTATTAAACCCGATCAGAAATATCGAGAATACCAAGTTCTCGACGGATATGAAAGAAGGGCTCATTGGCTAGCGGCTTTGTGAAAATGTCCGCTAGTTAGTTTTTAGTATCGACATGTTCAAAGACAACATCACCCTTCTCTACATGGTCCCTAAGAAAATGGTGTCGAATTTCTATATGTTTGGTACGCGAGTGTAACACCGGATTCTTGGTAAGATTTATAGCACTAGTGTTGTCACAAAATATTGGAACATGTTCTAGTTTCAAATTGAAGTCCAATAGTTGTTGTTTAAGCCATAAGACTTGCGCACAGCAACTACCGGCGGCTATGTATTCCGCTTCGGCGGTTGACAGAGCAGCAGACACTTGTTTCTTGCTGTGCCAACTAACCAAGGAATTTGAAAATAAGTGACATGTACCACTGGTGCTTTTCCTATCCGATTTGCAACCGGCAAAATCAGAATCGGAGAAGCCTACCAATGAACAATCATTACCCTTAGAATACCATAATCCATACTTCGGAGTACTAGATAGGTATCGAAGTATGCGTTTGACAGATTTTAGGTGGGATTCCTTAGGACATGATTGGTATCTGGCGCACATACACACGCTAAACATAATGTCAGGACGCGAAGCAGTAAGATAGAGAAGCGAGCCAATCATACCTCTGTACCTTTTTACCTCAACATCTTTGCCGCTTTCATCTTTACTCATATTTGCACATGTTGGCATAGGGGTGTCTATGGCTTTTGCATTTTCCATGTCAAATCTCTTGAGAAGATCCAAACAATATTTTGTTTGGCTCACGAATGTTCCTTCCTTCAGTTGCTTGATTTGTAACCCGAGAAAATATGTGAGTTCACCCATCATACTCATCTCGAATTCACCCTGCATAAGCTTAGCAAACTCTCTTACGAGATTCATGTTAGTGGATCCAAATATGATATCGTCAACATAAATTAATACAAGAATTAAGTGTTTTCCTTGACGTTTAATGAAGAGAGTAGTATCAACCTTTCCTCTTGAGTAGCCTTGATCAAGTAAGAATTTGCTTAGTCTCTCATACCAAGCTCTAAGAGCTTGTTTGAGACCGTACAAAGCTCTTTTCAGTTTATAGACATGATCAGGATACTCATGAGACTCAAAACCAGGTGGTTGAGCAACATAGACTTCTTCATTTATAAACCCGTTAAGGAACGCACTCTTGACGTCCATTTGAAATAACTTAAAATCTTTCGCACAACCGAAAGCAAGTAGAAGGCATATAGCCTCGAGTCGGGAAACCGGCGCATAAGTTTCCTCATAGTCGATGCCTTCCTCTTGGTTATACCCTTGCGCGACTAAACGCGCTTTGTTGCGAGTTATTACTCCGTTCTCGTCCAGTTTATTTCTAAACACCCATCGGGTGCCGATTACTCGATGACCTCGTGGAGGAGGGACAAGGTCCCAAACCTCATTTCTAGTAAACTGATTTAGTTCCTCCTGCATTGACAAATACCAATGTTCATCGAGTAGGGCTTCCTTAGGGTTTTTAGGTTCCATCTGTGACACGAAAGCGAAGTAATAACAGAAATTACTTAGCTTAGCTCGAGTTGTTACACCCTTTGTGATGTCTCCAATAATGTTTTCAATTGGATGGTCTTTAGATGACTTCCATTCTTGAGGAAGATCGTCGTTTGAAGGCGGATGAACTTCCTCTGTTGCATCACGGTGTGCATCCTTATCCTCCTCAATTTTGGCTTTGTCAGGTTGATCAATCCCCGTCTCGCCACTTTTGAGTATGTCTTCAGTGGATGTACCTGCACCATGAACAACACTATTCTTTCCGACATTTCTCGGGTAGGACTCATCAAAGGTAATATGCACAGACTCTTCTACAGCAAGTAATCGTTTATTATATATTCTATATACTTTACTCGAGTGAGAGTATCCGAGAAAGATACCTTCATCGGCTTTGGAATCAAATTTGCCCAAGTTTTCCTTTCCATTGTTTAATACAAAGCATTTACATCCAAACACGTGCAAGTGAGAAACATTAGGCTTTCGCCCTTTTAAAAGTTCGTACGGTGTTTTGTTTAGAATGGGGCGAATAAGTACCCTATTCAAAACATAGCACGCAGTACTAATGGCGTCGGCCCAAAAATATTTAGGTAAACCACTTTCGTTAATCATTGTTCTTCCCAATTTTTCTAAAATACGGTTTTTGCACTCCACAACCCCGTTTTGTTGAGGAGTGCGTGGAGCGGAGAAGTTATGATCTATACCATGGTTACCGCAATATTCTTTAAATTAGTGATTTTCAAACTCACCTCCATGGTCGCTCCTAATGGACACTATGTTTGTATCTAACTTATTTTGGGAAAGCTTAGCAAACTTTTCAAAAGCGGCGAATGTATCACTTTTACTTACTAAGAAGATGGTCCAACAAAACCTAGAAAAGTCATCCATTATTACGAACCCGTAATAGTTTCCTCCTAGACTTTTGATCCTAGACGGCCCAAACAAGTCTATGTGTAGAAGTTCAAGAGGTCTCGTTGTTGAAATTATCTTTTTGGATTTAAATGAGATCCTCGTTTGCTTCCCTTTTTGACAAGCATCACAAAGGTGATCCTTGGTGAACTTTATTTTGGGAAGTCCTAAGACTAGGTCTTTTGAGACTACCTTATTGAGTAAGTCAAAATTAACATGCGCTAAATGCCTATGCCATAGCCATGAGTCTTCACTCATAGTTATGAGGCATTTGTCGCTTGTTAATGATACTTCATTTAAGTCAAGCATATATACATTGTTTACTCTAAAACCATTAAACATATTCTTCTTATCATTTTCATGCACAATTTTGCAACAATATTTTGAAAAGGATACATTGTATCCTTTGTCGCACAATTGGCTAATGCTAAGCAGGTTATGTTTAAGGTTTTCGACAAGCAATACGTCGGAAATCATAGTAGAGGCGGGATTACCTACACTACCTTTACCTAGTATTGCTCCGCGGTTGTTATCACCATAAGTTACATACCCTTTCTTCTTAGCCACAAAGTCTATGAATAAGGATATGTCTCCAGACATGTGTCTTGAGCACCCACTATCGATAACCCATCTTCTCTCGGTGGTCTCGACACATTTCACCTGTTTTTTTCTTATTTTTCTGATTGGCGGAGAGGCATAGATTCACGGACTCTTCTTCATCACTAGAACTTTCATCAGAGGAGGAAGAGTCGCTGTCACTTTCCCATGCTATGTACGTTCTCCTAGGCTTTGATGATTTCTTGTGTGATTTTGATGATTCCTTGTCCTTTCCCTTTTTATTCATCGGACAGTCCGGTTTGTAGTGACCGGGCTTTCCACACTTGTAGCACGTCCCTCTAGTCTTTTTACCTTTCGAGTCATCATCGTTGGAGTGCCTCGATTGTTTCCGGAAGTTTACCAAGTTCTTCTCGGAATGTTGGATGCCGTTCTTTCTCACGTAACGGTTATACCGTTTAACAAACAACCCCATATCTTCGCTTGTGTCCTCTTCTTCTTCGTCGCTCGAGGAATAATCATTTTGCTCTTTTGCTTGAGACTTCGAGGAGGAAGTCTTGAGAGCTATCGATTTCTTTTCACTCACCTTCGTTTTGTCTTTCTTTTCCATCTTTTCGCGTTGGTCTAAGCTCAAGAGTACCTATTCATGCTCTTGTAATTTGCCAAACAATGTTGTTAAATCTAATAAGGTAAGATCATGTGCTTCTTTGATGGCGGTCACTTTAGGCTGCCATTCCCTGTTTAGACATCTTAAGATCTTATTAGTAGCAATATCATTGGAAACAGGCCTACCTAATGAATGTAAACGATTGATGAGATGAGTAAATCTCTTTTGCATGTCAGCAATGGTTTCCCCCTGCTCCATGAAAAAGAGATCGAACTCTTGAGTTAATGTATTGATTCTAGCCAACTTAACATCGTTTGTCCCCTCATGGGCTATTTGTAGTGAATCCCACATGGCCTTAGTGGTAGGACAATGGGATACATGATAGTATTCATCTACACCTAATGAGGAGATTAAGATGTTTTTAGCTTTCCAATCATAATTGTATTTTTTCTCATCCTCATCGGTCCATTGTGCTTCAGGCTTTGGCACAACTATGTTATCCGCATTGGTTATAGTAATTTCTATTGGACCATTAAGGATAACGTTCCATATTTTTCTGTCAATGGAGTTTATATGAACATGCATACAGTCTTTCCAATAACTATAATTTTCACCGTTGAAAACAGGAGCCCTATTGTACGCCCCTTTAGGTTCGTTTGCCATTTTCTATCTCGTTGTATTTGAAGCACCGAATAACCGGAGCTCTAGATACCACTTGTTAGACTATGGCACGGATCTAGAAGGGGGGGGGGGGGGTGAATAGATCCTCAATTAAAATTTGAGTCGGCGCTACCAATTTAAAATTGGTTTTAAAAATGTTTTAAGTTCGGAAGCGGCCGAGGAAAAATATAGTATAAAACGAACGGTTATTGGAAAACCAGATATACGTAAGCCTATGGATTAATGACAATTCGGAAAAATAGAATCACAACACAAACTACACTTATCAATTATTTACTTCAGTTGTAAGGATTCCTAGTTCCAATGATTCAAAATCAAACCAAAACTAGATACACAAGTAAGATAATTTTGGTTCAAGCAATATGTCAAACACTTGGTGTGCAAAAACACTCCAAGTGATGTTTATGTTGAGTAAGTGATTTTAACCAGCCTAGTACAATGTATTGTTGTACTTTAGAGTTAAAAACAAAGTTTTAACCTCTTACTCAATTGATATCACAATTTTGACAATAGAGCTTACACAAAAATTACTTATTTGAGCTGTAACGTAAATGCTGAAAATAGAGAAGACAAGTAATTTGGTGAGGCAGTTCCCCCGTCGTCCTCGCTTCGGGGTACGTCTGCCCTCAATTCTAAAACTAGAATTGAGATATATTGTATAGATATCACCTGTTTGAATGAACAGTTTATACAAGGATTGAGCAGCAAATATACAACAAAAATCTCAATGTGTTGAAAGTTGCCTTCACTCCTTGCCCCTTGATTCAAGCTGAATCAAGTTCTTCGATTTGTGTTGATGGACCTCCGACTCCAGCCACCTTATTGAAGAACACGTTGTTGTTCAAACCTTTGGCTCCGGCTGATCTCAACAGCACCAAATCGAACCCGAGATCTTTCCTTCAAAATCACCGAATCCGCTACTAGACTTGTGAAGACCACCTCTTCACAATCACCTTCGCTCGATTGATCGTTGATGAAGAATCTCGTCCAAAAACCCCCAAAATTCGAACCAATCTTGGAGGGCAAAACCCCAGTGGTTTTATTCAAGAAAGAACCTGTCGCAATCTTCAAACCGAGCTTGATTATCCAATCTAAGCCTCGAACCTTATCACCTTGAATCTCTCACAAATGCATTTCAAAAATGATTGTGTGTAATTGAAATGTTGTGAGATGTTGAAGATGAAGATGATGAATCTTGGACACCTATTTCACTCTTTCTTGTTTTTGAACACATGAATCAAAAGAATATCAAATGTTAGTAGACACAAGTGTTTAAGCAAGTATATATAGTGCCAACATAATTCAGGACATAACAGTATTTCAAATATGAGAGGGAAGTATTTTAAAACAGATTTTCCGCACGAACGGTCGACCATAACAGGTCTGTGCATCGACGCATGGCTTGTGCTGTTTTGGGTTTCTGGAAATTTCATCAGTGTGCGTCGACCATACAGTCGGCGTGCGCTGACCCGTTGAAATCCATTTCCTTTGTGCGCCGACCCTATGGTCGACCCATGTCCTTGCGCGCTGACCCGCTGGAATGTCATTCCTTCATGCGCTGACCCTATGGTCGACGCATGCTTTGTGCGCTGACTGATTTGGACCTTTTTGATGAATACGCCGACCCTATGTCCTGCAAGCGTTGCATCTGGTTTAGTGGATCTGGAATTCATACTTTCCAGTCTATCCGGGGAATTTGTCATCATCAAAACCTGCATTAACCAATATCTTGCAGACTTGTGTGACATGTGGCGATTTGCCTCCACAGGATTTAGCCGAGGCGTTTGTCAAGCATTACCAGTACAACAGTGATCTAGCACTGAATAGGGTCCAATTGCAGAACTTATCTCAGAAGAATAATAAGTTCTTCAAAGAGTACGCCCAAAAATGGCGTGAATTGGCCGCTAGAGTACAACCGCCTATGGTGGAGAGGGAGTTGGTAGACATGTTTGTTGCCACGTTATTGGGGTCGTATTAGGAGAAGCTGATTGGCAACATGTCGGGGAGTTTTTCAGATCTAATCATTACAGGAGAAAGAGTTGAGAACAAAATCAAACTGGGTAAAATTCAAGCTGGTGAAAGATCCTCAGCTGGAGGAGTTAAGAAGACTTTTGGCAATAAAAAGAAGGAGGGAGAAACCAATGCAGTATCTAGTTCTCGGGGAAGAAACATAAATCAACATCAATACCGTCAACAGAAACCTCGTGTTGCAAGTATTACCATACCTGCAGTACCACAACCACAACAACAGCAGCAGAACCAACAGAACTATGCGCCAAGGCAGTTTCAGGATCGCAGAAGGACTGTGAACAAACACTTCGACACACCACCGATGCCTTACCCTCAATTACTACAACATTTGATGCAGTTGCAGTTAGTCCAAAAAAGGACATTGGCTCCTTTAACTGGCCCACCACCTCCAGGGTATGATGTTAACGCCCGGTGCGATTTTCATTCTGGTGCTCCAGGACACAACATCGGCAATTGCAAAGCATTTAAGCATAAGGTGCAAGATCTTATAGACAGCAAAGCCATTAACTTTTCTCATGATGCACCCAATGTCGTGCAGAATCCCATGCCTAATCATGGGGCAGCTGGGGTTAGTGCCATTATTGAGGATGAGGGTTTGAACTTGGTAGCTGATGTTGAAGATTTGAAGACTCCGTTAAGCTTCGTGAAGGACAAATTGTTGAGTGGAGGAATATTCGCTAGGTGTGATAAAGCTTGTGCGGAGTGTTTGATCCATCCTGAGGCGTGTGAGAAGTTGAAGAATCATATTCAGAAGCTGATGAATGATGGTATTCTATAATTTGGCAGAGTGTCAGAGAAGAAAGGGGAGAAAATAATTGATGAAGAAAAGAATAAAGTTGTGACAATTTCGATTCCATACAAGACTATCACTATTTCTGCGCCTCCAAGGCCGCCAACCATCATTATTACTAAAGCTGGACCCGTACCATATGATAGCACTAAGGCTATTCCTTGGAATTATGGAGCCGAAGTCTACTGTAATGGGCAGAAGCAGGAACTGAAGGTTTCACCGTTGGATTCTGTCGACAATCTGGTAGGTGCTGGTGGAATAACCTGGAGTGGAAGAATATTTTCACCTCCTGAGGTGAGTGCTGAAAAATCTGACAACGATAAAGGTAAAGTGGTGGTTAAAGAGAGTTCTCAGGTTGGTGAGAAGGAGTCCTTGTTGAAGGAGGCAGAAGAGTTCATGCGCTTGATTAGGAAGAGTGACTACAAGATCGTAGATCACTTACAGCAAATGCCGTCAAAGATATCTATTTTGTCATTACTATTATGTTCTGAAGCACACAAAAATGCTCTTTTAAGAATCTTGAATACCGCTTATGTGCCACAGGAGATATCTGTGAATAAGCTCGAAGGAGTAGTGGCACACACTAATGCTGGTAATGGGCTGGGCTTTACTGATTTGGATTTGACGCCCAAGGGACGAAATCATAATCTGGCGCTGCATATCTCTATCGAATGCAGAGGGTCTATAATATCGCACGTGCTGGTGGATACTGGGTCATCATTGAATGTGTTACCCAAGAAGGCTTTAATGAAGCTAGATACCCAAGGGATAATGTGCACCCCAAGCAACTTGGTGGTTCGAGCTTTTGATGGGACCAGAAGGTCCGTGTTTAGGGAGTTGACTCTTCCGATCCAGGTTGGTCCGGAGGTATTTGATGTCGTGTTTTATATCATGGGTATTCAGCCCGCCTATAGCTGCCTGTTAGGAAGACCATGGATCCATTCGGCAGGCGCTGCTACGTCAACTCTGCACCAAAAGTTGAAATACATGGTGGGTGGCAGTGTTGTTACTGTTTGTAGGGAAGAAGATATTATGATAAGTCATTTGTCTTTGTTCAAATATGTCAAAGTTGACGGTGAGATCCACGAAACGTTATGTCAGGCTTTCGAGATTGTATAGGTCAAGGATAAAACACCAGTTGTAGACAAAGTACATGAAGTTGCCATGTCATCCTTTAAAGAAGCACATGCCTTGGTGAAAGCTAGGGCATCTCAAGGTTGGCGCCAAGTTCTGAACATCCCCAACAAGCAAGACAAATTCGGATTGGGATAAACCCATCTCCCTCCTCGTAGAGCGCGCCGCGCTATAAGGGACCCGTCCAGTTCACCAGCGGTGGGGTGATCTTTGAGCAGATTAATGTTGTGTCTGATGGAGAAGGGGATAGTGATTGCAACATGGATACATGGATCTGGCTGTGTACTCCTGGTCAGAGCCTAAGCAACTGGACTGTCAAAGAAGTCATCCAGGTGACAACATAAGAGTAATGATTTGTTTTCTTGATTATCTGTAGCCCTATGCTCTACCCGGAGCATAGTGGTATTTGTCTTCAGGGCCTAATCTTTTATGTTGAACAATCGTTTTATCAATTAATCAAAGGGCGTTTTTTTGCATTCGAATATTGTGATCTATGTCTTTCCTGTTTTTATTTTTAACAATAAAATGGCAATGTGGTTTGTGCTTGTTTGCATATCATTTTAAGCATTAAATCATCATCATTGCAGGTTTCACATTGCAGATGACACCGCTCCAGAACCATCTATGACTTATTTTGACTTTGATAATCCGATATTTCAAGCCGAAGAAGAGATTGATGAAGATGAAGACCTACCTGAAGAGCTCGTCAGGCTACTGAAACAGGAAGAGAAAGTCATTCTGCCTCATCAGGAAGAAATTGAGGTCGTCAACTTGGGTACTGAGGAAGCCAGAAGAGAAGTCAGGATAGGGGCCGTATTGCAGAGTGATGTCAAGCAAAAATTGGTTGAAATGCTCTGAGAGTATAGTGATATCTTTGCTTGGTCATACGAAGATATGCCCGGTCTTGACACAAATATTGTGGTTCATCGCTTGCCTTTGCGTGAAGAGTGTCCGCCTGTTAAGCAGAAACTCAGGAGAACCAGACCAGATATGGTGGTAAAAATCAAAGAAGAAGTCCAGAAGTCTATGTTGATGATATGATTGTGAAGTCACAGATGGAGGAGGAACATCTGGTAAACCTTTTGAAGTTGTTTGAGAGGTTAAGGAAATTCAGACTGAGGTTGAATCCAAACAAGTGCACTTTTGGTGTACGGTCAGGAAAGTTGCTGGGGTTCATTGTCAGTGAAAAAGGAATCGAGGTCGATCCTGCAAAAATAAAAGAAATTTAAGAAATGCCAACGCCGAAAAATGGAGAAAGAGGTTGATAGATAATGTATTTAACGGTTCTTGAGAATAACATGGGTTGTGTTCTCGGCCAACACGACGAGACTGGAAGAAAAGAGCATGCCATATACTACTTGAGCAAAAAAACATGTTGCGCACTCGCTTCGGCTGCCAAACGCCTAAGACAGTATATGCTAAATCATACAACCATGCTGATTTCGAAGATGGATCTGATTAAGCACGTCTTTGAAAAACAAGCACTTTTGGGAAGGATTTCTCGATGGCAGATGGTCCTGACAGAATTCGATATTCAATACGTCTCCCAGAAGGCTATCAAGGGGAGTGTTCTATCAGAATATCTTGCTGAATAACCAATTAATGATTACCAACCGATGAGGTTTGAATTTCTTGACGAAGACATCATGTTCTTGAAAATGAAGGATTGCGATGAGCCATTACCCGATGAAGGCCTGAAGAAGGGTTCCCAATGGAAAATGATTTTTGATGGTGATGTTAACTCTTACGGTAGCAGAATTGGGGCAATCATCACAACTCCTCATGGCTATCATATCCCGTTCACGGCCAGGTTGACATTTCCTTACACCAATAATGAAGCCAAATACGAAGCGTGCATTATGGGGTTGGAAGAAGCCATTGATCTGAGGATCAAGAATCTAGATGTATATGGCGATTCAACGCTAGTTGTTAATCAGATCAAAGGAGAGTGGGAGACTCGGCAGCCTAATTTGATTCCATATATGAATTATGCCATGAGATTGTTACCCTTCTTTGACAGGGTAGAACTTCACCATGTGCCAAGAGCAGAGAATCAGATGGCGGATGCCTTGGCTACTTTATCCTCAATGTATAAGGTGAATTTTTGGAATGATGCTCCAAGAATTGTCATCTCACGCCTCGATAGGCCAGCATTCGTATTCGCATTAGAGGAGGCTTCTGATGGCAAACCATGGTATTATGATATCCAGAATTTTCTCAAGAACCAAGAGTATTCGCCAGGGGCGTCGACCCAGGATAAGAAGACGTTGTCTGAAAACTTCTATCTGAACTAAGATGGTGTACTCTACAGGAGGAATTATGACTTGGTACTGTTGAGATGCGTGGACGAAAAAGAAGCAAGTCTGCTTATGGAAAAGGTCCACGAGGGTGCCTTTGGTACACACACCAGCGGGCACGCCATGTGTAACACTCCAAATTTTAATTGGAATATTTAAATTAATTGATTTAATTGAGAATATTCGATTTTGGTGTTTTTCGGTGGCTTTGTGAATTATTGAGAAATTATGCTTGGTGGAGTATTTATTTTGGAATAATATTATGTAATATGGATTTATTAATATTATTATGAATTAAAATAAATATAATAGGAATAAGGGTAATTTGGGCATTTGGAGGAGTTAGTAAGGGTAATGAGGGAAAATCCCAATTTGTGAGGCCCAAGACTAGGTTTGGCAAAATTGAGTTCTGAAGGGAAATTAGAATTCATTTGTGTTAATCGTGAAAGTTTGGTGGCTAGAGCTCTGAAGGAAAGGTTGGAGGCAGAAGATCCCAAAGTTAATCACGAAAGCTGCAGATTCGACTAAGGTATGGAGAGTATCGCTGTTCATGACTTTCTATGTATGCCTTTAGATGTATTTATGGTTGGTTTATAATTTAAGGTATTTTGGGGTTGATTTGGGAGAATTAGGGAAATTGACTGTACGACTCTAAGATTATGGCTAGTGGTATGTAACACTGAATATTGATATGAGAAAGGGAAACCTTATGCCTTCGTCGCCAAAACCTTGAATTGTTATATGTTTGACCCTGTAGGAATATGAATGTTCAAATGTGAGTAGCAATTGCATGGAAATAGTGATTTAGGAAGTGCAAATGTTGTTGGGTTGGCCTAACAAACCATAGATTTTGTGTCGTTATCGCCGTATGATCTTAGGGATGATTTAGGGATGTTTTGGGGGCATGGGGTGTGTGAATCATATGAGTTTTTGGGTAGAAATCAGTTCTGGTCGTAGTAGATTGTTGTTGTCATCGCACTGTTCGCCTAGCGAGCATGCCAGCGAAGACTCGCCACAGAATCACCTAGCGAGCATGCTAGCGAAGACTCGCTATCGACTCGCCTAGCAAGCAAGCCAGCGAACGTAGCAGAGTTCGCGAAATTTGATCGTTTTGCACCGATGCCTTGATGTTGATTCTGAGATTTCTGAGATGAGTTAACATGAGTATGACAGTGAGGAATTATGTGATTGATAGGCCATAGTGTGAGGATTACCGCGGGTATAAGTTGATGAATTAATATGTGATAATATGGGATAATATTATGATGTAATATGAGATGATATGAGATAATATTATGAATTAATATGAGATAACATGGGGTAGTATTATGAATTAATATGTGATAATAGGATGGGCTAATATGAGGATGACTATGAGCTAATATGTGGTTTGGACATGATTATATGATGATTTATGTGATGATGATCATTATTATGACAAATTATGTGATAACATGAGACATAATGATTTATGTGATGATGATTATATGATGAATTATATGATGACATGATGTGTGAGATTAATTATTATGATGAATTATATGACAGAAATGATGTGTGATGATGAGTATAATGATGTGCTGTGATGACATGATGCATGATGATGATTATTATGATGAGCTGTGATGACCTGAAGTATGATGATGAATATGATGAATGATGATGCACCTATGATGTTATTATGAGGATGACTTGTGATGTGTGCATCATGCATTCATGTGCATCTGGACTTCAGTTCAGGACCTCAATTACTTTGGCTTCAATCCCACTGTGCGGATGTGAAGTATTTTGATGTGCTACGGTTCTCAAGTAGAATCGATCCTATTGATGGGGATCTATGGAGGGTTGATGGCCCAGTGTCCATCGCGCTGTGATGATTGATACCACATGTAAGAACACAGATTATTTCTTAGTAATATCTCTATGTTTTGATGACAACTCTTATGAAATTTTGTATTAAAGAATTATATACTCTAAAATTGGTTCATGAATATTTGCTGCAGATAATTAAAGTATATATACATCCAAGAGAAAATTAATCTGAACATAGAACAATGGAAGGCTCTGAAGAGTCAGAATCATCTTATAGAAGAATCTGAGCGCTGTCTGCAGAAGAATCTGAAGCAGAAGCTACAGAAGAATCTGAAGCAGAACCTGCAGAAGGATCTGAAGCAGAAGACTCTAATAGATCTGAAGACTAAAGAATTGAAGAACTTTGTATGAGAGTTAAGAAGCACAGTTTTTCAGAAGACTCTGAGAGTACTACACGCTATATGTATTGAGGATCTGATTCATAAAACTCTGCTCTGATAGAACTACACGCTAAAGCACACTTGCTACATTACTCTGATTCAGCAAAATCTGATGGGTATCCAAGACTCTGATCATGCAAAATCTGATGGTTAACTTTGCTGAAAAGAAATACTTATTGAAGAAGAATTCAAAGTAACATCTTTTGATTTGGCTCAACGACTCTTTCCTCTTTCATGCTTGACACTAGAACACAGACCAAAAGCTTTTTTCTGTGCATTCTACTTCCAGGAAAGGTCATGTGATGTAAAGACAAAAAGGTTCAGGCCTTTTTCAGTACACAGCCTCCAACGTCAAGACTGTGTGGACTACTGTGCATATAAAAGCAAGTCTTCATCATCTTCTTCAGTAGTGATCAAGAACCAACGAATCTTTTATAGAAACTCTTACAAGCTCTCATAAAATATTCTTATTACTGAGTTTATTCTTTTGTTCTTAACATTAAGTGAACAATCACTATTGTGATAAAGCTTGTTAGACGCATTCATACACTTGTATTAATCTTACATTTTATTGTAATAGTTCCTTAAGAAGATCCAGTTGGGATTAGTAGTTCTTGAGAAGACTTTGAACAGTTGTTCTTAGTGCTTGTTTGAGAAAGGCAAATCACTCTAGATAGGGTGGACTGGAGTAGTTGAGTTCAACGAACCAGGATAAAAATACTTGAGTTTTTACTTCTAAGTTTTATCTTCATACTTATTCAAACCCCCCCCCCCCCCTTCTAAGTATTTTCTCACCTTTAGTTGGCATCAGAGCTTCGGTTCTGTGTGTGCTACCACTTCACAGTGACAGAAAAGATCCAGTGAGAAAAACTTTGATATTTATATTTGGTTGTTTATAATGGCTGATGTTTCAACATCTAACAAGTATGAAGAAAGAGACAGAATCAGTACTAAACCCCCTATGTTTGATGGGGAGAAATTTGATTATTGGAAAGACAGGATTGAAAGTTTTTTCCTTGGTTATGATGCTGATTTATGGGATTTGGTCATAGATGGATATGTTCATCCCATTGATGGGAATGGCAAGAAAGTAGATATGAAATCTATGATAGAATCCCAAAAGAAGGAATTTAGAAATCACCACAAGGCTAGAACAATATTGTTAAATGCAATATCTCACACTGAGTATGAAAAGATCACAAATAGAGAAACTGCATTTGACATGTTTGAGTCCTTGAAAATGACTCATGAGGGAAACTCTCAAGTCAAGGAAACAAAGGCTCTGACTCTAATTCAGAAGTATGAAGCTTTCAAGATGGAAGAAGCTGAATCTGTTGAAGCCATGTTCTCCAGATTTCAAATACTTACAGCTGGACTAAAGGTTCTAGATAAAGGTTACTCTACTGCTGATCACATGAAGAAGATCATTAGAAGCTTACCTACCAGATGGAGACCTATGGTGACTGCGCTGAAAATGGCTAAAGATCTGAACCAGATTTCCTTGGAGGAACTAATCAGCTCACTAAGGAGCCATGAAATTGAACTTGAGGAAGATGAGCCTCAAAAGAAAGGTAAGTTAATTGCCTTAAAATCTAATAAATCTACTAAAGCATTGTAGGTAATAGAGGAAAGCTCTAAAGAATCCTCATCTGAAGATGAAGATGAATTATCCATGCTGCCCAGAAGAATAAACAAACTCTGGAAGCATAAAGGAAAGAAGTTTAGAAACTTCAAGAAACCTGGCCAAAGAAAGGAATCTTCTGGACACAGAAGATCTGGCAAAAAGGAGGTTGTCTGCTACGAATGTAAAGAACCTGGGAATTACAAAAATGATTGTCCAAAGCTTCTGAAAGAAAATCCTAAAAGAAAATTTGATAAGAAGAAGAAGGTTCTAATGGCAACCTGGGATGATTCAGATACATCTGAATCTGAATCTGAGGCAGAAGAAGAATGTGCCAATGTAGCATTGATGGCAGACATAGAAGACCAGGAGGAAGGAATTTCAGGTTCTGAATCTGACTCTGAATCTGACTCTGACGCTGAAGAGGTAATGGCTAAACTCATTAAAGATGAACTTATCAAAGTGTTATCAGAGGTTCTGAAGAGCTATAATAATATTAAGCTCAAATACAAGGAGCGTCAAAGCAATCTTGTATCTGATAATAATAGTCTCAAATCAGAAGTGGTTGAGCTAAATGAAAAGAACTTAAAAATGAAAAATGATTTTGAATTAGCTCAACAAGACTCTGATTCTGAAACTGAGTCTGAATGCAAAAATATTTTGGAAAAGTATGACTACAGCTTTCAGAAGTTTCTTGCTAAAAGCATAGACAGAAGCAAAATGGCTTCTATGATCTATGGAGTTAGCAGAAATAACAGAAAAGGAATTGGATATAAATCTTCCTCTGATTTAAATCCAAAACCTGTTGATAAAATTATCATCAAGAAGACTCTTTTATATTCCAATTTTAAATTTGGTCACTTGAATAATATTGAACACACTCGTTCTGAAAAGAACATTCATGTGTTTAAATCTAAGGCTAGTCAGAATAAACCTTATGTTGAAAAACATAAGTTTAGACGAACCTTCAGAACAACTAACCCAAAAGGACCCAAGAAGATCTGGGTACCTAAGAGTAAAATAATTCCTGTTGCAGATGTTCTTAGCAGCAAGGTCAGGATGCGAATCATGGTACCTAGACTCTGGATGCTCGCGACATATGTCGGGAGAAAGGTCTGTGTTCCAAATTCTGGAGCTTAGATCTGGAGGTGACGTGAAATTTGGAGAGAATCAGAAGGGCAAGATCATTGGATCTGGCACTATTGGAAATGGTAACCTTCCCTCTATTACTAATGTTTTACTTGTAGAAGGATTAAAGCATAATCTATTGTCCATAAGTCAATTAAGTGACAATGGTTATGACATAGTCTTTAATCAAAAATGTTGTAAAGCTATTAGTCAAAAGGATGGCTCAATCCTATTTAGTGGAAAGAGGAAGAACAACATTTATAAAATAAATCTTTCAGAACTTAAGGTTCAGAATGTTAAATGCCTCTTGTCTGTTAATGAGGAGCAATGGGTATGGCACAGAAGATTATGGCATATTAATATGAGACGTATATCTCAGATTAATAAACTTAATCTTGTCAGAGGACTTCCTAAGTTGAAGTTCACCTCAGATGCTCTTTGTGAAGCATGTCAAAAAGGGAAGTTTTCAAAATCATCTTTTAAATCAAAAAATGTTGTTTCTACTTTCAGACCATTAGAATTACTTCATATTGATCTGTTTGGACCAGTGAAAACTGCATCCATCAGAGGCAAGAAGTATGCATTAGTCATTGCTGATGACTATAGTAGATGGACATGGGTAAAGTTCTTAAAACACAAGGATGAGTCACATTCTGTGTTCTTTGACTTCTGCAAACAAGTCCAGAATGAAAAAGATTTCAAAATTATAAAAGTCAGAAGTGATCATGGTGGTGAATTTGAAAACAAATATTTTGAAAAATATTTTAATGAAAATGGCATTGCTCATGATTTTTCCTGTCCTAGAACTCCACAACAGAATGGAGTTGTAGAGAGGAAAAATAAAACTCTGCAAGAAATGGCCAGAACCATGATCAATGAGACTAATCTGACAAAGCACTTTTAGGCAGAAGCAATCAACACAGCATGTTACATTCAGAACAGAGTGTCTGTAATACCTCTTATGGAAAAGACTCCCTATGAGTTGTAGAGGAACAAAAAGCCCAACATTGCTTATTTTCATCCTTTTGAATGTATTTGTTTTATGTTGAACATTAAAGAAAATCTTAGCAAGTTTGATTCTAAAGCACAGAAGTGTTTCATGCTTGGATATTCTGAACGCTCTAAGGGCTACAGAGTATACAATACTGAAACACAGATTATGGAAGAATCTATACATGTTAGATTTGATGATAAGCTTGGCATTAAAAAGCCAAAGCAGTTTGAAAGTTCTGCAGATAGAGAAGTAGTCTACACAGACTCTGAAGGCTCAGAGGCAGACAAAGCTCAAGTGAAGGAACCAGAAGCAACGCCAGATGCAATTCCTTTGACTTCTCAGATGAACAACTTAAACATTTCTGAAGAATCAACTGTTAGAGGATCATCTTCCAGAATCAAAGCTTCTCATCCAGAGAATGTGATCACTGGAAAGAAGGATGACCCTATCAGAACAAGATCCTTCCTCAGATCCTCTGAAGCCTCATTATTTGGATTGGTGTCAGTAATTGAACCAACCACTGTGGATGAAGCTCTGCAAGACAATGACTGGATTATTGCCATGCAAGAAGAGTTAAATCAGTTCACTATAAATGATGTGTGGGACTTAGTTCCAAGACCAAAAGGATTCAACATAATTGGAACTAGGTGGGTCTTCAGAAATAAGCTTAATGAGAAAGGAGAAGTTGAAAGAAATAAGGCAAGGCTTGTTGCTCAAGGGTACAACCAATAAGAAGGTATTGATTACACTGAAACTTATGCTCCAGTGGCAAGGTTAGAATCTATACGCCTTCTTATTTCATTTGCTGCACAATATAACATCACTCTATATCAGATGGATGTTAAAAGTGCCTTTCTAAATGGTATTATAGAAGAAGAATTTTATGTTCACCAGCCTCCTGGTTTTGAGAGTGAAAAATTTCCAGAACATGTTTTCAAACTAAAGAAATCTCTGTATGGTTTAAAACAAGCTCTCAGAGCTTGGTATGAGAGGTTAAGCAATTTTCTTCTGGAGAAAAATTTCATCTGAGGAAAAGTGGACACAACACTCTTTTGTAAAACATTTAAGAAAGATCTTCTAATTTGTCAAATATATGTGGATGATATTGTATTTGGATCTACCAATACTATGCTGGGAAAGGAGTTTGCTCAATGTATACAGACAGAATTTGAAATGAGCATGATGGGAGAATTAAGATTCTTTCTGGGAATTCAAGTCAACCAAACTCCAGAGTGCACTTACATTCATCAGACCAAATATGTTAAAGAACTTCTGAAGAAATTTAACATGACTGATAGTAAGATGGCAAAGACTCTCATGCATCCAACTAGTACACTAGGCAAGGAAGAGGTAAGTAAGAAAGTAGATCAAAAACTCTATGATAGGATCTCTTCTCTACTTAACTGCTTCTAGACATGACATTCTGTTCAGTGTATGCTTATGTGCAAGATTCCAATCAGATCCTAGAGAATCTCACTTAACTGCTGTTAAGAGGATTCTAAGGTATCTGAAAGGTACTACTAACGTGGGTCTGTGTTACAGAAGATCTGATAAATATACATTAGTTGGATTCTGTGATGCTGACTATGCTGGAGACAGAGTAGAGCGTAAAAGTACTTCTGGAAGCTGTTAGTTCCTTGGAAGTCATCTGATCTCATGGTACATCAAGAAGCAACCCACAATTGCACTTTCTACAGTAGAGGCAGAATACATTGCTGCTGCTGGATGTAGCACGCAGATGCTCTGGATGAAGAGTCAGTTAGAGGACTATCAGATCTTTGAGAGTAATGTATCTATCTTCTGTGATAATACTTCTGCTATATGTTTGTCTAAAAATCCAATTTTACACTCTAAGGCAAAACATATAGAAATTAAACATCATTTCATCAGAGACTATGTTCAGAAGGGTATTATAAACTTAGCTTTTGTTAATTCAGATCATCAATGGGTTGATATTTTTACAAAACCCCTTGCTGAAGATAGGTTCAAGTTTATTCTGAAAAATATTGGTATGGATTTTTGTCCAGAATAATATTTATCAGAGGCAAACTTCTCAGATGCAAAATGTTTAATGCTCTGAAGTATTTCATCTGTTAATTTATTCATTTTCTTGAATTATTTTACTTGTGTAAATCTGAACTAACAATGCTCAGAGGATCTGAAAGTTGTCCAACGTTTCATTTCTCAAGAGATTTCAGAAGCACAAGCAAGCAAACACGTGTAGCTCAAAAACTGAAAAGGTAGAGTGCACTTTACTGAATTAACGTTTGAAGTACTGCTTTGAAAATCTGATTTTTCTTGATTTTCCCCCATCTGTCAGAATCATAATTGCTATGCAATGATGTTTTTACTTTTTCATTTAATGTTATGTGAAGCGTGCCTATGTGACTGTTTGTGTATCTGATTTTATCTATAAATATCACAAATCACACCATTTCACACTTTTCACCTCACGAACCTTTTATGCATTTCTGTCGTCTCTTTGCTCTCCATATAAACCCTAAACCTAAAACCTCTCACTCAAGAACATCAATGGCATATTCTTCATCAACATCTGCTCAGATGCAATCAACCATTGTTGTTTCTGCTCCTAATGTTGAAGCTTACAAAGAACCTGTGAGAACTCTTCTCACTCCAACTATAGAACTGGAAGTTCTGAGTGAATGCTTCATAGACTTTGAGTCCATTGAAGAAAACGGATTTAATCTTTCCTCAACCATCCAAACTCAGAGTTGGACAAAGTATTTTGACAGGCTTATGGGTCCTGTTTATCCAACTTTGGTGAAAGAACTCTGGATACATGCTCAGGTGTGCCCTAAATTCATCCATTCTTCTGTCCTTGGAAATGAGATAGTGATTACTGAGAAGCTGATCAGACAACTCATTGGGTACTCTGAAACTGATGGTGAAACCAGTCTACAATCTGCTCGTGTGGATCTTGCTGATGTGTTTCAAGAAGTTACTATTTCAGGGGAACCAACTAGCAATGTAAGGGAACTGAAGCCAGTCTACAGGATCTGGGCCAAGATTTTCATGAGTTCCATCTTTCACAGAAAATCATCAAATTCCCCAGATTATGTCAGTGCTGAACAACTATACTTTATGTTTTGTATGAGCAAGGGAAAGAAGGTGGACGTGCCTTATCTTCTGTTTAGTCACCTTCTGAATCATATAAAGGAAACTAGAGAAGATGTAAGAGTCAAAATTGGAAAATTTAGGAATTGGATTCCTTTGGGTAGACTGATATCAGACATTCTAACAGAGAATGGTCTTGTGAAATATCTATATGATACTGGATTGACAGAGGATCTGTCATATGTCATAGGTTTTGTCATCAATGGCAATACTCTGAAGAGGATGAAAGTCATCACAGAGCTTGCCAGCAAACCTAAGAAAATTGCTACTAAGGATGTCAGCAACAGAAGGATTCCTGTTGAAGACTTTCCAATGTTCACTGCTGACGAACCAAGGGAGATCATCTTATCCTACATAGCTGATTGTCTGTTAAATGGTGTTCCTCTACCTGTGAACATCATTCAGAAGGAAGGAGAAGTTCTGCCTAATCCTGTTAGAGAAAGACGTTCAAAGAAGATTGCTGAAGAAGGATCTGAGGCTCAGCCAAAGAGAAAAGCCTCTGAAGCTGCTGCTAAGCCTCAGAAGGTAAAGAAAGTGAAACCCACTCCTCCAGAAGCAAGTCTGGAAGACATAAGAGAAACTATCAAACAAGTATTATCATCTGATCCAACTCCAACCATTCACTCTCCATTACCTTCACCTCCTTCATCACCTTCTAGACCACAATCATCTGTACCACCATCATCTGGAATTCATACATCTGAACCCCCTCCATCTCAAACTACACACTCTCAACCATCTTCTGTACAAACTTCAATTGAACCACTTCAAACAGAAATACAACCAGAACATCAACAACAAGAACCATCTCAGCCAGAACCTCAACAAAAACAACAACCAGAACCTCAACAACAACAACAACAACTACAACCAGAACAACAACAACAATTGCCAGAACATCACTCTCAACCCATTTCATTTGAACCTCCCCAACCAACACCATCTGAACATCCCTCAATAATAGAACAACCGTTACCTGTTCCAGAACCCTCAAATGACATTCTTGATCTGGAACCACTTGCAACCATGGTTGTCTTGTCATCCA
The DNA here is from genome assembly GCA_963859935.3 of Lathyrus sativus. Lineage (NCBI taxonomy): Eukaryota > Viridiplantae > Streptophyta > Magnoliopsida > Fabales > Fabaceae > Lathyrus > Lathyrus sativus. The sequence continues at coordinate 380,464,452 of OZ012739.1, forward strand.
CCTCATGTCACTCCACTGATTCATCTGATTCTGAATCAGAAGTTCACTCACCCTCTTGTTTACACATTCCTGATCCACTCAAACATGCATTTTCTGATCTATCAGCACCTGACCAAATAAATCGTAGACTTTTACTTTGTTCAAATTTCAACCTCTCAGATTTTCAAAATTCATCATCTGAAGCTGAAATTTCACCAACCCTTACACCTCAACTCACCATACCACAACCATCTGAACCTCAACCATCTGCACCTCAACTATCTGCATCTCAACCATCCGAACCTCAACCATCTGAACAACCACCATCTGATCCAACACCTCCTAACACCACTTGTGAACAACCTCAGCCAAACTCTGAATCTGCTGAGAAAGTGACTCTTGAGGAATTTCTTTACCCCAACCCTAGATCAGATGTTGATAAACTGTTTGAAAATTTCAAAAAGGAAGTTCGTATGGGGATTGCACGTGTGGAAGAAGAGTGTCTGTTCAGTATAAACCCTGTTAAGTCTGAAGCTGCTTGGGATAAATTTATCTCTAAGTTCAACGTGGTGGCCTCTCATCTCAAGACAATCTATGCAGAAGATGCTAAGGCAAAGTTTGCTGAGTTGGTAAGACAGACTCTGATGAGCATTCCCAAACCACCAGTGCTGCTTCTGGAAGCTGCTCCTGCTGAAGACTCTCCATCTGAAGACGTTGCATCTGATATGGACATTGATGCATCTGCATCTGAAGTAATGGCTGACAATTCAGAACTTGTGAAAGAAGTTAAGGAAATCAAGTCCTGGATGATCAAACAAGAGCAAACCACTGAAGAGATTAAGACTTGGATGGCCAAGCAAGAAGAGTCTACTACAAAGATCACATAACTTCTGACCCTGATTGCATCTTGTCAACCTTAGTTTCTTTTCATGTTTTTGCACTGCTGTTTTGCATCTGTTATCTCTTGTTTGTTTTTTTATCATCTGTTATGTGAACCATATGAATGAATGAAATTGTTTGCTTTGCTTTTCTTCTATTATCTTTTCTGTCTTTACACATCTTTTTGATTATGACAAAAAGGGGGAGAAAAAGAATCTGATTGTTCAATCCATAAGCAAATACTAAAACAAAATTCAGACATATTATTAACTATCTTTGAATTTAAGTCTTTCAGATTCTATTGTTTCAACTGACAAAATAAATTCATTGAAGTTATCCTGAGAATTACCCAACCAGACTCTGATTCTTGAAGCAAATTGTACTCTGAGTCTAAACGCAAAACCAGACTCTGTGTTCGAAAGAAGTCATCAGACTCTGATTAACCAAACTCTGTATTTGAAAGAAGTCATCAGCCTCTGATTCTGAAATACACTCAAGCAAAAAGGAAAGTATTCTTTTCCTTAGAGTATTAATTTCAGGGGGAGATTCTCAATCTCAGGGGGAGTTATAATTATTATTTTTTATTATTGAACAAAATTTCTCATGTTTTGTCATCATAAAAAAGGGGGAGATTGTAAGAACACAAATTGTTTCTTAGTAATATCTCTATGTTTTGATGATAACTCTTATGAAATTTTGTATTAAAGAATTATATACTCTAAAACTGGTTCATGAATATTTGCTACAGATAATTAAAGTATATATACATCCAAGAGAAAATTAATCTGAACATAGAACTATGGAAGGCACTGAAGAGTCAGAATCATCTTATAGAAGAATCTGAGCATTGTCTGCAGAAGAATCTGAAGCAGAAGCTACAGAAGAATCTGAAGCAGAAGCTGCAGAAGGATCTGAAGCAGAAGACTCTGAAGCATTGAAGAACTTTGTATGAGAGTTAAGAAGCACAGTTTTTCAGAAGACTCTGAGAGTACTACACGCTGTATGTATTGAGGATCTGATTCATAAAACTCTGCTCTGATAGAACTACACGCTAAAGCACACTTGCTGCATTACTCTGATTCAGCAAAATCTGATGGGTATCCAAGACTCAGATCATGCAAAATTTGATGGTTAACTTTGCTGAAAAGAAATACTTATTGAAGAAGAAGTCAAAGTAACATCTTTTTGTTGCACCCCAAAATTTGACCAACATTCATTTATCCTTAAGTGTTTGAAAGTTGATACCCTCATCAGAAAGTTCAAGAGATCCTCAGAGGAAGTGGTTGAAACCAAGGTTGTGTGTCTCATAGCTTGAGAGTTGTGGGAGCTCCTCAGATGATTCTGAGACTTTGAGATTGAACTTGAAGCTTTGAGAAAGTTTATGAGATGCCTTGATAGCCATCAGGAAGCCCAGAGAAGTCATTGTGCAAGAGTTCAGAAGATTCAACCATGAATGGTAGAATTAGGGTTTTGACTGGGTCAACCCTAGGATAACTGAAAATTTGGAGAAGGTTGAGACCTAATCCAAGGGCCATGAGATCATGGAATTATGCATAGAGATGTTATAAAGATGATTCCTAGACCAACTCATCATGATTGAGGAGTTTGAGAAGTTTCAAGTCAGGGTTTCCAAGGATTGTTAGTGAAAAAACCCTAATTTGATCCCTATCTTCCAGGCAGTTTTAGCTCTAGATGTGATTGATATCTCATCTTCCCCACAACATGAATGTTGTAGAGCTTCTTCTTAGCTTTAATTTGAGTGGTGGAAGTCCTTGATAGGAGTTGCAGAGCTCAAGTTATGGTTTTGACAAATTACAGGTCAGCTGAGGTGTGTGAATCTGGGTCCTTGAAAGTCACCCAACTTGCAGACAACCTTTGCCCTAGTAGGATGATTCCTATGATCTCTTGGTCAACATGAATGTTGAATAGCATCTTCTTAGATTTAATTTGAGTGGTAGAAGTCCTTTATAGGATTTGTGGAACTCAACTTATGGTTTGAACAAGACAGGGGTATTTTGGTCATTTGGCAGTTATATGTCATTTTAAGCAAAGGCCATATCTCCTATTTCCAAGCCTCAAATGGAAAAACTCAAAACATGAAAGTTGTTCAAAATGGGAGTTTAAGTCTAGAAAAGTGGTCATGAGTTATTGGAAAAGCTTGTAGCAAGGATTTACAAGATTGGGTAAAAATGACCTAAAAATGGCTTATAAGTTAATTCAAGTCAAGTTGGAATTTGGTTTGGGAGATCTATGAGTCCAAAATAGGTCATCCAATATACCATTTTGAATTTAAATGACATTCTAAAAACTTTGGTTTAAACAGAATTTTGATTTGAGGTTCAAAAATGAAGGTTGCTTTGGAAAGTTGTTACTTGAATCATAAGGTAACTTGAGAAACCTTCACACAAGGCAAGTTTGGCCTGATTTTTGCACACATGAGCTCAATATCTCATGTAAGGACATGTTGGCACAAATTAAAGGTCTTGAGGCATGAGATAAGATAAGTTCAATTTCTCTTCAAGTGAGACTTTCCATTACATTCCACTACATTCTAGAAGGTGCTAGACCTTTCCATGGATCAGTATATATTAAGGAGCTCATGATGAATCAAGAGGTTGGTGAATCCATTGGTGAAGAGTGAAGGAGAAGGTGATATCCAAAGTTTCTTCAAAAGCAAGCAAAGTTACAAAGTGATCTCTACAAGCTTTATTCATCAACACTCTTGCAAACATAACTCATTGCTCCATTAGAGGAGTATCTAGGAGCAAGATCAAGCCTTGAAAGAAGCTGTACACGTCTCCACCATTATACTTTGACAGGTTTTGTTTCTCCACCATATCTCATTATTTATGAACATGTAGTTAGGTTTTTAGATGTAAGATTGTTAGGTTAGTATAGAGGGACATTTCCACAAGCTTAGAAGAGTTTCCATGGGGATTTATAACAGGTGCAAGATTCTTTAATTTCCAAGAACAAGCTTTGTAGTGAGTTTTAGTTAGCATAGATTAGATTAGAATGGTTAGGATAATATAAAGAACAAGTTAGTGCCATTAGTTGTGAGTTTTAACAGAGTGAATCTCAGAAGATTTATGGTGGTACCCAAGCTTTGAAGCTTTCTGTTTGAATGATTCAAGGAGAACTAAAGAAAATTACACGTATAGTCTTGCTCCTCGTAATTAGTAGATCATTTTCCTTTTTGAAATTTTTGAATTTCATCAAGTATGGAGAGAGAACGAGGGAGGAGAAGTCTTATGCATGGATCACGATTTCTGAAAACCCTAGATGTTCATTGGGGACGATGGCCATATGCCGTTGGATTAGTCCCAGGAATTTGACTTATTCGTTCAATCGTGTGGCTGTGGTTTGATGAAGAAAACGGAGGGAAATTCAAATGCCAAAACGCACCGTATAACTTAAGTTGGGGACCATGGGCTCAACAACAATTCACTATCCACACACCCCTCGTTAAGCCCATTGAGGAATTGAACTAGGGCGCTCTTCTATTCACACACCCCCTCCCCTTTATTTCAATTCTTTTATTTTTTAATTCCATTTATATTTTTGCATCTTATAAAATTCCTAAAAAATAGAAAAATGAATATTTTTTAATTCTTGTTTTTTTCTATAGGTTAGTGAATTTATATAGAAAAATATAAATAAATACAAATTTCCATTTTATTTTCTTTTCATATTTTTAGTATATTTTTCATTTTAATAGCTTTTTAATATATTTAGTTTGATATCCAATTTTGTAGAATTTCTTTTAGGACTTTCCCTTAGGATTTTTAATTCATTCTTTTTGGTGTGATTAGATATTGAATCATAGTTCCCCATAGGATTTAATTCTTGATTTTTAGATTAAAATTTGATTAGTTTAATTAGGTTAACATTAGGGTACCTAATTAGGGTTTATGTTATGCATAGGTGAAATAGTTCATTTTCTTTAGAGAGTTTTGTCTTGATTTTTGGGGAGGGGCATATGTGGATGTTATGGGTAGATGTTGTAGACCCTTGTGAATAATTGTTAGAATTTTCCCCCTTGTTTTAGTATTTTTAGGCATTTTCTGAAGTTGACTGATGATTTTGTCTGTCCTGTGGTTATCTGTTTATCTCTGGGGTTTATTTTGGGGAATTTGTTGTGGGGCTTAGTTTGTTTTGAAGATCTTGTTGAGGAGCATGATGAAGAGAAGTTTGTAGATCAAGACTCAGAGACCCAGAGCTTGGAGATTATCCTCTGTTGGTGAGGTTTGAGATCCTGAAGTTTGAAGGAAGTTCATGGTACTTTCCTGAGGAAGGCACTATGAATGACTTTCACTCTTTCTTCTCACCTCTTTCTTAAGTATCCAATGATGTTGGAGCCAACTTGTGAGTTTAGTTTCTCCTGAGGAGGAATGTAAACTGATCACATGTTGTTGAGCCACATGGGATACCATTCCTAAGTGGAAGCCTCCTGGTACTTTCCTGAGGAAGGTCTTATGGGTCTGTTCACTTAGTTCCATTAGTTCATCTAGGATTTCTTAAGTATCCAATGATGTTGGAGCCAACTTGTGAGTTTAATTTCTCCTGAGGAGGAAGGTAAACTGATCACATGTTGTTGAGCCACATGGGATACAATTCCTAAGTGGAAGCCTCCTAGTACTTTCCTGAGGAAGGTCCTATGGGTCTATTCACTTAGTTCCACTAGTTCAGGTAGGATTTCCTAAATATCCAGTGATGTTGGAGCCTGCTTGTGAGTTTAATTTCTCCTGAGGAGGAATGTAAACTGATCACAGTGGTTGAGCCACATAGGATATGATTCTTGAGTATACACCTCCTAGTGCTTTCTGGAGGAAGACACTATGAGTCTGCTTACTTAGCTCCCTTTCTTTGGTAAGCTTGCTTTGAAGCTTGAAGACTGGGATTGATTTCTCTTGTTTAGGGTTTTGCTTTAGGGCTTTGCTTAGATTTGATCAGGATTTTGTTTTAGGATTAGAGAGTAGAGGTAGATGATTCTTTTCTCAAGCATGTGTTTGTTTGCCTGATGGCACTTCATTTCTTTTATCTGGTTATTGCTTGATAGCATGTTGTTTATATTTCAGTATGATTACTGTTATTTCATGACTGGCTTGAGGTCGAGACGAGCTTGTGGAGGATGAAGCCCCACACACATTTCCTCCCTCACTTGCATTGCATGCATATTACTGTTAAGCTGATGCTTTGTCTGTTTGGTGTATCATTGACATGATCCCTTAGGACTCTCATTTCCTTTGATAAGGATTTGATGATAGACTTTTAGGTTGAAACCTATGCATGACAACATCTAGGAGTTCCCTGTTCAAACCTCAACCATAGGATGAATCCATGGCATGGCAACAGTAGGACTTGATAGTCTCCCTCCTAGTTGGGCCTGTTCTCTTCTCATCTCAAAACAGTTTAAAATACAGTAATCATGAATGATTTCTTTCGTACGTTACGATCCTTAAGCTATCTGAGAAGGGACGCATTCCCTCTCAGGTCATAGTCTCTAGTGCGGTTGAGATCGCAAACACGATAAAAAACACTTCTTTCAGGAGATAACCCGTAGTTTCCCGAACTATGTTTGCTCTGATCTCTCATACCTGTTGAGAGTACGTAGGCATAGGATGCGACGTCCTAGCGAGCAACCTTCAACCTTTCCCCCATAACCCTTCGTAGGCCAAACTACGTTGACTCTGATTTCTCATTCTCTGATGAGAATACGTAGGCATAAAGTGCGACGCTTTGCCGAGTCATTTTTCTTTTCTTTTTCAGCCAGCCTTGATAGGTAGATAGATTATAACAAACCCGTCCAAGTAAACAAACAAGCGAGGATCCCGTCGAGTACGACGGACGTGAGGGGTGCTAATACCTTCCCCTTGCGTAACCGACTCCCGAACCCAGACAATGGTTGCGACGACCTTGTCTTACCCTTATTCGTCAGGTTTTTCTGATCGTTTCCTTTCCCACTCTGAGGGATAAATAACGAAAGGTGGCGACTCTTCTGTCATGCCGACACCTTATTTTCGCGCAAGCGACAGCTGGCGACTCTGCTGGGGAATTCATAGCATCTAGGGACTTTTCCCATCCCTTATGCTGGGACCGTTTCCCATCCCCTACGCGAGTCAATCCTAGCGCGTGTATGTTTGCTTGTTGGGTTGCGTTTATTTATCGCATTTTTACTTCCCGCATTTTATTTATCGCATTCTTTATTTCCCGCATTTTATTTCCAATTTGATATGATTATCTGTGCTGCTGTGGGAGAGGGATGTTACTGTGAGTGAGAAGCCGGACCTGGGCTTGAGTACACACCTAGATATAGTTGCGGAGAAGTAGTAGACGAACCTGTCTGCTGAGCAGGCACAGTTCCCTATGAAAATCTGCGCTCAGACGAGATTCTTGCAGAGGTGCTCCTTTCCGGTCCTGAGGATCTGAGGGGAGTCCAGACGTGAGGATTGTCGACTCTGGGGACCGATCATTTGGAAGTCAGCTAAGTGAGGCCTCTTCATGACTTGATGATGCCACTCCTTCTGGGAATCGTATCGTCACTCATGAAAGTCTGTGACTCTGATGACCGCATAGGATGCCGTACCTTTGTCCGTGGATTAGGTCCATACCTGTGAGCGGGATTGGGATTATTGTAGGAAACTTTGACCTTCAGACTACCTGGTTTTCTTGACAGTGAATCAGTTATGTTGGTATCAGGGTTCTCAGTCGCAGATTTGACTGTTCTTGACAGAGCAAGTTTTTGATCAGAGGATTTTATCATCGGGTGCATGTCTGTTCCTGGTAGAGCAGGATTCGATCAGAGTATTGTCATCAGAGGTTTGTCCTGGATGGAGCAGATTTTGAGTGGGGTCTGAAGATCTCATCAGCAGTTGTTGTTTGTTCTTGATAGGGCAGATTTTGAGTGGGGTCTGAAGATCTCATCAGCAGCTGTGTGTTTGTTCTTGATAGGGCAGATTTTTTGGGGTCTGAAGACTTCATCAGCGGACGTTTTCTGATCATACATCCCGGGTCCTTATTATCAGGCACTTACTCTGGACAGAGCAGAATTTTGATCTCGATCCTATCAGATGGTTATTCTCAGCGGATCGGATTAGTGGTCTTGCACCGGGGTTTCCTTCTCATCACTGATTATTGACCCAGAACCTCCACAGGAGTTACCCGGATATATTATTGCATGCCTGCATTTTGCATTAGCTCGCATATTCATGTTTGCATTCCATTAGCATGTGTCTGTGCTGCATGCGCGTTTCGTACCCTGATCCTGGTGTCCCGAGCAATATGAGATATTTTCTTCCATGAATGGATTCCTTATCACTGCATTGACACTATGTTGGCACGTTGACATCCGAATTAGGGGTGATCTCCTAAACGTACAGACACCCATGGAATTAGCATAATTCATCTTGCATGGCAGAAGCCGGGGCTTGTCTTCTAACCCTTGTGTTTGCAGGTTTTGACTCAGAATCGAGCAACTCAGACTAATGGAGCAGGTACAAGCTGAACTGGGGAAAATCCAAAGCCAGCTGGGGCAGGTCATGAATGACATACAGGCAGTGCGTCTGGACCAGCAAGTACTCAGAGAAGAGAATCAGCAGCTGCAGAATCAGTTGAGCTTTCTCATGGGAGTGGTGAGAAGTATGCTAAAAAAGGAGAGTGGTCAAGCACCCAAGGAGGAGACCAAAGTGCTTCATCCATTGCCGTCAGTGCCACCTGTGCTGAAGCCAAAAGGACCTCATGGATCCTCTACACAGCATGAAGCTCGAGGTCTGTCTCGTCAGCAGCCGCGCCGGGCATCTCAGCATAACCCTGAAGGTTATAATCAAAAGAAGAAGCTACTTGATAGGGTTGTGGACCCAATACCTGTGAGTTATGCCCAACTGTTGCCACTGTTGGTTCAGAACCGTGTTCTCAAGCTTCGGACCTCAGATCCACCAGATGACGTGTCACCAGACGTTGATCTCAACATACGTTGTGATTTCCACTCAGGAGCACCGGGGCACAATGTTGAAACATGTAAGGCTCTCAAGAATAAGATTCAAGACCTCATTGACTCAAGGGCAATTAGGCTTGTGCCGGGCGGCATAAGAGCGTCGGGAAAGTTTATCCCGTATCCTGCAGAAGAAGTGAATGATTCCACTCCTTTGCCTGAAGCTGAGAAAGATCTTGAATATGTCCCGCGACCTTTGGTGACTGAATCGCCTCGCTCGCAGTTTCTACCTGGATCAAGTTCAAGGACGCAAGCGCCTAAACAAGGGACCGTTGCCATGCAGAAACGACGACCTCTTGCTCCTTGGCAGAAAGAATACCAACACCAGAATCGAAAGAGGCCTCGCAACCACTTAGAACAAAGGAATGCTTCTTTCCATCCAGTGTCTGTGCCGTATAGCCAGATTCTTCCACTGTTGATTCAAAATTCCTTGGTGGAACCGAAAGCTCTCAAGCCCGTGCCAGAGCCTTACCCTCCAGGGTACAATCCTCATGCTCAGTGTGGTTACCATGGTGGATCTCCGGGGCATTCAATTGAAGATTGCAAGGCTTTCCAGGAGAAAGTGCAACAATTGATCGACCAAGGGTGTATTTCCTTTCCAGATGGAGTTTTGGTTGTGCGTGACAACCTCTCAGCTGTTTGAGCTCGCAGATTCAGAGGGTTATTTCCAGAAGCCAGTGATCCAGACAGGCAGACGTCCTCAGCATTGGCAGTCCTCGGACTTTTTACCATTTGCATTTGTAGTTTCTTTTATGTTAGTTGCTACTTGCTGTTAAACATTGTATGTTTCGAATGGTGATGTTAATAGAGTGACTATGCATTTTTCTGAATTAGTTATGTCGTTGTCACTCATTTACTGCATTGCACTGACACTTGCATTTTATTTACTCCACTTTATTACTATGATTAGCAATGAGCGGAGGGAGGATGACGAAACTGAATACTCATAGCCGATGATCGTATTGCTTTCAGATAAAACCTTGCCGATGACGTATAAGGCATTGTTTCAAATCCCTAAACATCGTAGAGATAAGGAAGAGAATCCCTTGTTAACCACTTCGAGCCGAGGAGTAGGAGTTTCTTTCGGACTTTTTAACCCTCACATCTTCACCCGGGGCAGGGTAGTTGTCAGTCAGCTTGATCGAGCGTTCAAGTCTTATAGAGGAGTGTTGTCTTTCGAGGACCAATCACATCATATTCCTCGCCAGAGGTCGTACCTCATCAACCACAATGGTTAAACCTCACCAATCAGGAGTGAGACGGTTATAATCCTTTCGGAGTAAACAAGACAACCAGTGTCGCAAGACTCGTTCCAAAAAAAAAAAGAAGGAAAAAGGAATAAAAAAGCCCGCTAAGTAAAAAAGAAAAGCTAGAAAGCAAATGCTTAGGCAAAAATCAGGGCATCCCGCTGGACTTCAAAAGAAAATCAAAAAGAACTCAAAAGGAGTCAGTCCAGGCAAAAGTTAGGGAATCAAAAGAATGAAAAAGAAAGGATATAAAAAAAGAAAAATCCTCGAACAAGGACGAAGTCGTGTAAACACAGACGCCGAAAACGAAAAAGGAGTAACTGTCACTCCGAAACACCTTGTGAGTTCTTTAACCAGTTGTTCCCAATGTTCAACATACCTCTCGAAGAGGCGAGCGCTCGAGCTAAGTTAACTGAACTTTAGGATCGGAGAACATCACGTAGAAGGGGTGGGTACAAATCATGATTTGAGCCAAATATCCTTTGTTTCACGAGCCGTGAACCCGACCATGATACAACCCTTAAAAGACCTAATTGAGGCAGGGTTTATTCTGAAAGCGCATTACGATAAGGTTGAGTAACCTGACTCCCTCATGATTTGCTAATCATATCCTTATTGTATTTTTCACTGATCACATCGGCACTACGTTTGAACTCTTTGGTTCATTCGTCACTCACTAGCATGACACGTAAATGAGTGACAGTACAACATTTTTTTGAAATTTGCATGAACACTGCATTAAAGTTACCATTTGTGAATAAACAATTTTGATTGCAGGTTGGTAGCTGATACGGAGGAACTTCAACAGGGAATGGTCAATCAGGGCTGAATCGTCAGAGGTCTGGATCAGAATGGTATGCTGCGAAGCCCTGTGAATCTGGGGCATTGACCTCCAGTGAGTTTGGGATCAGTTTGTCTGAGGACAAGTCCCGGAGTATCAGTTGATTATAGGGGAAGTTTATGCAAAAAGCGGTTGGTCGGGAGTGAATCTCCTCGAGACCCAATCGGGGGCAGTTATCCAGAATTCTTGCGATTTAAGGGCAGATCCCTCCAGTGTTCGATCAGAGCATGTTGAGTCGCTCATCGCTCGTTCAGGGGAAAACTACTTCAGAGATATTGAAGCCGACCGTGCTGAGAGTTGATTAGTGGAGGATGAATCCTTCCGTTGTGCAGATGTTGGGGCAAGCCCTCTGAAGATTGTCTTGGTGCCAGTTGTTTCCGGTTCAGAACGAATTATTCCCAAAAGTCGGATTGGGGCAAGTTGAATTGCGCTGGGGCAAGTTGTTCAGATGAGTTTGTTCACCCTAGCAAGAATTGAGTATCGGGGAGTCGTGTCATTACCCTGCCAAAACCTGAACCTTCTGAAGAAGCCTTGCGGTCATTGGATTGCTATCCTACAGCATAACCTGTTACTTGACTCCATGATTGGTAGCCTGTATTCCCTGTGTCGACGTTGTTGAATCAGGATTGTTTCTCAGCAGAGATGTACGGTTTGAGGTTGTTCCCTCTGTACAGTTTGAGACTGCAGCAGATTGAGATGGCGTTTATCCCTTATCAGATCAGGGTCAAGATTACCCTCAGCAGACCAGGATTGATATCCCCGAAGCGGAGCGAGTCCTCCTTCTCCAGCAGAGTTCAGTAGTCTCTCCTCCATAGAGCCAGAATCAGAATAGTGAGCATTGATATGTCTCCCCAGGCAGAGAGGATTCTCTTCCCCAAGCAGATGCATCCTGAAGGAACGTCACCTCATCAGCTGAGTCAAGGGCCGAAGCTCATGTCCCCCAGCACCGGGTCATAAGTGCAGATTTCATAGAAATGTTCGGGTGCCGAAGCTCGTGTTTTCCCCAGTAAGGTCGCCGAAGCAGGTGCTTCCCCCCCAGCACCGGGTCACAAGTGTAGGTTTCATAGAAATGTTCGGGTGCCGAAGCTCGTGTTCTCCCCAGTAAAGTCGCTGAAGCAGGTGTCTCCCCCATCACCGGGTCACAAGTGCAAATCTTGTAGGAAGCTGTTCGTATGCCAAAGGATGCAGTAAATAATGGTGTCAGACTGAAGTCTCCAGCGGAATTGAGATTCCCCACCAGAGCCGTATTCTCTAAGTCGGATGATTCCCTCTTCCCCAGTAGAGTGTTGGAACAGCTGATGTTGTATTCCCCTGCAGAGTTGTACTCTCCCCCGAAGTCAGATGATTCTTTCTTCCCCAGCAGAATTGAAATTCCTCATCAGAGTCGTACTCTCCAATGGAGTAGAATGATTTCTCTCCCCGGCTGAGTCCGCAAACCCCCCAAGTCCGCTGAATCCTTGGAAGCAGTCGGGACCTTGAGTGGATGTTCCCTAGCAGATGTTGAACAGCTTATGCTATATTTCCCCAGAGTCGCACTCTCTCCAGTGAAGCAGAATGACTTCTCCTTCCTCAACCGAGTTTGCAGATGTCCAAGAGAGCCGAGTCCTTGGAAGTTGATCAGACCATACTCAGTTGTTTCCCCAGTGGAGTGTTGAGCAACTGAAGTTGTTTCTCCACAGAGCGGTTATCCCCAGAAGAGTAGCCGAGACGGCCGCGCAGTTCATTCTCGCGATTGATATTGTTTTCCCTGCAGCAGTCAACGGAAGATCGTTTCCCCAGGCAGAGTCCGATTGATATTGGCGTGTCCACGTTCTCCTCAGCAGGATGACTCCTCTATCTGAGTAGTTCTTTCTCCTTGACAGGAGAATCTCCCCTCGGCATTTATTTTGCTGACGAGATCGCATCATTGTGCATGACTGCATAGCATTTAACACTGCATAGCATTTAACACTGCAGAGCATTTAACGTTGCATAGCATTGTACATGATTGCATGGCATTTAGCATAAACGCATAACATTCCCACCGTGTGGGGCACGGCGCCGAAGCATACACATCATAAGCATGATCTAGGTTATTATCATTCTTGTTTTACAGGTGTCCCACCAAGAGACCAGTTGCTCAGGACGATTCCTGATATTCTCTCCAACGAGGTCGTTTTCTTAAGATGATTCTTATGACCCCGGTGTAATCCCCACAATCGCTCGCTCAAGATGATTTTTGAAATCCCCAGCGAAGTCTTCAGTTCCAGACGATTCTTGAGTTCCTCAGCAGGGCCGTTTGCTTAAGATGATTCTTAAGACCTCAGCGCAGTTTCCCGAGTTGTTTTCTTAGTATGATTCTTGAGCTCCCCAGTAGCATCCCCAGCAAGAGTTGCCCAGAATAATTCTTGGAATCCCCAACGGAGTGGAGGCCTTTTCCCCAGCAGGCGGTTGGCATTTCCCCAGCAGCAGGCAGGCAGATTGATATCCCTAGTCGAGCACAGCCATGAGTGGTAGATGAAATGTTTCCCAAGCAGATCTTGAAGGATTGTCCAGCAAGCTGAAGTTTGTTTATCCCCGTGAGTTTGAGGACTTAATGACACGAGTGTCTTGTAGCCTGAAGGCTATGTTCCCCAGAAGGGTCGTTCCCAGAGAGCCGTTCAGGGTATCTATCGATTTCCCCGTGCAGAGTATAGCAGAGGGTAGTGTGTTGATCAGCCTGATGCGCTGTGTTCTCCGGAGGAGTCCGTCATCCTCAAGTGTAAGTCCAGTTGAGATGGGCAGAAAATGCAGCTCCCTTGAAGGGTAGCTCTTCCTCAGCATAATGGTTACTCTCCCCGAGTGGATGATTCCTCTTCCCAGCATTTATTTTGCTGAGGCATTTCCTTGCATGATTGCATAACATTTACTCAAAAGCGTAGCAATCCGTTTCGCGCGGAGCATTACGCCCGTTTTTCCAGCATTCGCATATGAAGCATGAACCAGGTGGTTACCGTGCTCTCGAATAAAAGTACTTGCTCCATAGTAAAGTTGGTAGGAAGCGTCTGAGTGAGCTCTGTCGTTATTCTCCAGCAGTTGTTGAAGTCGTTTGGGTGAACTCTCTCGTCTTTCTGCAGCAAAGTCTACAAGGTTGTTTGGGTGAACCCTTTTTCCTTTTCCCCAGTGAGTCGTCAGGATTGTTTGGGTGAACCCTCATTCCTCTCTCTTCAACAGAGTTGTTAACCTGGTAATTATGTCCGGTGGCCCGGCATGTTTGCTTTTATTCAGCAACGACTTGACAGGATGTCAAGAGAATAGCAGCGTGATATGTTTGCTCCAACCGTGATGTCTAATCTGAAGATTGACTTCGTAAACGCCTGAGGGCGGTATCAGAAGATTCCTGTGGATTCAGGTCTCCGTACTGATGAATCAGCGCTTGTCTGAAGACAAAGTTCAAAAATTTGTATATACAGCTTTTGTTTGCAAAGTGATCTGTGTTGGCCTGAAGACCAAGTCAGTCGTCCTGAGGTGATGATTGATTGCGATCAAGTGAATAATGTTTCTGCCGACTGAAGTCGAAGATGTTTCTCCAGCTGAAGCGGAGTTTTACCTGAAGGCAAAGTGTTTGAATCCCCGTAGAGTCATGAATGGCTCAGGATACCAATTCTCTGACTGAAGTCACAGATTTCCCAAGCTAAAGCGAAGGTGCCTAAGGGCAAGGTTATCCCCAAGGTCATGAATGACCTAGGATTCATTTTTCGGACTGAAGGCCGAAATATATCCCTGACTGAAGTCACGGATGCTCTATAGCAGAGGTGGAGTTGCCTGAAGGCAGATCCATGTATCCTTGAAGGCCAAGGACCATTTCTTCAGACTGAAGTCGAAGATACCTCCTGCAGAGTTGCCGACGGGCAAAGTTTACATCCTTGAAGGCCAAGGATGTTTTTCTAGCTGAAGCTGGAGTGGCCAGGGGCCAGGGTTTCATCTATCTTCAGAATTACTTGAAGATTTTTTCTAGCTGAAGCTGGAAATGGCCAGGGGCCAGGGTTTCATATATCTTTAATGTTGAAGTTCTACGGTGGGTCAGTTGTGCAGCAGTATTCCGATGTTCGTTATGGTTCTGAGGGTGAACCCCAGATCAGAGTGTTCTTGGTTAAGTCTCTCATTCCCAGTGGAGTGGTTTCAAATACGCAAGTGTACCTTTTGTTCCATCTACCAGGGGTGAACCCCAGGTCAGATTATGTTTTGTCCGGCGGCGAGGTTGGATGTTTGTTCGACGGCGAGGTTGAATGTTCGTTCTCAGATTATGTTTTGTCCGGCGACGAGGTTGGATGTGTGTTCGACGACGAGGTTGAATGTTCGTTCTCAGATTATGTTTTGTTCGGCGGCGAGGTTGGATGTTTGTTCGACGGCGAGGTTGAATGTTCGTTCTCAGATTATGTTTTGTCCGGCGGCGAGGTTGGATGTGTGTTCGACGGCGAGGTTGAATGTTCGTTCTCAGATTATGTTTTGTCCGGCGGCGAGGTTGGATGTTTGTTCGACGGCGAGGTTGAATGTTCGTTCTCAGATTATGTTTTGTCCGGCGGCGAGGTTGGATGTGTGTTCGACGGCGAGGTTGAATGTTCGTTCTCAGATTATGTTTTGTCCGGCGGCGAGGTTGGATGTTTGTTCGACGACGAGGTTGAATGTTCGTTCTCAGATTATGTTTTGTCCGGCGGCGAGGTTGGATGTTTGTTCGACGGCGAGGTTGAATGTTGTTTGACGGCGAGGTCAGATTATGATTGGTTCGACGGCGATGTTGAATGTGTTCGACGGTGAGGTTGAATGTTTGTTTCGACGGCGAGGTCAGACTCTTTAAATCCCCAGCAGAGATGATGTTTGTACGACGACGACGTCGAGGGTCTCTCAGAGCGATGTTTGTTTCCGATGACGATGTCAGATTTAGTTCTCCAGCGGCGATGCGGGGTATGTCAGACGTAGTTCTCCAGCGGCGATGCGGGGTATTTTGACAGATTTAGTTCTCCAGCGGCGATGCGGGGTATGTTGATTGTTCGACGACGATGTCAGATGTAGTTCTCCAGCGGCGATGCGGGGTATTTTGTTCAGTATTGTATTTTCTCCAGCGGCGATGCGGGGTATTTTGGTTGATCGACGGCGATGTTAGACTCGGTTTTCCAGCGGCGATGTTGGGTGTGTCAGTTAATTCAGTTCTCCAGCGGTGATGTTGGATGGTTCGTTCTCTAGCGGCGATGTTGGATATATTGTTTGTTTCCGACGGCGATGTCAGATCAGTATTTCTCCAGATAGTTGCCGTGCAGCTATTATTCCAGTGTTCGACGAGTTGAGCAGTTGGCAAGTTTTCGGGTTTACCGGTATTCAATCGTCTCGCACCTTGATTGGTTGAGAGCCGTTCGCTACTCACCCAGTCAGGTTCAAGCCGTTTGAATAGGGGCAGCTGTTGCACCCCAAAATTTGACCAACATTCATTTATCCTTAAGTGTTTGAAAGTTGATACCCTCATCAGAAAGTTCAAGAGATCCTCAGAGGAAGTGGTTGAAACCAAGGTTGTGTGCCTCATAGCTTGAGAGTTGTGGGAGCTCCTCAGATGATTCTGAGACTTTGAGATTGAACTTGAAGCTTTGAGAAAGTTTATGAGATGTCTTGATAGCCATCAGAAAGCCCAGAGAAGTCATTGTGCAAGAGTTCAGAAGATTCAACCATGAATGGTAGAATTAGGGTTTTGACTGGGTCAACCCTAGGATAACTGAAAATTTGGAGAAGGTTGAGACCTAATCCAAGGGCCATGAGATCATGGAATGATGCATAGAGATGTTATAAAGATGATTCCTAGACCAACTCATCATGATTGAGGAGTTTGAGAAGTTTCAAGTCAGGGTTTCCAAGGATTGTCAGTGAAAAAACCCTAATTTGATCCCTATCTTCCAGGCAGTTTTAGCTCTAGATGTGATTGATATCTCATCTTCCCCACAACATGAATGTTGTAGAGCTTGTTCTTAGCTTTAATTTTAGTGGTGGAAGTCCTTGATAGGAGTTGCAGAGCTCAAGTTATGGTTTTGACAAATTACAGGTCAGCTGAGGTGTGTGAATCTGGGTCCTTGAAAGTCACCCAACTTGCAGACAACTTTTGCCCTAGTAGGATGATTCCTATGATCTCTTGGTCAACATGAATGTTGAATAGCATCTTCTTAGATTTAATTTGAGTGGTAGAAGTCCTTTATAGGATTTGTGGAACTCAACTTATGGTTTGAACAAGACAGGGGTATTTTGGTCATTTGGCAGTTATATGTCATTTTAAGCAAAGGCCATATCTCCTATTTCCAAGCCTCAAATGAAAAAACTCAAAACATGAAAGTTGTTCAAAATGGGATTTTAAGTCTAGAAAAGTGGTCATGAGTTATTGGAAAAGCTTGTAGCAAGGATTTACAAGATTGGGTAAAAATGACCTAAAAATGGCTTATAAGTTAATTCAAGTCAAGTTGGAATTTGGTTTGGGAGATCTATGAGTCCAAAATAGGTCATCCAATATACCATTTTGAATTTAAATGACATTCTAAAAACTTTGGTTTAAACAGAATTTTGATTTGAGGTTCAAAAATGAAGGTTGCTTTGGAAAGTTGTTACTTGAATCATAAGGTAACTTGAGAAACCTTCACACAAGGCAAGTTTGGCCTGATTTTTGCACACATGAGCTCAATATCTCATGTAAGGACATGTTGGCACAAATTAAAGGTCTTGAGGCATGAGATAAGATAAGTTCAATTTCTCTTCAAGTGAGACTTTCCATTACATTCCACTACATTCTAGAAGGTGCTAGACCTTTCCATGGATCAGTATATATTAAGGAGCTCATGATGAATCAAGAGGTTGGTGAATCCATTGGTGAAGAGTGAAGGAGAAGGTGATATCCAAAGTTTCTTCAAAAGCAAGCAAAGTTACAAAGTGATCTCTACAAGCTTTATTCATCAACACTCTTGCAAACATAACTCATTGCTCCATTAGAGGAGTATCTAGGAGCAAGATCAAGCCTTGAAAGAAGCTGTACACGTCTCCACCATTATACTTTGACAGGTTTTGTTTCTCCACCATATCTCATTATTTATGAACATGTAGTTAGGTTTTTAGATGTAAGATTGTTAGGTTAGTATAGAGGGACATTTCCACAAGCTTAGAAGAGTTTCCATGGGGATTTATAACAGGTGCAAGATTCTTTAATTTCCAAGAACAAGCTTTGTAGTGAGTTTTAGTTAGCATAGATTAGATTAGAATGGTTAGGATAATATAAAGAACAAGTTAGTGCCATTAGTTGTGAGTTTTAACAGAGTGAATCTCAGAAGATTTATGGTGGTACCCAAGCTTTGAAGCTTTCTGTTTGAATGATTCAAGGAGAACTAAAGAAAATTACACGTATAGTCTTGCTCCTCGTAATTAGTAGATCATTTTCCTTTTTGGAATTTTTGAATTTCATCAAGTATGGAGAGAGAACGAGGGAGGAGAAGTCTTATGCATGGATCACGATTTCTGAAAACCCTAGATGTTCATTGGGGACGATGGCCATATGCCGTTGGATTAGTCCCAGGAATTTGACTTATTCGTTCAATCGTGTGGCTGTGGTTTGATGAAGAAAACGGAGGGAAATTCAAATGCCAAAACGCACCGTATAACTTAAGTTGGGGACCATGGGCTCAACAACAATTCACTATCCACACACCCCTCGTTAAGCCCATTGAGGAATTGAACTAGGGCGCTCTTCTATTCACACACCCCCTCCCCTTTATTTCAATTCTTTTATTTTTTAATTCCATTTATATTTTTGCATCTTATAAAATTCCTAAAAAATAGAAAAATGAATATTTTTTAATTCTTGTTTTTTTCTATAGGTTATTGAATTTATATAGAAAAATATAAATAAATACAAATTTCCATTTTATTTTCTTTTCATATTTTTAGTATATTTTTCATTTTAATAGCTTTTTAATATATTTAGTTTGATATCCAATTTTGTAGAATTTCTTTTAGGACTTTCCCTTAGGATTTTTAATTCATTCTTTTTGGTGTGATTATATATTGAATCATAGTTCCCCATAGGATTTAATTCTTGATTTTTAGATTAAAATTTGATTAGTTTAATTAGGTTAGCATTAGGGTACCTAATTAGGGTTTATGTTATGCATAGGTGAAATAGTTCATTTTCTTTAGAGAGTTTTGTCTTGATTTTTGGGGAGGGGCATATGTGGATGTTATGGGTAGATGTTGTAGACCCTTGTGAATAATTGTTAGAATTTTTCCCCTTGTTTTAGTATTTTTAGGCATTTTCTGAAGTTGACTGATGATTTTGTCTGTCCTGTGGTTATCTGTTTATCTCTGGGGTTTATTTTGGGGAATTTGTTGTGGGGCTTAGTTTGTTTTGAAGATCTTGTTGAGGAGCATGATGAAGAGAAGATTGTAGATCAAGACTTAGAGACCCAGAGCTTGGAGATTATCCTCTGTTGGTGAGGTTTGAGATCCTGAAGTTTGAAGGAAGTTCATGGTACTTTCCTGAGGAAGGCACTATGAATGACTTTCACTCTTTCTTCTCACCTCTTTCTTAAGTATCCAATGATGTTGGAGCCAACTTGTGAGTTTAGTTTCTCCTGAGGAGGAATGTAAACTGATCACATGTTGTTGAGCCACATGGGATACCATTCCTAAGTGGAAGCCTCCTGGTACTTTCCTGAGGAAGGTCCTATGGGTCTGTTCACTTAGTTCCATTAGTTCATCTAGGATTTCTTAAGTATCCAATGATGTTGGAGCCAACTTGTGAGTTTAATTTCTCCTGAGGAGGAAGGTAAACTGATCACATGTTGTTGAGCCACATGGGATACAATTCCTAAGTGGAAGCCTCCTAGTACTTTCCTGAGGAAGGTCCTATGGGTCTATTCACTTAGTTCCACTAGTTCAGGTAGGATTTCCTAAATATCCAGTGATGTTGGAGCCTGCTTGTGAGTTTAATTTCTCCTGAGGAGGAATGTAAACTGATCACAGTGGTTGAGCCACATAGGATATGATTCTTGAGTATACACCTCCTAGTGCTTTCCGGAGGAAGACACTATGAGTCTGCTTACTTAGCTCCCTTTCTTTGGTAAGCTTGCTTTGAAGCTTGAAGACTGGGATTGATTTCTCTTGTTTAGGGTTTTGCTTTAGGGCTTTGCTTAGATTTGATCAGGATTTTGTTTTAGGATTAGAGAGTAGAGGTAGATGATTCTTTTCTCAAGCATGTGTTTGTTTGCCTGATGGCACTTCATTTCTTTTATCTGGTTATTGCTTGATAGCATGTTGTTTATATTTCAGTATGATTACTGTTATTTCATAACTGGCTTGAGGTCGAGACGAGCTTGTGGAGGCTGAAGCCCCACACACATTTCCTCCCTCACTTGCATTGCATGCATATTACTGTTAAGCTGATGCTTTGTCTGTTTGGTGTATCATTGACATGATCCCTTAGGACTCTCATTTCCTTTGATAAGGATTTGATGATAGACTTTTAGGTTGAAACCTATGCATGACAACATCTAGGAGTTCCCTGTTCAAACCTCAACCATAGGATGAATCCATGGCATGGCAACAGTAGGACTTGATAGTCTCCCTCCTAGTTGGGCCTGTTCTCTTCTCATCTCAAAACAGTTTAAAATACAGTAATCATGAATGATTTCTTTCGTACGTTACGAGCCTTAAGCTATCTGAGAAGGGACGCATTCCCTCTCAGGTCATAGTCTCTAGTGCGGTTGAGATTGCAAACACGATAAAAAACACTTCTTTCAGGAGATAACCCGTAGTTTCCCGAACTACGTTTACTCTGATCTCTCATACCTGTTGAGAGTACGTAGGCATAGGATGCGACGTCCTAGCGAGCAACCTTCAACCTTTCCCCCATAACCCTTCGTAGGCCAAACTACGTTGACTCTGATTTCTCATTCTCTGATGAGAATACGTAGGCATAAAGTGCGACGCTTTTCCGAGTCATTTTTCTTTTCTTTTTCAGCCAGCCTTGATAGGTAGATAGATTATAACCAACCCGTCCAAGTAAACAAACAAGCGAGGATCCCGTCGAGTACGACGGACGTGAGGGGTGCTAATACCTTCCCCTTGCGTAACCGACTCCCGAACCCAGACAATGGTTGCGACGACCTTGTCTTACCCTTATTCATCAGGTTTTTCTAATCGTTTCCTTTCCCGCTCTGAGGGATAAATAACGAAAGGTGGCGACTCTTCTGTCATGCCGGCACCTTATTTTCGCGCAAGCGACACTTTTGATTTGGCTCAACGACTCTTTCCTCTTTCATGCTTGACACTAGAACACAGACCAAAAGCATTTTTCTGTGCATTCTACTTCCAGGAAAGGTCATGTGATGTAAAGACAAAAAGGTTCAGGCCTTTTTCAGTACACAGCCTCCAACATCAAGACTGTGTGGACTACTGTGCATATAAAAGCAAGTCTTCATCATCTTCTTCAGTAGTGATCAAGAACCAACAAATCTTTTATAGAAACTCTTACAAGCTCTCATAAAATATTCTTATTGCTGAGTTTATTCTTTTGTTCTTAACATTAAGTGAAAAATCACTGTTGTGATAAAGCTTGTTAGAAGCATTCATACGCTTGTATTAATCTTACATTTTATTGTAATAGTTCCTTAAGAAGATCCAGTTGGGATCAGTAGTTCTTGAGAAGACTTTGAACAGTTGTTCTTAGTGCTTACTATTGTAATCAGTTGATTAAATAGTGGATTAAGTCCTTGTTTGAGAAAGGCAAATCACTCTAGATAGGGTGGACTGGAGTAGTTGAGTTCAACGAACCAGGATAAAAATACTTGAGTTTTTACTTCTAAGTTTTATCTTCATACTTATTCAACCCCCCCCCCCCTTCTAAGTATTTTCTCACCTTCAGTTGGCATCAGAGCTCCGGTTCTGTGTGTGCTACCACTTCACAGTGACAGAAAAGATCCAGTGAGAAAAACTTTGATATTTATATTTGGTTGTTTATAATGGCTGATGTTTTAACATCTAACAAGTATGAAGAAAGAGACAGAATCAGTACTAAACCCGTTATGTTTGGTGGGGAGATATTTGATTATTGGAAAGACAGGATTGGAAGTTTTTTCCTTGGTTATGATGCTGATTTATGGGATTTGGTCATAGATGGATATGTTCATCCCATTGATGGGAATGGCAAGAAAGTAGATATGAAATCTATGACAGAAGCCCAAAAGAAGGAATTTAGAAATCACCACAAGGCTAGAACAATATTGTTAAATGCAATATCTCACACTGAGTATGAAAAGATCACAAATAGAGAAACTGCATTTGACATGTTTTAGTCCTTGAAAATGACTCATGAGGGAAACTCTCAAGTCAAGGAAACAAAGGCTCTGACTCTAATTCAGAAGTATGAAGCTTTCAAGATGGAAGAAGCTGAATCTGTTGAAGCCATGTTCTCCAGATTTCAAATACTTACAGCTTGACTAAAGGTTCTGGATAAAGGTTACTCTACTGCTGATCACATGAAGAAGATCATCAGAAGCTTACCTACCAGATGGAGACCTATGGTGACTACGCTGAAAATGGCTAAAGATATGAACCAGATTTCCTTGGAGGAACTAATCAGCTCACTAAGGAGCCATGAAATTGAACTTGAGGAAGATGAGCCTCAAAAGAAAGGTAAGTCAATTGCCTTAAAATCTAATAAATCTACTAAAGCGTTGCAGGTAATAGAGGAAAGCTCTGAAGAATCCTCATCTGAAGATGAAGATGAATTATCCATGCTGTCCAGAAGAATAAACAAACTCTAGAAGCATAAAGGAAATAAGTTTAGAAACTTCAAGAAGCCTGACCAAAGAAAGGAATCTTCTGGACACAGAAGATCTGGCAAAAAGGAGGTTGTCTGCTACGAATGTAAAGAACCTGGGCATTACAAAAATGATAGCTCGGTTTATCAAGAAGGACATCATGTGTCGTTACGGAGTGCCTGAAAGAATCATTACTGATAATGGTTTGAACTTGAATAACAAGATGATGAAGGAACTGTGTCAGAGTTTGAGAATTAAGCATCACAACTCTTCTCCCTATCGTCCGAAGATGAACGAAGTTGTTGAAGCGGCCAACAAGAATATAAAGAAGATAGTGCAGAAGATGGTTGTAACCTATAAGGATTGGCATGAGATGTTGCCCTTTGCTTTGCATGGATATCGTACTACAGTGCATACTTCAACTAGGGCAACACTTTTCTCGCTAGTGTATGGTATGGAAGTTGTCCTACCATTGGAAGTCGAGATTCCTTCTTTGAGAGTTCTGCTCGACGTCAAGCTTGATGAGGCAGAATGGGTGAGAAACAGATTGAATAAGCTCATCCTAATGGATTATAAGAGGTTAGCATCCATTGCGTATGGTCATTTATATCAGAGCTGGATGAAGAAAGCTTTTGACAAGAAGGTGCGTCCTCGAAGCTTTCAAGCAGGCGAGTTAGTATTGAAAAGGATTCTCCCTCCACAAACAGGTCACATGGGCAAATGGACTCCCAATTACGAAGGTCCATATGTCGTGCGAAAGGTTTTCTCCAGAGGAGCCTTGCTGTTGTCAACCATGGATGGTGAGGATTTCACATCCCCTGTGAACGCAGACGCAATTACAAAATACTTTGCTTAAAGAGACCCGCTGGAAAGAAAAAGAATATCCAGGCAAAAATGGGGCATCCCGGCGAACCACAAAAATAATGGGTTCGGGCAAAAGTTAGGGATAAAAAGAAAAATGTAAATCCGCAAAGTCAAAAACCTGGAAAGGCGACTTTGGCAAAAAAGGGTATCCCGGTGAATTGAAAACCCGCAAGGGAAATTCAGGCATAAGTTAGGGATTTGAAAAGCAAATGACTGCGGTCTGCATATTGATCTTCAGAGCATAGTAGACTAAGGGAGGACCGGAGGGCCGTTTATCCAAATCAATATCTGTAGAGGACGAAGCATCGGAGAAGCATTGAATTCAGGCGAGTCATAGATGGATCAGCTCATGGTGTTTGTCTGTGCCACATTGCCGAAATTTTGTATATTTATGTGCATTTCTGTAAACTTTTGCGCAGCTTCCTCTTTTCAGGGGTTGCATCTGTTGTAAAATCTGCCTATTTATAGGCCATTTGTTAATAAAGCATATACTATTAAGTGAATTGTTGTTCTTGCTTTAGACTTTACTCTTTTATTTGCGAAAAAATGCCCGATGTTTTGATAGAATGTTGCATACATAAACTTGCAGGCTTTGCCCATAATCATTAAAACTTTGATTTATTTGAACAATGTCACGGATGATGACCGAGATAGCTCCCTTTGTGCAGGATGTCTTGTTTGTTTGTTCATTTGCAGGGTCGTTACCCTTGGGGCAAATTTCTAGAGGTGTATTCCCGGTAGGATCACCA
This sequence comes from Lathyrus sativus, assembly GCA_963859935.3. Lineage (NCBI taxonomy): Eukaryota > Viridiplantae > Streptophyta > Magnoliopsida > Fabales > Fabaceae > Lathyrus > Lathyrus sativus. The sequence continues at coordinate 380,488,799 of OZ012739.1, forward strand.
TCCCCACCGAAAGAAGACACGTAGTTGAGACTCATTTTCCCCAGCAAAGGTGTGTTTCTACCAGTTGAGTGTGCGGTTGAGTGTATACACGTATCCCCAGCAGAATGTCTGTATGCACTCATGCCTCGGTAGTTCAAGATTGGCTTATTCGGCAGAGTAAGTCATCCCCAGAGGGTCGAGATTGACATACCCCATGTAGGTCAGGTAGGTGCCCGTATCCCCAGCACATTGTAGGTATACACTTACTTCCCAACAAGTCGATACTAGATTTCTCTCCACCAGGCAAGTTTGGAACTTTTCTCAGTGCGGAGTAAGGTCAGAATTTTGTTTTCCCCACAGAGTCCAGATTTGTGATTTTGTATCTACTCAGAGCTTAATGTGGTGATTTTGTTCCCAAGCAGAGGTCGAGGTTGTTTTCCCTCTTTCTTAATTCCCTAGAGAAGTTAGCAGAGCAGTTATTTCTTCCCCGCAGATTAGGGTTGATTCAGAGATTGCTATTCTCTATCCTCAGCGGAGAGAGTTTGGGATAGTTCCTCGATAAATCTTGTTTGGTTATCCCCAGCAGGTTGGATTTTTTTATCTTCAGCAGAGCGGAGTTGCTCCCAGATGTGTGTTTTGTACCCTAGAAAGACTTCGGTATTCTAGGAGGCCATTCAAGGCTGATTTCCCGGGTGAAGCGAAATTAATCTCAGTGGTTGATTTTTATCCCATGCAGAGTTGTTGATTTCCCCGTTAGGTTGGATTTGATACCAGTTGGTTGGGTGTTTTTCCCCAGTCAAGCCCGTGCGGTATCCAGACCCCAGCTTCCTCCGATTATTTCAGTTAGCTCGTGCGATATCCAGACCCCGACTAGCACCGGTTTATTTTCATTAACCCGTGTGGTATCCAGACCCCGGTTAATGACGTTCTCGAGCCCGTGTTGTATCCAGACCCCGGCTAGCACCGATTTATTTTTGTTAACCCGTGTGGTATCCAGACCCTGGTTAATGACGTTCTTAAGCCCGTGTGGTATCCAGACCTCGGCTTCCTCCGATTATGTCAGTTAGCCCGTGCGGTATCCAGACCCTGGCTTCCTCTGGTTATTTCAGTTAGCCCGTGTGGTATCCAGACCCCGACTTCCTTCATTTATTTCAATTAGCCCGTGCGGTATCCAGACCCCGACTCGCACCGGTTTATTTTCATTAACTCGTGTGGTATCCAGATCCCGGTTAATGACGTTCTTGAGCCCGTGTGGTATCCAGAACCTGGCTTCCTCCGGTTATTTCAGTTAGCCCGTGTGGTATCCAGACCCCGGCTAGCACCGATTTATTTTCATTAACCCGTGTGGTATCCAAACCCCGGTTAATAACGTTCTCGAGCCCGTGTGGTATCCAGACCCCGACTCGCACCGGTTTATTTTATTAACCTGTGTGGTATCCAGACCCCGGTTAATGACGTTCTTGATCCCGTGTCGTATCCAGACCCCGGCTTCCTCCGGTTATTTCAGTTAGCCCATGCGGTATCCAGACCCCGGCTAGCACCAGTTTATTTTCATTAACCCGTGTGGTATCTAGACCCCGGTTAATGATGTTCTCGAGCCCGTGTGTCATCCAGACCCCGACTCTCACCGGTTTATTTTCATTAACCCGTGTGGTATCCAGACCCCGATTAATGACGTTCTTGAGCCCGTGTGGTATCCATACCCCGGCTTCCTCCGGTTATTTTAGTTAGCCCGTGTGGTATCCAGACCCCGGCTAGTACCGATTTATTTTCATTAACCCGTGTGGTATCCAGACCCCGGTTAATGATGTTCTTGAGCCCGTGTGGTATCCAGACCCCGACTAGCACCGATTTATTTTCATTAACCCGTGTGGTATCCAAACCCCTGTTAATGACGTTCTCGAGCCCGTGTGATATCCAGACCCCGACTCGCACCGGTTTATTTTTGTTAACCTGTGTGGTATCCAGACCCCGGTTAATGACGTTCTCGAGCCCGTGTGGTATCCAGACCCCGACTCACACCGATTTATTTTTGTTAACCCGTGTGGTATCCAGACCCCGGTTAATGACATTCTCAAGCCCGTGTGGTATCCAGACCCTGACTCGCACCGGTTTATTTTATTAACCCGTGTGGTATCCATACCCCAGTTAATGACTTTCTTGAGCCTGTGTGGTATCCAGACCCCGGCTCACATCAGATTCTTCCGTTAGCATGTACGGTATTCAGACCCTGGCTGATGTTGGTTATTTCTCGAGCCCATGTGGTATCCAGACCCCAGCTCCCACCAGTTCACTCATTTTGCCTATAGGGTGTCCAGACCTTGGCAGATTATAAAATCCTCTCTCGCCCGCGCGGTATCCTGACCCCGGCAAATGATATTATATCCCTGTAGCGCGCGGTATCCTGACCCGACATATTATCAGTTAATTCTTGGGCTTGTGTGGTATCTAGACCACGACGAAATCTTTTGACAGATGTGTTTATCTTACCATTCATTCCCCAACAAAGTTGTTTGTTTAAGTTTCTCTTTCCCCGGCGGAGGTTTCTTGTGAATTGTTGTTATATTCACTTCTCAGCTGCGTTTTGAGCCGGCCTTAGGGTTCGATGCTCGCTTTTATTTAGCGAATGCCTGCTTTGAATAGTAGATGATCTCAGCCGCATGTCGGGCCGGCCTTCGGGTTCGTTGCCTGCGTGTTAGCCGATATTCCTCACGATTGCGTGTCGATGTGGTCTAATTGGTAATGAGTTAGCTCATTATCCTTGCAACTGTTAATTCAGTTCTTTCCAGAGATTTTTGTTCCAGTAACAGTTTGCAGTTGGAAAATTTCCGGTTTCTTTGGTATTCAACCGTCTTTTACCTTGAATGTTTGAAAGTCGTTCGCTTTTCATCTCTTCAGGTCCAAGTCAATTGAATAAGGGCAGCTGTTGTACCCCAAAATTTGACCAACCATTTCTTGTACCTGGCTTATGTTTTTTTGCATGTTCTCATTTTTGCATGTCATAGAATTTGTTCTTGAGCCAGGGGATCAAAGGTTTTTCTGTGGCTCAGGGTTCTTTTAAGTGCAAGAGTTCAAACAGCGAGCATTGGCTCCGACATTTATTTTACCCAACGATCGAGCGGTGGATTTTATTTTATTTTGTAGGATATTTTCAGATCAAGAGGCAGCATTCAAGCTATCTTAAGCATTCTCATGGTTGTAGTATTCAAGAGCAAGTTTCAGAGGCTGAACAGGGTTTAGAACGAATGAAAACGGGCAAATGTGCAGAGTTTCCTCCAAAAGGCGCCAAAATTCAAAATTTTAAGGTGTTAACCGATTAACCAAGTCAATTTCAAAAATTCAAATTAATACCTTGGTTAATCGGTTAACCATTTGGGTTAATCGATTAACACCTTCAAAAATTCAAATTTGACCTGATCACTGCCTCTTGATTTGAAAATATCCTGCAAAATAAAATAAAACTGATCGCTCGATCGCTGGGTAAAATAAATGTCGGAGCCAATGCTCGTTGTTTGAACTCTTGCACTAAAAAGAACCCTGAGCCACAGAAAAACCTTTGATCCCCTGGCTCAAGAACAAATGCTATGACATGCAAAAATGCGAACATGCAAAGAAACATAAGCCAAGTACAAGAAATGGTTGGTCAAATTTTAGGGTACAACACAATGCAAATTAGGTTTTTCTTTCTTTAACCCTTCCTTCGGATAAATCAAAGACCGGTTGTAAATTCAAAGATGTGTGATTCAAGTTCATTCAATAGCTTGATCTTCAATTCTCACCGTAATAGAAATGACGACTTCACTAGGGACATCTAACTATATATATATATATATATATATATATATATATATATATATATATATATATATATATATATATATATATATATATATATATATATATATATATATATATATATATATATATATATATATATATATATATATATATATATATATATATATATATATATATATATATATATATATATATATATATATATATATATATATATATATATATGACTGTACCTGTTTGGGTTATATACGGTTGTGAGATAAGTCATACACCTGGACGTGAGTGCACTTATGATAGGAAGAGGATATATTTGAGAAGGCTTATAGGAAGTTGATTCCCGACCAAGCTGACTTGAGAATTACCTCCCAGTTGAGGCCCTCTTGAGGATGATATTGTTGAACGGATATTCGTGAAAACATTATTACTCTCGACCTAGGAGCCTGTGATATTGGGAACCTTTAGTTACCCTTAACACAACTTTGGCTTTTCTTAGGACATAGTTCAATGACTATGAGGGAGTAGTCCCAAAGTAGTTGATATGCGATACTACACTCAAAAAAGGTTCTCTTGAGAATATTGTTAACCACCGAGTATTCGGGAAATTGATAATATCCGAAAGATGAACTGATGACTTTAAGCACCTCTTAGAACCCTTGTTCTGTAGGTACAATAACCCTTAGTACATACCTTTCTGGAGGGATAGACCATGGCTCCATGCGTATGACCCTCAAACCTAGGACTTTGTTTACTTATCTGTATACGTGTGCTTGTGCATCCATACATCCAAGCATTCATAACATTTCGGTTTCAAGGAATTCAATTGTTATTCCTTTACAAATTCAATAAAGATTTTAAAATCTAAACTTTTTCAGCCTTTCCAAAAACCTTCGCAATTTTCTTTTGGATTCCTTGAAACCACTGCATTGTATTGCATTCATGTCTTTGCATGAGCATTTTCCTCCGTTTTTCTCATCCCGTTGTCTCGTCTTCAGTTCTTTCACCATGAGTCCTCTGCACCAGTACAACACCAGAGCTCGAGCTTGTAAGAAGATGGCAGAACAAAATTAAGAACTTGAGTGTGTCAGCAATGAATTAGAAGACCTTCGGGGAAGTGTGGGTCACATTATAGAGATGCTACAGGTTATACGTGCGAGGATGGATACTCAGCCCACTGTTGTTTCTGAGATTGCCAATACTGTTGTGGATCCTCATCCAGCTATTGTTACTACTGCAAGTGTACCTCCATATGGTCTTCCACCAAGTTTTGTGCCAGCATCTACTGCAGTTCCTATTGCTAAACAAGTTCAACAAGTTGTTCCTTTGGTTACTGAAACTCCTCAAGTGATTCCAACTTTTACACCAGCTGCTGTGCATACTCATGTGCAACCATATTTCAATGAGCATCAACCAGTATATGATGTCCCTGACATGAAGGAAGACGAAGATGAACGTCATGAGAAACTCAGAGAAAATGTGGAAACTATTGATAAGAGGTTGAGAATGATGGAAGGAGATCAAATCTTTGGTGCTGCTGCCAGATAAGTATGTCTTGTATCTGGTCTGGTTATCCCTCCGAAGTTCAAAACTCCTAGATTTGATCATTATGAAGGAGCTACATGCCCGAAGAGTCATTTGATTATGTACTATCGAAAAATGGCCACTCATGTTGATAATGATAAACTAATGATACATTGCTTCCAAGACAGTTTGAAGGGTGCTTCGTCAAAGTGGTATTTAAGTCTGGATCAGTCTTGCATTAAGAATTTCCAAGATCTATCTGATGCTTTCATCAAATACTACAAATACAACATGGATTTGGCTCCTGACCGAAGGCAACTGATGAGTATGTCCCAGAAGAGTTTTGAATCATTCAAGGAACACACTCAGAGATGGAAAGAGACCGCTTCGCAAGTAGAACCTCCTTTGACTGAAAAAGAACTGGCTGATTGGTTTGTTGACACTATTCGTCCTGAGTTCTATGAAAGAATGGTTGGTAGTGTGACTACAAATTTTTCTGATATTGTTGGTGTCGGCATGAAGGTAGAGTTGGGTTTGAAGAATGGAAAAATGTCAAGTACTGCTAGTAGTTCAAGCTTCAACAAAGATCATGCTAAGAAGCCTTCATTTAGCTCTCACAAGAAGAAAGAGGGTGAAACTAACACTGTAATGTCGAGTAGAAGAAGAATTCAACCTTGGCAACATCAGCAAAACTATGTTCAATAACAAGGTTATCCCGTCTAGTTTGCTCAACAACCATATGTGGTTGTTGTTACACCTGCTTTTAATCAACAAGTTCCTGCTTATCAGCCTGTGCATCCGGCTCCTGTTTATCAACCACCTGTCTATCAACCTCCTCCGTGTTATCAGCTTGCACAAGCTCCATCCAATTATCAACGAGCGTCGAACGCTCATTTCTATCAACAACCGAAGAGTCAGGCACCTTTCCAGAATGTTCCTAACAGAAGACAATATAAGCCATATCCTCCTACTCCGATGACTTATACCGAGTTGTACCCTTCATTAGTGCAACAAGGTTTGATAACTACAAGGGCTTTGGGTCCACCTCCTAATCCATTTCCAGCTAATTACAATCCTAATGCCACTGTGGTGGACAAGGATGGTAACTTGCTCTATGTTGAGGACGGGGAGCCTGCTCGGGTGGCCCGTTACATAAACACCAAAGCTCTCATCGACTGTAAAACTGAGGCTGAGGCTTTTGAGCTTCTAGGTATATATGATGTATTTAAATTGTGCTTCTTGATGTTATGATGTCATGCTAACCCCCTTTCCTTCTTCTTTGCAGGAAAGATGTCGAACTTGCGTGAGCGCTTGGTCAAGTCCACCGTGGCCAAGAATGTCAAGAAGATTTCAACTTCGAGAGTGGACGCGATCAGACAGCAAGCGACTTTCGAGAAGCTTGTCGGTGGTCCTTCGCCTTCTCCAGGAAGTGTAACACCCATTTTTAATTATTTAGTCTTTTGGTGTTATTTTATTTTGGTGTGTCCTTTGTGGGGGAGTGTATCCGAGCGCGTGGGTGGGTGTCCTTGAGTTATAGGAGTTATTTAATAAAACGTAGAGTTAATAATAATATAATATAATCAATAATGATGATAATCTAATAATTAGTAATATTATTATTATTATTATTATGATTATTATTATTATTTGTATTATTATTATTATTAATAAAATAAGGATTAAAGGGGTATTAGAAGGGGTTGAGGGAAGGGAGAGAGTTAGAACACGATAAGTCAGTTTCAGAGAGAAGAGGAAAGAGGAAGAACAAGGAGGAAGAGGAGAAGGCTAGGGTTAACAGTTCTTCAGAGTTCTTCGTCAATCAGAGCATTAATCGAGGTAAGGGGGGAGAAACTGATTGGGATTGGTATTTGCATAAAATTGGGTAGTGGGGATTCCTTAACCCCGTAGGGATTTTGATGAATATGTTGGTTATGGTGATATGTTGATTGATTGTTGTTGTTATGATGAAATTAGTGTGCATATTGATGTGTTTATGATTGTTGTTGCCATTGATAACCTTGGGTATGTGTTGTTGGGAGATTGGTGAGGTTCTGAGTAACTTTTGTAGTTCTGATGATGAACATAGGTGTGGGTTCTGGTGTTAAAATTGTTAGAAAATGATAGAGTAGTGTTTATTGGTTGTAGTATTAATATGATTGAAGATAGAAGTAGAATGATAGGCTTGAATTTGAGCAAGATAACAGTTCTCGACTGTGAGGGTTTTGAGAGATCGCAGAACTCGCTAAGTGAGTAGCTAGCGAGCGAGCTAGCGAGCGATTCGCTAGGTAGTTTTCTAGGCGAGCTAGTAGCGAGCGTTCGCTATGACTTCGCTACGCGAGATGGGTAGCGAAGGCTTCCAGTAGCCACTGTCTGCCTTCGCTAGGGAGTTTGCTAGGCGAGCAGCTAGCGAGTGTTCGCTAGAGCTTCGCTAAGCGAATGAGCCAGCGAGCGTGACCGAATGCGTGTTATGCTGTGATTCGTTTTGTAGGATCCCTTGGGTTGGGACAGGTACAGATGTGGTGTTTAGTGGTGAGGAGTATGTGCTTGGGGTTAATAGGTGGAATTATGTAGTATTGAATTTAATCAAAATAATTAAATTGATGTGTGAGATGTGTATGGGGTATGGTGAGGTGATCAAGGGGGATCGGGTGACTTTAATTAAAATAATTAATTAATGAACAATGTGTATGTATGATTTATGGTGATGTGATCAGGGGATCATGTGCGCCTTGTGTGCTTGAGTTCATTTGTTGTGCATTGATGTTATGCATATCATGGTGTTGGTGGGACGAATCATTGCTCAAGAGTGTCGCTACTGCGAAAATCGGCGCCAGCTGAACAGAAGAGTCGCCACCGTGCGTTATTTATCCCAACAGAGGGAAAGGAAACGCTCGATGTAAACCTACCGCAAAGACAGGAAAGGAATGGTCATCGCAACCAAATCCTGGATTCGGGAGTCGGTTACGCAAGGGGAAGGTATTAGCACCCCTCACGTCCGTCGTACTCGACGGGATCCACGCTTGTTTTCTAGTACGGATTGTTATTCTATCTATTCTATAGGTCAAGAGTTAAAAAGAAAATAAAATGACTCGGCAAGGTATCGCACTTTATGCCTACGTATTCCCGTCTGGAACGAGAAATCAGAGTCAACGTAGTTCGCCTACCTACGGGAAAGGAGGGGAAGGTTGCTCGCTAGGATATCGCATCCTATGCCTACGTACTTTCATACAACATGAAAGATCAGAGCAAACGTAGTTCGGGCTACGGAGGACACAGATTTGTTTGACTGTTTTTTATCCTTCTGAAAAAGGTTTTCTCTTGATTATGGGTCCAAGCGGACAAAAATGACTCTTTGATTGGTTTACAATCTTTTACGCAAGAACTGTCTTTTATTAATGTTTAACCTCTTATTGTATTTTTGATTGTTTTGAGATAGAAGAGAAAGAACTCTAAAACCTATGGTTAAAATGGGAATCAAAACTATCCTAATGTTGTCATGCATGGGTTAACACCTAATGTCTGTCATATTTCTCTCCTGCGCAGAGAGAAACAGAGATCCTAGGGGATAAACGGAAAAGAAACAACATATATACAGTAAAGCAGTAAAATGCATGAATGCAGCAGTACAAGCGAGGCAAGGGAGTCCCACTCAACCTCGAACCTAGAAAACAATAGACAAAGTGAAATAGCTTCACTTCAAACCTAAGGGGAAAATTAACAAACAATACAGCAAAGAAAAAAAACCCCAAAACCAGCCCTGACAGCACACCAGCTCCTACAGCATCAGCTCTGAAAAACAGCAAACTCTGATAGTTGATAAACAACAATCTCCCAATGAACCCCCAAAGTCAAACTACAATGATACCCAAGCTACAACAAGCTTCCATCTCCAAGAAAATCACCAAGCTCAAGCAAGCACAAAATCTTAACCCGTTGACAGCATCAGACAGCAGACAGCTCCAGGCAGCAGTAAACCCTAGCTTTAACAGCAGCACAGCTCTGACATGAATAATCTTCATCTTTGTCAATCTTTGATCTTCATCTCTATCTTCAATGGCTTCTTTCTTCAAGGCAAGCACTCCAACAAAGAATTGATTTATCAGAATAAATTGAATGTCAAACAGTTCATTGACGACCAAAGGAAGTCTATGAACAGTTGAAATTGTAACAGACTGTTTCCCTCAAAGTTCTACCTCCTAGATAAAACCACTCATCCCTCCAAAGGAGGGATGTGAATATCATGGAGGGACTTTTAATCATTGAGAAGAATGGAAGCAAAGGAAGCTATCCATGTTTATGAAAGAATTTGGTCTATTCTAAGGCTTTACCTATCTCCTATATCCTGTGTCTTCAATCATCTCCCAGCACAAACAATCCTCAAGCTTCAACTGTTGATCTTCAATCTTCTCCTTTGATGTCTTCATGCTCCACAAGCTCAAGCCAAGCCCCATACCCCAAAGAAAAGCCCAAAAGCCCAAGCACACAATATAAACCCCAAGTGGGAACACCAAACAAACACTCCATTTGCAAAATATACTAAAAAATAGTACTATAGTATTTAAAATTCTAAGGTTAATTCTAAGGGGATTTCTACATCTACCCTACATACCCTATATGTCCCATAACCTAATTCATGCTAAAAACCCCAAAAGAAAATGTTATAATGCACCTATGTTGAGTTTAAACCCTAAAACTATCACCTTAATGTTTTCTAATCAAAACTAACCAAGATTAATCTACAAAAATGTGGAATAAATCCAGGGGGAACTTAATGTTCTAATCTAGCTAGTATAAAAAGAATGGAATCAAAATATGAAAGGAAGTGGCTAAACAAAATTCACCAACTAATATGTACAAACAAAATGAAAATAAAAAGCAATTAAATGTGAAAATTCACCATAAATGGAAAAATGCCTAAAATAATATTTTTATTTTCTTATAATTTTCTTGAGACAATTATTAAAATGAGGGAAAAAATACCATGCTAAAATGATCATTTTTGGATTTTATATGAATTGTTTTGTAACCTATATGCAAAATGAAATAAAATAAAAATTCAATTAAAATTGGAAAATAGGGGGGTGTTAGAAGCAGTTATTTATATTGCAGGAAAGCATTGGGCCCAGGAGGGGGGGTGCTGATAGCACGCTGGGCCCATGTTTGTTTCAGAAAACCATACAAAAGAACAATTAGAAAAAAAAACAAACGGGGGGTGCAACTAGCGAAGCACTCGCTTTGATAATCCATGTTGGGCCTCAACGGGGGTGCGAGTAGCAGATATGCTAGGCCCAGACCAAATACAAACCAGGGGAGGGGGTATGACGAGTAAGATGGGAATATGCTCAGCAACTGCATGACTGGGCCTAATGCCCAAGCCCAACCTAATCCAGCCTCAGCAAAACGAACAAACCTAAAACTCCTCTAGTTCCAATCCATTTGTTACTGTTCATCGTCCTCACTGAGAAGCCCTAAACGGCGCCTCTCCTTCCATATCTCTCACTGAAACCTTCAACCAAACTCGCCTCACGCCTCAAACTCTCAGCTCAACTCAACCCTAATCCAAACTCGCCTCACAAAATCATTCAAACTCTCACTAAATGCTGTGACCTAACTCCATTCATCACCTAACAATCAAACAACCTACATCTCAAGCTAACTGAACAACTATGAAGGCATAAGGAGTTAAGGAAGAAGAACAAAAAACCTGGAGAATTTGGTGAAGAAGATAAATGCTGGAAAACGATGAGGATGGCGAAGCTCCAGATGCGCAAGGATCTACAAACTGAGGAAGATCGGAGACTTTGATGAACGCCTGAGGATCCTTGTTGAAGATGAGAAGATCTGCGAAGATCTGAACAAAACTGGAGAACTGGAGGAAGTTCTGGGCGAGCGATGGATGTTCATCGTGGATCTGGGAAAACGATGAACGAAGAATGAATGTTCTTCGTGAAATCTAGATGATGATGAAGGTTCTTCGTGAAATCCAGATGATGATGAAGGTTGTTGAAGATCGCATGAATTTCTGGCAAAAATCTATGGCCGAGCGATGATCTTGATGACTATTGGTGAAAGATCTTCTGGAGATTTTGATACGAGGTGACGAATCTGGATCAGAAGAGATGAAGATCGTGTTGATGTTGATGAACGATAATCTGAAGGCGTTCTTGATGATGATCTTGTGGATGAAGATGGCAAAAAATATTGATGATTGTTGCTGATGAATTGGATCGGAGGCGAAAGATTATGGTGGAAGTTGAAGATTTTCTGGAAAAATGCTATGAAGGAGTGATGAATTTGGATCGGAGAAGAGGAAGATTCTGGTGTTTTTGGCGGTTTCAGGCGACGGTTAGAGCTCCGGCGAGAAGTTGTGGTGGCCGGCGCGGCGGTTGCATGGCCGGCCGGTGAGGGAGAACGGTGAGAGACATGTGTCACAACGCATGCAGATGAGGGTTCTGGGAGAAGACACGTGGGGGTGGTGAGCCACGCATGGAGGACGCGTGTGTGCGGAGAGGGTGAGTGGGGTTGCTAGGTGGCAAAGTCTGAGGGATTGTGGAAATGATGTGGCGGCCAAACAGATACACGCGTGGCAAGGCCATTTATAGGACACGTGGCTCTTGCGAAAATGGACTGGTCTGGGCTTTGCTGAAATGGATACTGGCCCAATGGATAAATGACTCAGATTAATGACCCAATTAGCTAAATCAAATGAGAATTAAACCTAATTAAGTAAACAAAATTAATCCTAAAACCCTAATTAAAATAAAACGAAAATTAAAATAAAACCTAATTAAAACCTAATATTAATCCTAATGAATCTACAAAATGAAAATTAAAATAAAATCCTAATTAAAACCTCTAATAAACCCTAATTAATCCTAAACGAAAATTAAAAATAAAATCCTAATTACCCTATTAAAAAAAATTAGAAAAAAATTATTTAATCCCTAAAAACTATTAAAAAAAAATCCAATTAAATCTGAAAATCTAATTAAAATCTAAAACACTTAATATATATTTTTTTAAAACTATTCTATTATTTTCTAAAAAATTTAAAAACTATTCTATTAAAAGAAAATAATATCTAAAAAATAATTAAAATCTAATAAATCTCTAAAAAAGAAAAGAAAATTTATTTAAAACTCTAAAAATTATAAAAAAATCTATTAAATCCAGAAAAATCCAATTAAATGCATTAAAAATCCAGAAAAATAAAAGAAAAATCCTAAAAATGCCAGGAAGCCGAGTAAACCGATTGAAGAACGATTGCGCAACCATAGTGAAGCCTAGGCACCGAGATGGCCTGAAGACACAGGGAACGAGCACCAATTCTCAGAAGACTCTTATTCCGACCGGCCTGTACTGCCTGAAACGTCAGGGGCTATAATCCCGATAAAATCCATCTGACTGAGAAAAATGCAATGCATGCAGTATGCGAATGCAAAAAATGCGTCGAAACATAAACCAAATATGGGGACCGGTTGGTCAAATTTTAGGGTGCAACAAAGAGGAGTGTAGGTGATTCATCCGTACTCCATTGTGGAGAATGGTGGGGATAGATCATGGCCAAGGTGTTAGATCCCAATTATAGTATATATTTGATCTCTTATTAGTAGTATTTTTACTTGTTTTTATCTAATAGTGTATGAATTAGTAGTTTGATTTGCTTAGTTTCATTTTGTTTTGGTCCAAGTGAATGGTGCTTGTAATGTTACTGTTAGTGTGCAGGATTGACACTAGTAGGAGCACCTTGGAAGAGATGAGAAATAGTTGGTAGAAGGAGCTGGAAATCAGAGCATTCTCCAGGTGAACCTCAGCGAGTGCTAGCGAATGTTCGCCTGGCGAGTGCTGGCGAGCCACAACGAGTAATTCAAATTAAACTCCCAGACCAAAATAGCATGAAGTTCTCCAGGCAATGGTTCCAGCGAAGCTTCGCCACCGTTCGCCTGGCGAAGGAGCTGGCGAAGATCTCTTGGCTATTCTCTTGGCTATTCCAGTTGAAAACCTGCATGAAATTCGCCTGGCGAGTGAAGCCAGTGAATGTTCGCCTGGCGAGTGAAGCCAGCGAATGTTCTCCTGGCGAATGATTGCTTCGCCTGGCGAAGGCGCGATATCACAGAGGGCGGTTTGCTTGCTGAAGGCACTTTGAAGTGCCTTATTTCTTTTTGTTCGCCTGGCGAAGGTCTCTGTTCGCCTGGCGAATGGGCGCAAACATAACTTCTTTTGTACTTTATATATTGCTTTATAGGGATCATAACTTACTCTCTCTCTTGGTATCATCTTGTAACATAAGAACCTAGTTCTACAACTCCAAAAACAGTAGTTTTTCTTCCTTTGGCTCATTGTGTAATCAAGATAAGTGGAAAGAAAATCTTTCTTCGATCCTTCAACGTGGATGTTCTTTAATCTTCTCCATTTTCTTCTTGTTCAAGATACCATGAAAATGAGTAGCTAAGTTCTTTATTTTGTCAAGGTTAGATGTAGGTGATCATTAGCTTTGTATGTATATGGGATGATCTTCATTTGTAAACTCTTGGATGATGAATATATGGTGAAAACCTTGCTTTATTTATAACTCTTTGTGTTGGTTTATGATTGAAAGGTATTTTCCAACTCTTGACCTAGGTTTTCATCCATCTATTTTCTTAAGCTAGAAATAGTTTTGAATGTGGTTGTTCACTAAAATGTTAAACCTAAATGTTGTCATTTTGATAGATTGTGTGAGAAATCAATAATGGATCAAAATGGGAAAAATCACAATGTGAGTTTGAAATAATCACATTGGGAGGATGTTGTGAATGTGTTTATCATCTAAAGGAGTTTATGCGTATTGTTGATCGAACATATACAAGCAAAGTGATTACCGAACCCTAACTTTGACAATCTTTATTAAATCATAAAACCAATCTTTTACCGTAATTTATTACTTTTTATGCAAGATACCGTGATGAAAAACCAAACCCCTTTTGTTACTTTAAAGTTAAGAACTTGACAACTGTCGAACGACGGCAATATCTCAGATTTCCTGTGGAGACGATAACAAAAACCCGATACTTTACCACAGTCTTAACACAAGGACGTGTGTATATGATCTATCCAGGGTTCGATTGAATGAACCAATGAGTCGGTACCGCATGCATGGTGTTGAGTTGCATATTTGCATTATGATGTGTTGTGTTGTTGTTGGACAGTAGGTCGTTTTAATGAATGTTGGGTGAAATTTTATATGATTGCTACCTTATTTCATGTATTGTATTACCGATAATTTTGATCATGTTTTCTCACCCCTTTGTTGTTGTTGTGGTCTGTGCTTCTTCGGAAGTACAGATAATCCAGGTACTTAGCTAGCTTGGATAGTGGTGTGCGAGTCGAGTCTTAGGATGCTCTGATACGTAGCACGGGACTTGGGTGTTTATTTTTTTTTATGATGAACTTGTTTTATTTCCTGTGACGTATCATGTTGATGAGCATTTTAATGAAATCTTTTTATGTAATTCGGCGGATAGCCGAGGATGATGAATTAAATATTATTCTGCTGTTTGTTTGAAAACCTTTAAATGAAGAGTATTATGGATGATGTGATGTAATATCCCACTTGATGAGGGGAGAATCTGATGTTTATTTGGATTAATCATATTTTATTTTAATTTTGGGAAGTGGGGTATTACAGGAAGCACCTCCAATCCGCCTACCCCAAATTCACAGAAGAAGAGGAAACGAGACGATCTCGGTTCCTCCTCAGCTGAAGACTCAGGTAGTTTTTTGGGGTAAAATTCACCCTGCCGCCCTGCTATCTGCAGGACAAGGTCTTTGACGGGGAAGGATCTATGGTCGTCCCCGACCTAGAGTTGTCGGCCATATTGTCTACTGAGCCAAAGGTGAGGAAGACACGCTTTTTCCGTGATAATATGAAGCTGATGAGGGTGATGGAGATGGCTCTGGCCCTGGGTGATGTGGAGACAATTCTGGTTAAAGAGTTCAAAAAGGTAAAGGCCAGTGAGACCGAGCTTGAGTTGGATACAGTTGACATGTTCAACTAATTGTCGACTCTCCAAGGCAACTATGAGGCCAAGGTCGCACCCCTGAAAGATATGAACGAGATGGCTGATGAGATGAATAAAATTAAGGAGGAGAATGCCAACTTGAAGGCTAGGGTAGTGGAGCTGGAAGGCTCGTCGGCAGTGGGGACAAATGAAACTGAGGAGGAGAAATCATTGAAGACCCGGTGAGAGATGATCGACAAGATCCGCATCCTCAAGCAGGACACCCTCGAAGCTGCCGAGTTCGGATTCAATGATGCGGTGGAGCAGATGAAGGCCTTGAACCCCGACGTCCAGCTGGTTACTGAAGGGATGAGCATTCTACACCAGGTGGTCGATGGGCAGGTGGTCCCTCCAGAAATTCCTGATGATGATGTTTGATTGTTCTTCATAACTTTGTGTATTTTGGCCTGCGTGCCATTTTTATGTAAATTCAGATTGTCGGGCTTGACCCATGTTTTTGTAATATTTAGACAATTTCTGGCCCGATGGTCGGATTTTTATGTATACAAACATGTTTGTTCGATATTAGATTCCTTAATATGTACTATTCTTGTTAGTTTTTCTTGCAAGTTATGTTTGTTGAATGAAAGTTTGCTCGACTTTATGTGATGCTCGACAGTTTGAGGAACTTGTCGAGTGGGCAAAGTAGTTTCGCCTATTGTGGGACTAGGATCTCGGTTGAGGTCCTGATTGCACAGGGCTTGGATTTTCCCATCGTGAGCTGGGTGTCCTGCCACACTGGTACAACAACGGCGGAGCTCGATTGAGGTATCCCTGTTGGGCCCAGAATCTGCTTGTTTCATGAGTAAAAAATTGCCTTCGTTATGTTTGAAGATTGTGTTTGCACCAAGACACGCTCCCTTAACCGTATAACCTCCTCGACATGAGATGAAGTCGTCGGAGATTAGTCCTAATTGAATTAGCACTAACTGTAATATTGTTTAAGCTTTTCAGCATTCCATGGTCGAGCAAATGGTTCTTTGCCTAGGTGTTTGAGGTAGTAGGCTTCAGCGCCTGTTTTCGACCTCACCCGGTAAGGGTCTTCCCAATTTGCGACCAGCTTGCCTTCGTGTGAATCTTTTTGTTTTAGTGTAGGACCAGGCTACCCACTTGGAAGTCGTGCTTTATGACCTTGAAGTCGTAGCGCAACGTTATTTTTGGCTTCAGTGAAGCTTCGCGGAGAGCTGCCCCTGATCGGATCTCTTCGACCAGGTCGAGTTCTTCTCATAATTCTTTATCGTTCATTTCCTCTTCAAGAGGGGCCTCTGTCAGTCTAAAGGGTTCTCTAATTTCCACTCGGATTACTACCTCGGTTCCGTATACTAATCGGAAGGGAGTTTCCCTGGTGGTAGAGTGTGGAGTTTGGCAACAAAATCTTGAAATTTCTTGTCCATGAACAACGTCCTGTTGTCGGTTATGAGAGCCCGGGGCACACCGAATCACGTGAGGACTTTTCTTTTGTAAAAATGAAGTATGTTAAATGTCATGATTTTGGCGAGGGCCTTATCTTCGATCCACTTTGTCAAGTAGTCGACGACCACTATCAGAAATTTGTTCTGATAGGATCTCACGGTGAAGGCGTCGAGTATGTCCATCCTCCACCAAGCAAAAGGCCATGGGGAAGACACAATCTTTAATTCGGTGGGGGTTCTAAGTGCATGTCCCCGTGGCGTTGGCATCTGTCGCATTTCTTGACATGCTCCTTCGTGTCATGTTGCATGGTTGGCCAATAATATCTTGCTCGAAGGGCTTTTCACGCCAAGGATCTTCCTCCTAAGTGTTGTGCATTGATCCCATCATGAATTTCTTGGAGAATGTATGGGACGTTGTTCACCTCAACGCATTTTAGGAAGGAAATGAAGAATCCTCACCGGTAGAGCTTGCATTCGACTAGGACGTAGTAGCAGTCCCTTCGCTTAATTACGTTGGCCTCTTTACTATCTTCGGGCAACTTCCCTTTGATGAGATAGTCATGCACTAGAGTGATCTAGCAATTTTTGTCGCCAATGGCGTTGACATCGAGCAATCCTGTTGGTTTTGTAATGCTTGGACGGGGAAGTTTCTCTTGTATAACAAACTTGTTGCCATCTTTCCTCCTTGTGCTAGCTAACTTTGACAGGATGTCTGCCCAAACATTTATTTTGTGGGGGATGTGTTGGACTTCCCATGCTTCGAACTTGGCTATCTTTTCTTGCGCTAGCATTAGGTACTCGACGGGGTGATTGTTTTGGCCTGGTACTCCCCCCGTACTTGGGAGGCCACGAGCTGGGAGTCCATGAAAATTTTTATTTCCTTTGCGCCCAGGTCTTCATCTAGTCGTAAGCCTGAAACGAATGCTTTGTACTCGGCTTGATTGTTCGAGGTAGGGAAGGACAAGATCAACGACACTTCTATCAGGTTCCCTTCTTCGTTCTAGAGGATGATGCCCGCCCCGCTGGCCGTGGAACTGGAAGCTACGTCAACAAAAATGGTCCACCTGTGTGCCCTGCTGAAGAGGGATGTCGGAGGCGTCATTTCCACCATGAAATCGGCCAGGACTTGTGCCTTAAGGGCTTTTCTGCTTTTGTAGTGGATATCGAATTCTGATAGTTCCAGAGACCATTTGAGCATCCTACCGGCCATATCTGGTCGGTCGAGTAGTTGCCTAATGGGTTGGTCTATCTGAACTATAATCGTGTGGGCCAAGAAGTGATGCCTTAATCTTCTCATAGCATTGATGAGGGCCAGTGAGACCTTCTCGATCTGCTGGTATCTGATTTCTGGCCATTGCAGGGCTTTGCTTGTGAAGTATATTGGCTTTTACCCATCAAGGGTTTCTCGAATGAGGGCATCGCTGATGGATTTATTAGTGACAGAGAGATAAAGGTAAAGTGTTTCCCTGATGTCTGGTCGTGACAAAACAGGTGGTTCGGACAAGGCTTGCTTAAGATGGTACAAAGCCTACTCGCATTCCTCTGTCTATTCGAACATTGCCTCTTTTTGGAGGAACTTGAAGAAAGGCAGGGCGTGTTGGGCAGATTTGGCCACGAAGCGAGATAGCGAGGTGAACATCCCGTTGAGGGACTGTATGGATTTCTTCAACTTAGGCGTGGGGAATTCAGAAAACGCTCGACATTTTTCAAGGTTAGCCTCGATCCCCCTCTCTGTGAGGTATAATCCGAGGAACTTCCCTGCTCGTACGCCAAAGTTGCATTTTTCTTGGTTGAATCACATTTTACACTCCCTAGCTTGGTCGAAGACCTTTTACAAGTGAAGCGTATGATCGGATTCCTCTTGGGAATTCACGATCATGTTGTCCATACATACCTCGAACATGTCCCTGATTTGTGATCGAAATACTTTGTTCATCATTCGCTGGTACGTGGCCCCATCTTTTTTCAGATCGAAGGGAATTACATTGTAGTAATAGTTTCTCGACGAGGTCATGAAACAGTGTACCTCTTATCCTTCTCTGCCATGGAAATCTGGTTATATCCCAAGTATGCGTCCATGAAAGACAAGAGTTTGAAATCGGTGGAGTTATCTACTAACTTATCAATGCTAGGCAAAGGATAAGCGTCTTTCGGGCAAGCTCGACTGAGATCAGTGTAATCAATGCATATTCTCCACTTTCCATTATGTTTTTTTGACTAATACAATGTTGGACAGCTAGGTTGTATGCCTGGCTTCCGAGATAAATTTGCTCTCTAAGAGGTCTTTTACAAGTTTATTCGTTACTTCAGTCTTCTCGTCGGATTGCTTGCGCCTAGAGGTGGGAATATGCCAGGCTAACTAACAGGGATCTACAACTTAGCCTACATAGGCCCAAGTCAGGCCAAGATTTTTCTTAAATAGAAAAGGCCTAGGATTATTTATAATCCTATTTAGCTAAAGAGGCTAGGTCGTAGGCCGTAAGAAAAGCCTTTTAAGCCTATCAGGCCAGTCTGTTTATGAAAAACTCAATAAATTTATTATTATTATATTGTATTTTGTACTGAATTAAAATACAAAAATAAAGCTTAGTTATTTTGAACAACTTATGAAAATAAGTTGAAAAAACATTATAAACAATGTCATAAGTTATTGTCATAAGTTTTTTTTCCCATAAGTTCTCTCTAACAAATAGTATCACCAAACTTATGCTAATAAGTAAAATTGAATTAAACAATGAAAAAAATATTTAGTCTTAATGATCTTTTAATTTGTTAGTCTATTTAACATTAGTTGAATTTCTTATTTACAAACGTTCAAATGAAGTAGGCTTTTAGATAGGCTAGTAGGTCAATCAGGCCTTCGAAAAGGTCAGACTTAGGCCTAAAAATAAGCCTATGACAGGCTAAAGGCCAGACTTAGTCTTTGAATTTTTTAGCAGACCAGGCTCAGGCTTGGCAAAGGCTAGCTCAGCCCAGCCTATTTCCACCCCTACTTACGTCTGCATTGTGCTATCGCCCAAACAGATGGATCGATGGTGAGCTGATGGCAAGCAATTTCTAGATCGAGGTTGGGCATGTCTGTGGCGCTCCAGGAAAACAAACCAGCATTGTTCTTCAAGCACGTCTTCAGATGCTCCTCCACCTCATCGGGTAGTCCCGCGCCAATCTTGACTCCTCGGTTGGGGTTGTCCCCGAAGGTGATCACTTCGAAGTCTCCATTCGGTGTTGGGCGCATGACAGTTGTAGAGGATGAGTTGCCCGTTGAAATTGGAGTGTCTTCTTCGCCTTCTTTTGAGATCCGATTGTCGAGGTCGATGGTATGAACCTGGAGTACTGGCTTCTTTCCTGGCTGGCCTTCTTCCCTGGGAAGATCTTTGTCTCTTGCCTGTTTGATGACCTGTGGTGCCGCATCGATTGAACTCTGCCCCTTGGTAGCTGCCTCGAAGCATCATCTTGCAACATCGATGTCCCCGTACAAAGTGGTGACATTCCCCTTCTCGGTATAGTAATTTATCTTGAGATGAATTGTGGATGGAACAACGATTAGCTCGGCAAATGTCAGCCTCTATAGGATACACTGGTACAGCGAGGGGCAGTCGATGACTAAGAACTGAGTCTTAATTGTTTTGGCAGCATCTTCCTCCCCGAATGTAACTTGGAGCTCCACATATCCCCAGGGTCTAGCAGTAACCCCATTAAATCCTTGCAAGTCTGAACTTACATAAGGGGACATGTTCTTTTGGTCGAGTTTGAGAGCGCGGAACAAGCTAGTGAACATGATATCTACCGAGCTCCCCTGAACGACAAGGATTCGACGGACATCAATGTTGGTCAACCTGGCTCTGATGAGAAGAGGAATATGAGTGTTGGGGGAGCCTTTGGGGAGCTCTTCACGATAGAAAGTGATAGGCTGAGATCGTCCTCGTAATTTTTCGAGTGCTGACAGACGATCTGGGCTACAGCCGATCAGTTGGTCAAATTTTCTCTTCACTGATCCTACTGTGAGTTCCTTGTACCCATCACAGGAGATAACTATTGTATCGGGGAAGGCCTCCCAGGAGCTATGCATTGAAAAATATGCAGGCTCCTCGAAACTTCTGAGGTTGAAAAAGTCCTCTGGCCGGGAGACAGACATGGTGACCAGCGGGGGAGGGCTAGAAGTTGAAGCTCTTGTTTCCGCTTTCTTAGACTCCGACGTCTCTTATCGGTGGGCTTCTCCTCTCTTCGTATATTGCTTTAGATGGCCCTCTTTAATGAGAATTTTGATGGTGTCTTTCAAGTGGACGCAGTCTTCTGTCATGTGACCATGGTTGTGGTGGAAGCAACAATATTTGATTCGATCGGTGTTACTCTTCAAAGCTGTCAGCTTGGGGAATCACACACCTCCTTGTTTTAATTCGGCGTTGATACATTTAGAAAGGATACGCTCACGGGGAGCGGTCAGCAGGGTATATTTGGTGAAGCGACCCGCAGGCCCTTTGTGATCACGGGGACGGTCGTCTCATCGCCTATCTCTGTCTCGCCTGGAAGTTTATGATTTTTCCTTCTTCAACGGTCTAGAACTCTCTTGATCCCTCGAGTCTCTGGATTTACACGCGACTTCCTTTTCCTCGTATTGAATATAGGATTGTGCCCTGCAGAGAAGTTCGACTCGAAAACGAGGAGGATTGATCCCTACCGCCTTGCGGAAGTCACTATTCAGCCTCAGTCCCTTTTCTATAAGGTACTTCTTCATGTGGTCAGTTGTGTGGATCTTGATCGCTTCATTGTTGAATCTATCGATGTAGTCACAGAGAGGCTCATCCCTGCCCTATATGATACCCTCAGGCGTGGCTTCTGATGATGCCTAGAGGCAGTAAAATTTCGGACAAACTGTACCTTCAGGTTCCTCTAAGAGGTGATCGATCCCCGAGGAAGGCTCTTATACCAAGCCATAGCCCCCTTTCTAAGGGTGATGGGGAATAGCCTGCATTTGATCGCCCCAGTGACATTGTGGTAGTGCAGCATGACCTCAATGTTTTCTATGTGGTCTCCAAGGTCGGTGGTACCATCATAAAGAGCTAGAGGGGGAGGTTTCTCTAGTCCACGAGGAATGTGAGTGTCCATAATTTCCTGAGACAGGGGACCGCGGGCGTCGTCTTCGTCGCTCGTGCTTGGCAAACTGTTGAGAGAATAATTACGTCCACGGCTCCTGCTGCGTCGAGGAGAATGTTTGTGTCGGCTTCGGTGCTCTTCGTGAGGCTTTCCTAAAGACCTGGTCCTCTTGGACGCTGGGGAGTGCCTGGACCTCCAGGAGGGGTACGATCGCGTCTTCTGGTGATCTCGTGTCCATACTTCTCTAGTTTGGACCGTTCATTAACTAGGGAGATGCTTCTAGCTTCGTCTTGATGATGTTTCTGAAGAGGGGAGCGAGACCGACGAGATGGACTGAGGGATCTCTGCAGGGGAGGTCGTTCTCCGATGGTGTTCTCCAACATGTGGATTTTCCCCTTGTTGGAAAAGCGGGTAGTTGGATTTGTTGAGAGCGGCGATGAGGGCCGCAGTGCAGGGGTCAGCATCTTGTGGGATGATGATGGGCTCGTATACATGGTCGGAACTTTGGACACGAGGCTTCATGTTGTTAAAGGAAGGAGATGCCAATTTTCCGTCCCTGTGATCGATCTCTTCGGGAATAAGGGTTTCACTGCAAACCAGAATGGAAACGACGGAATCTTGATGGATGTCATTATTATGGTGAGAGACCATGATGATGAAGGTTCAGAGAGATATCTTTGGTCTTTTGTTCGGGAAGATTGGGGGATCTTGGTCCAAAAGACGGGGGAGCTAGTTTCCCACAGACGGCGCCACTGATATGGAGTGATCAGAATGGATCATCCTGGCCTTCAATGTAGGGATGCAATAATGGTTGTAGGAGAGGAGAGGGTGTACTTGTAAGGTACTCCGATGCCAAAGTAAGTTTTTGGGCTAGAGAGAAAGCAAAGTAGAAGTGTTTAGGTATGGAGTATAATTATTAGGATACCTGGCCCTCTCAAGAGAGAAGGTATTTATGAGATTCCCCCCAGCGTGGGGCCAAGGTCTCCCATGTGACTGAAATATCAGGTCGGCCAATGAGGGACTGCCAGGTGGAAGATCTAGTGTGTGATCTTTGACCTGGTCTAACTGTCCCTATGACTTTTGGAGGGGAAGTTGGTCGTGTGAACTGTCAAGCGCATAAGGGGGGTATTCCTAACGACTATATGCTCTAACGACTATATTGTGCCCAACAGTCATATTGTACTCAACAGCTATATTGTTCCCAACAGCTAGATTATCCTAATCTCCTTATTAGGCCTGACCTTAAGCTAAACTGGATTGGGCCTTGCCAAATTGTGGGGTAGGTGCCAGTCTAGTCCAGAACACCAATTAAATCAAAAAATTTCTTCTTAACGTACAAGTACTTAACATGTCTCTCATCTCACATATATGCACTCAATTTGATAGGGCAATATCTCAATCAACATACAAAAGTATTTAACAATGAATTTGTAAAGCTTCTAATCAAATAAATCAAAATCATAGCTAAACATACACTTTTGAGATATTTTCAAGGTTGTAACATGGCTTATGTCAGGGTAGGATAATATAGGATAATAGGTTTAAACCTTTGGAGTTGGGTATCTAGTTTTCCTAATTTTATCTGATTCCTTTCATATTACTCTTTTCTTATTCACTTGGTACTAGAGAATTGCACATTGATGCTCCTATTTTGTACAAAAAGTTTTTTTTGAAGATGCTATTTTAATTTCTTATTTTTTTCTTTTTGACTAATTTCTTTAGTACCCCAACCCCAAATTTATTTGTTGTTAACTTTCAAGAGCAACCCCAAACTTATTCTTTTGCATCAGAAAAGTGAAACAACTATTTCTACCTAACTCCAAGTAGGGTGGAAAGATTTAATCTTTCAAGTCAAATGGCTAATTAAGATGTCTATGTCACCAAAAGAATGGTTAAGGCTCAAAGTGGTTAGCAAATGATATAATCATATTAAAACAGGGTGGCTTAAAAATGCTTAGAGTTTTCATAAACAACTGCCTCAGTGAGTACTTATCAGACCAATAGACTCGAACTAGAAATAATAAAATTTCTAGAAAATAACTAATGCACGAATACTCTCATAAGAAGGAAAAGTGAGCAATATAAAAATTTGGTCCAAACCTTACAAGTTGAGGTATCTAGAGATTGAGTACAAGTAGTTGACTTCTGTTTTCTTTGTCAAATGTTAATCTACAAGGGAGCTTCCATGATGATCACTCTGTTGATTCTTTTTCTGGTGACTTTTTCTTTTCTTTTTCATGTTGGCATTGCTAAGGTAGCAAAATTAAAACTGAAAGAGCTTCCATGAAGGCTAACTAGTAATCTTCCATGAAGGCTAACTAATAATCTTCCTTGGATCATTAATTAAGGCAAAGAGAAGTAAAAATGGCAGAGCTTCCGTGAAGGCTAACTAGTAATCTTCCTTGGATCATAGTACTAAAGGGAAATAAATAAAATATAATGAAAAATGAAAATGAAACAAAGCTAAATAACACTAATCTATGGGTTGCTTCACACACAATGCTTATTTAAGGTCCTTAGCTTGATCACTTGCTTCTCCGTTAGAGCGGCATATATGACACAATGGACACATCATCCTTATTCTTCATTTTGTTTGGTAGGACTCCCATGAACTTTAGGTATGCATGAAGTTTCCTCCATACCCTCTTTAATTTGATAGTAGCGAACAATGCATAAGTGAAATATAATACTTTATCTATTTCTTCTTTTCCATCTTCCTTGTTTCTAAAATAGCTTTTGCGGACATGCTTTAGTTGAAGTAAAAATGGAAGAGCTTCCATGATGGCTAGCTAGTACTCTTCCTTGGATAATAGTACTAAAGGGAAATAAATAAAATATAACAAAAACTGGAAAATGAAATAAAGCTAAATAACAATGATTTGTGGGTTACCTCACACGCAGTGCTTATTTAAGGTCCTTAGCTTGACCATTTGCTTCTCCGTTAGGGTGGCATATATGACACAATGAACACATCATACTTCTTCTTTCTTTTGTTTGGTAGGACTTTTATGAACTTGAGGTATTGATGATGTTACTTCCATGTCTTTTTTAATTTATTAGTAGCGAACAGGGCATAAATGAAATATAATACTTTATCTATTTCTTACTTTCCAACTTCCTTGTTTCCAAATTAGCTTTTGGGGATATGCTTTTGTTGAAGATGTTCATGTTGGATATCTATGTCTAAACAAATTCTTACATTTGAAACTTAATCCAAAACCAGATCATCTCCCTTTGAATTCTTGTTCTTTTCCCCAATCTATTCTTCACCTCATATTCTTCTATTCTTAATTCGGTCTTTTCATCTGATGGCATGCATTTTTCTTCTTCTTGTTCTTTTTAAACTCCTCCATCATCGACTACTTCGCATTAATTTTTTATTTGTCTCTAAACTTCCACATCCCTAGGATTATCTAACATATTCACACCATGAACTCCAGTTGATTTAGCTGCCAATGGTTCAGGTATTTGCCCAATGTGATTTTCAAAATTATTCAAGGATGTTCTTAGGTTCTTGTTGGATTTTTGCATGATATTATGCCTTGTTTCCCATTTCCGTTGACTCGACGTGAATTGGTTCATAGCTTATTCTAGAGGAGATGACTCTCTTTCAATTATTTCTAAAGTGGCCTCACATGATCTAAAGTTACTTTGAGCAGACCTCATAAATTCCCTCAAAGTCTATTCTAGAAGGAATGACTTTCTTGGTGGTGGATCTTGAAGAGCTTCCTAGTTGAATTTTTGAATTTAATTGTAACTTCAGTTAAGACTTAAATGATCATCTTGCCATGGTTTATAGGTGTTGAAGTAACAGGGTGGCTCTTGATAGTGTCTTTTATAATGTGCTTCTTCAACGTATAGTACACAATAACCAGTGGGGTGACCACCACCATAGAAATCATATCGTAAGCCCCTGACCGGATTAAAATTCACTTAAACTCGAGTTGAGGCAGCCAATTCCTTTATAATGCTTCAAGTTGTGCTAACAGATCAAGTTGAGAGTCGGCTCCATTATACATGTCTTCCATTACCTTAGTAAAACTGAACTAGATAAAAAATAAATAAGAAAAAAAATTTGGAAACAAGAATAAAGCGAAAAATATTTACATTAACCAAAATTTAACTAAAAAAACTAAAAAGTAAAAATAATTACAAAACTTAAAATCGTCACACAAAAATTGCCTTGTTGAAATCAATAATCCCCGACAACGATGCCAAAAACTTGATGACTTCTCAACAAGTGTATCGATAGTGTCGAATTAATAATAAAAAGATTATTTCCACGAGGATTGTAATTTAACAAAGTAATTACGTGTGAATGAAATTAATGCAACAAGGGGGTGATTTATCTAGTTCCAAAACAAGAGCGAGAAGACTAAAAGAATAAAATTCAAGATGTGAAAGGCGATTATGACTTTTTATGTCCAATCCTCTCATTCTTATCTGCTGATGCACCATGTGTTTATTGAGTTTCAATTAAGTTATCATCTCAGTGCAAATTAACAAGACCACTGCACCCAATTCCTTGGTGTGCAGCTCACTAATTTATACGATAATTCCCTAATTCTTTAGCATAACTCAAAGTTAAATTAGGCATTCTATGTGCATTAATTCAAAAGCAACAACTTCTAATTACCTATCCCTAGTTAACTACAAAGTCAAATAAATTGCCTTAGATCAGATAAGTAGACTAACGGTCAAAAATCCCTACGTATCTAGATCGATTTGTACACTCGTAAATGATATAAAACATTAAACTCAAGAACAACTTAAATAAGATAATAATAATAATAATAATAATAATAATAATAATAATAATAATAATAATAATAATAATAATAATAATAATAATAATAATAATAAAGTTACTCAATAAATCTCAAACAAACATATGATCCAACAAAGTAAAAATAAGGTTCATCTCAAAAGGATCTAATATAGAGAAACTTAAGTACTCATTGATAAATTAACAAATACCATGAGTTAATAAGTATTCGTCATCAAAATCTATGGAAGAATAACTCTCAAATGATCCTAATTCTCTCTGAATTCTCCCCCTGAGTATTCC
Organism: Lathyrus sativus; assembly: GCA_963859935.3. NCBI lineage: Eukaryota > Viridiplantae > Streptophyta > Magnoliopsida > Fabales > Fabaceae > Lathyrus > Lathyrus sativus. Next base: position 380,515,708 of record OZ012739.1, read on the forward strand.
TAGCTCTCACTTTTTCTCCAAATTTCAGAATCCCCAAAAGTAACCAAAATTGCCTTTAAATAGCAATTTGTGTGTCATCCAAAATGTGTCTCATCGTGCCACAATGCACCATTACCGCATCGCGATGCAAACCTTATCGTGCTCGCGAGAAATCCAGGGGTAAAAGGCTTGTTTTATTCTATTTTTCTTCAAAATTTTCACTAAGTCCTTATTTCTTCCTTGTCTTGTCTTTGATTTTTGCTCATTTCTTCACACTTTGGGATAACTTTTGCTCATTATTCTTTTGAATTCATCCAAATTTTCTCATAAAAATCACGTAATAATGTAACGTTGGATTGACATCAAAAGTCAACTCCATGTTTTCACAAAAAATGAAATATAGAACTATGAACAATCTATTTGATCAATGAATTAATCAACTTAAAATGAAATTTAACTGAGGTGTCTAAATGAAATTTTCTTGATCAATTGAACCAATCTAACATTACAGTTACAAAAAACTTTAATTGCAAAAGAGATAATTTAAATGACTTAATCACGAGCATTCATACACTTTACACAACTAATCTCTAGGAAAATAATAAACCTACAACATGTGAATTCCATTAAAAACAGTAAAAACACAAGCATGAAATTTTATACAATAAATAAAAAGGAGACAGGGAAAGTGAATATTACACAAGTGTTTATACTAGTCTAACATGTTCATCCTTGCTTTGCATCTAATCTAGTCTCCAATGGCAATCCATCAAAAATTCATAGTTTTCCATTACTTTGACAACTATGCAATGTGAATCTTATATAATCAAGGAACCATATGCTAAAATACAAAAAAATTAACAACTTCAATCTTAATTTTTCCTTCTTTTTTTGTACACAACCCACACAACTGGAATCTCCAAGACCTTCACTTAGTCTTGATCATCCTCTTACTCAGATCCAGGATCCTCCCTTAATGTCTGTTATGCAAAAATCTTTACTGGATCCTACCAATCCATTGTCTAAGCTCTTGATTCAATCTAACAGGACAGAAACTCATGAATTTGTTCTACATCTACCTTCTTTTGGCACCATCGTAGGCTTTAATGGAGAAGAAATCCTTTTCTATTTGCTCCTACTGAATTGTCAATTTTGAAAAATACCACATAATTCTAATCTTGACCTTCCTTTCATGAACTTCACAAACATCGATGATAAAGTCCCATTTTATAAGACATATATCACACACACACACACTCTCTCTCTCTCTCTCTCTCTCTCTCTCTCTCTCTCTCTCTCTCTCTCTAAGAATTAAGAAGCAACCAATTCATAGTATAGTGCTAGAGGTTGGAGATGAATGAAAATTTTTCAAAAGAATATTGTGATTTTGGTGTACTTTGAAAGCTAAACATTTTGTTTTGAAAACTCTCAAATTATGATGTAATCTCACATCTACCTTTTCTTAAAAAGGACACAAAATGATTTATATACGTGCTCACAGAGCACTAAAAAAATACCCATTTAATTTGAGTCAAGTGCATTTAGCATGACTCAATTCGGATATAACATTGTGCAGGAGGAAGGTCGTCCAAAATTGTGCTTGGATGGTTAGGTAAGATCTTTTGAAACATATAGGAAGTTTGTCCCGTCCCACTTCATAGGTTTTTCTTGATTTGCATATATCAGTCGTAATGTTATCATAATTCCGAATTCCCTTTTACAAATGTATTGTGAATGGTTCTAACCTTCTGGGATGAGCCACACAATTATCTTCAACATTAGCATGAATAACATCTCTGTCAAATGGAACTACTTGTTTGCCGTGAAAATTGGTAAACAACCGCTGATCTTCCAAATCTAACTTTGGTGACTCATAGGATCGATCAGATTGATCCTAGGACATGTGATAACAATTGATTCAAAGTCAATTCTGAAGACTAAACACTTCGACAGTGTTCATAAAGAGAAGTTTATCTAAAAGTATGGTTCGAAAGAAACACAAGAACATTAAATAAAAAAAGGCTGAAGACATCAAAGAAAAGCTGAAAAAATAAGACACAATGCTGAAACATAACTTGCAAAAAAAGTAAAAGATAAATTTTTGATGAAAAGTTAAAGTAAATTGCATTGAAGAAGAAAATGGTGTTTACATCACGTAAATTCTCCCAAGACTCTTTTCTCTACACGCGGATACTTTGAGTAAATCTGGAGTAACTTGTACAAAGTGAACACCCCTAATCCTATTGCTAGAACTCCTATTTATAATAACAAAACTAATGGTTGTTAACTTCCTAAAACAATTAACATATGAAAAGTGTCATGCTACATGCTTATGTCCCTTGGATGTGCACCACTTGTCTTATTCAGGAGCGGACAAGAATAACTACTCCCTCCTTTAGTTGAATTTTGAATTCCCTTAGCATAGGACATCATCAGTATTCTCGGTCGAAGGTAGCTTCCCAACTCTGAGAAATATTTTCTAAGTCCAAAAAGTATCCTTTCCTTATGTGAGCACCTTCAACTTAAACCTATCATGAAGATCCAGTCGAAAACTCCTTTAAACCTCTTCAAAAGTTTAACATTCCAATCAACACTTCCAACTTAATATGGGCGTTGAATTTCTGAGCTAACAAGTTGCCCCCTAAAAATGTCCTTTTCAACAGTACTAAAGAAAAATGTCATTTTTTGATAGTGTCCTATTCAACGCCATCTTTCGACCCCACATAGGTGTCAACGTAACCGACTAACCCACATCTCAAGAAACTGTTCAGTTTCTTTTCAATCATATTCATGACGTCATGGCTAATTATGAAAAACAACTCCTTGGAAATCACATCAAATCTTAGACCATCATCACCTCTCCTAGGATCTATGAGATCGTGGGCATAGGTAACAACTGCCACCGCCCCTACTTTTACTCCTGCGAGGTCACGTGTCCCACTAGCTTTTAGCCCGTAATGATAATTAGTGACCTTTTATTACTTCTACACACTTTATAAATAGTTACTTCATAAACTATTTTTACTTTTCCAACTCCAAAACACTCACTAAATATTTTCTTCTCTTTCAAACACTCTTAACTCTTCACCTTTAGTAAACCCCTTTTCTTCAAGTCCTTAACAATGGCTTCTTAAACCACTAATACTCAAGATCCAAAGAAAAATCCTAAGGTTAAATGGCTAAAGAGCGTGTCACTACTTCCTCCTTTTGCTACATTGAGTGGACCCAAAGTAGTGAAGAATCAGCAATTCATTCCTGAACCTCTCAAAGAAGAAAAAAAGACATATCTACGAATCCCATGTATTGATTCCTGTGACCGTTTCTGGAAAATCATTAGCTCTATCTATTCCTTTACCTACTTTAGGTGTAGATTATGCAACCATTAGTGACTTCTTCCCTTCATACCATAAAACTAAGCCCTTAGGGAAAAAGGATCAGGCTAGGGTAACTGCTGAGTCTCATGATAATGTAGCCCTAAAAAACATAGATTTAAAGTATTTGAATGATGGGTCTAGGTTGTTTAGAGCAACCCCATATTTCAAAGATGTTGACCTCTACTTAAACTGGTTAACCAAAGTAGAAAAAGTTAAAGCAGAAACTTGGAAGGAAATAGGGATTTATGACCTGATTATGATGTCGAAGACAGGTCCCACTTATTGTACGACTTTGTTAGCTTCTTCATTGTATTTTTGGGATAGTACCCATTATATATTCCATCTCCCTTGTGGGATGATGACACCCACTCTCTTCAACATAACCGCTATTACAAGGCAAAAACCACATGGATTAGTTTATGACCCTGAAGTAGATGTTCAAGACACCACAGGGTTATCAACCACCAAATACACTTACACCCATTTCATAAACCATTACCACGACAAACAAACTGACACAGTCGAAGATCAAGAGCACAAAGCATTTCTGGCTATGTGGCTTTCTCGCTGTGTATTTTGCACCAAATCTCTGCAAGTGGCTAGGAAATACCTAACTCTGGCCAACCAATTGCATCATAATCGAGGCATTTGCTTGAGTGAAATGATATTAGCTAGTTTGTATGAGTCTTTAAGTGAAGGTGTTGGTCGACTGAAAGACCAAGAAAACAATGGGAATCTCTTGTTGTCAGGACCCTTCTGGCTGCTCCAACTTTGGCTTAATGCCACATTTGAAACTAGTCTCCCTAATAAATGGACTGTCGACGAGGAGCTAAAGAAACAAAGAAGAGGTGAGTCGAATGGACTCGACTGGTGAAGATAACCCCAAGCAAAGAAGGGCAGACACTTAGGGCGTCCTTCTCTGGCTTCATCAAGATGTTTGCCAAGCGATATGAATTTACACCAAGAATGGTCCCATTTGCATAAATAAAGTATGGTCCTGAATGGTTCACTAGGGCCTTCCCTCCTACATTCAAGAAACATGAGGCAGAATTGAATCTTGTCTGGGAGGGTTTTCTAATCCCTCGACTCATTGTTCACTGACTCAACCTCCTAAGGGGCCAAACGGCTTTGATGGCCTACCAACCAAATCTTGTCTCTCGACAATTTGGCCTGGTCCAAACTTTGCCCAAGTGTCTGTATGAAAAGAAGGTCCATGTGATCCTTCCCCATACTATATATAATGCCATAGAGAGTTCGACACACCTTGCTCGACATGCTCATAGATCACTCTTTACTCCTATCTACTTTGAGCCTTCTCACCTCTGCACTCAAGAGTTCTACGACTGGTGGTCGAGGCATTATACTGCAGAGTTCCTTAATATCTCTAGCTTCGCTCAGTTGGGTGACCAAGATTTTATTGATGTGCAGGAGAAGCTCAAGAAAGGTATATCCATTCATATCAAAGAGATTCAAGCCTTCCATAAGTACTTTGAAACTGTTTATCAACCAGATGATGTTAGTCGAACCATCCGTGAAGCCGCAGTTATGATGAAAGAGAAATTTTTAAAGAAAATGGAGAGTTTGAAACTCTCTTCATATGTTCCTCCTGGGAAACGCTATGAAGTGGCTTTCGCACTATTCCCTCCGAAGACTCCTCGACTGCCATCTGCTGATTTTGGAGTGGCTCTTGCCCCTCCATTTCTAGATTGGTTCATCTATGGGGATTCTATAAAGATCCTTCATTAGCAATCGAAACCCAAGGCTCAGCGGGTGGTTCCAACTAAGCATAGGCTAGACAGTTTCAAAGGACACCTTCATATCATTATCAAAGATGTTCGCATCGAATCCTAAATACATGAAGGTTTGAATTCTTCAATTTTATGTTTTTTTATTTGAACTTTATCATTACTAACTTGTGGTAACTTTGTTTGTTTTGCAGCTGTACCCAAGAAAAGCACACCTCAATAGCTGGTCGAAACAAAGGCTGAAGGCAGCAAGGTACGTCACATACCTTTTCCTTTCATTGATTAGTCTTTATTTCCTCTAATGCTTCTCATTACCTCAGGCTTCCCGCAAACTACCTCCAACACCTCCGAGGAAGTCGAAAAGGGGCACTGCCCAAATTACTATTGATTTGGAGGATGATGACCAATCTCCTTCTGAAGACTTAAAGATGAAAAAGAGGAAGAAAACCAGCCAAGAGACAGATGCTACTGGTGGCCAATCTAATCCTAAAACGGCTAAGGTCTCCAGAAAGACAACCCCCACCAGTGGTGCTACGAAAGCCTCTTCTAAGGTTGCCTCTAAACCTGCCGCATGTCATGCTGAAAGCAATAATTCTAGCCCTGCTGCTGAAGGTGTCAAGGTAACTTATCAATTCAATTTTTGAAATGCCCACTTACTTACCTTGTTTCCTTTTGCTCTAATTCGCTTCCTCTTTGATTCATGCTGATGCAAGTGGCTCAAAGCCACCAATGGATAATCCTCCTTCTCTAGCCACCATTCTGAATAGCCAAGGTGAGCTCACATTACCATCCCACTTCTGATTTGGGTTCTGGAATGAGTTCACTAGGTGAAATTAACAAACCTGGCTTTGAAACAGCTCCCCTTTCGCCTACAAAGACCGCTACTCAGCAGTCTCAAACAAATGGCTCTGACCACGAGGAAGACGATGATCAGCAGAATCTTGAAACAAAAAATCCAAGAGACGTCACTATGGATGACACTACAACCTTAGCTGATAAAGACGGCTCCCCAGTGGACAATACCCTTCGTGATAAAAATGTTGATCCAGAAGGGAGTGAGGAGATAGAGGAAGATAATGAGATAATGCACCCGTTCGAACTTGATGGAAATAGTGATGGAAACATTGATGATGAAATAGATGAAGATGAATAATATGAGGGCAAAAGCGAGGAGGAGAAAACTAACAAAGGAACTGGTAATGAGCCGACCCCTGTCGAAACCACCACTACTCCAGCCACTATTGCTACCACTGAAGGCAAGGTAACCTCAACTATGTATGGAACAGGCCTTTTTGAAAAGGAACTCGATGCCTTGAAGGTCAGTAACCCTCGACAATACATAAAGATCCTTCTTGGCAGTCGAGGAAGTTCCTTTGACAAAACTCTTAGTGCTTCGACTACCTCTAGAGATCAGCCATCAAGCATGCCTGAGGACAACATCCTTCTGAAGATCAAAGATAAGATCTTTAAGGGTGACCTTTTCACACTCTTACAGATGGATCATGTTACTCACATCTCTCTGAAAAAATCTCCTCCAACGAGTCGACATTCATGCTATCTCCCCCGAATCTGCCACCATCATTATAGAGCTTGGAACTATGATTGACCAAGTTTATGGTGACCTCAAGCGCCTGCCTCAAATTGAGAAGGCCATTTCGACCAAATTTGGAAGTGAGGCTGCCGCTTGGGCTTCTGCCACTGACTCTGAGAATAAGGTAGCATAATTGGAGGAAACTAAAGAAAAGAACAAGCAGGCGATCACCTCCAACGAACAAAACATTGCCTCCTGGGAACGAAAGATCAAGAAGCTTTGAGCCAAGATCTCAAAGGCCAAAAAACGCAATGTTGAGTTGTTTGCCTTTGATGACTATGGCCTATCAAAAGAGCTTGACAACGCCATAACTTTTACTGAGGAAGCTCGAAAATTAGAGAAAGAAGTTGCACGCTTAAATTCTGACAAAACCATGTGTGAAAGGCGTCTTGAACTTCAGAAGTTGAAGTACTTGAAGATGAAAAAGAATCTCCCTTTTAGCTTGTTAATTTCTTTGTAATGTTTTCCTTTAAATACAATGTTTCATAGCCCTTTGAGACTTTCTTATGTAATGATTTTAAGCCATTTTGGCACTCACGAATACCATTGTTGGCTCTTCCTGTTTACATTGAATTATTCTTTAGAGATTTTGATTTCTTGAAGCATTGGTTTATATTTTTTCAAATACTTGCCATTTACTTTCAAGATTATTTTATCCTAATTTAATTCTTCAACTTCATAGGCTCCATTAGAAAATACTTGCGTAATTTGAAACGGGCCTTTCCATTTTGGGAACCATTTGCCCAAGGCTCTGACCTTTCGATCCATAGGCAGGATTACCTTCCAAACTAAATCTCCAGGAAAAAAGGTCTTAATCTTAACCTTTTTATTGTAAGACTTCTCTACTCTTTTCTTTTGTCTCCTCAAAAGTTCTAAAGCTTTAAGTCTTTCTTCGTCTAAATCTACCAACTCATCTAACATTATATTCCAATAAGACTCAGAAGGAATTTCATGATGTCTCTGAATCCTAGTCGACTGCAGGTAGATCTCAACGGGTAACTGTCGCAGTGAAATTTGGATACCAAACTATTGATTAGTTTGAATCTTAATTCATTTTGCAACCGAACTTTGATTTGTCCAAAGGAAGGGATAAAGATCGAAATTCCCACAATGCAATGCAAATGCAGGCTAGAGAGTTATAGGTTCGGGGTTGGTTAAACTTAGGGAAGGTGCTAGCATCCTAAGTTTCTGTAGTACTCTACAGGAACCTCTTGTTTTATGTTTGTTTCATTGCTAATGTTTATCTGCTTAATGGTTGAAGGACCTAGGGGTTTATTTCTAAGTATACTCGATAAGATATCACATCTTATGCCTACATATCCTTACGGGAGTGGAATCCGAGTATTTGTAGTTCCCCTAAAGGGTTTGAGGAGTTCTTTGACTGTGGTCAAAGTTCCTACGAGTTTAGGGTAGTTGATTGATTGATTTTAGGAGAAAAGACGAGTTATCATTTCAAGAGAGATTTAACCACCACAAGTTGTAGGAAAATAGTCTTTGCATCATCTTAAGAGAAGGGCTCAAGTACTCGGATATTGACCGACGAGTACACCTCTATCTCTCCTAAGGCAAAGTCTCTACATATTGATTGTATTGTTGTGGGGTGGAGATTCTATCTCACTTAAGATGATTAACATCTATTTCTCTATTCTGTTTGAATATGTTGTAGTATTGTTTTGTTTCTATGTTGTAAAAAGGTCCTTCCTATGGGGTAGGATCTATCTTAAGAGATCAACTTGAATGGGATCAAGGATCGTAGGGGAGAATGATGCAAATGATGTGAACTACACACAATTGTTGAATCATGTGTAGGTTTTTCCTTTGGACGGAATGCGAGGCGGAATATAAATGCGGTAATATAAATTGCTGTAAAATAATTTGCAGAAAAGTAAAACATACACATGCATGAAAGCGCTAAGTGTGTGTGATTTTGTGAAGTGTAAGCGTGAGCGTGCACGATTGAATTTTATGCGAGAGATTGATTAAATTGTAGGATTGAACTTAAGAGAGATGTTGGATTGATTTTAAGCGGATTGTTTTGATTAGGAAAAAGGTTGAATAGGCTTATAAGAAAATATTATTTGGTGAGATGGATTTTAAAAAGTTGTATTAATTAACCTTATTTGTTTTAAAAATACTTTGATGATAATAATAATAATTAGATTTTTTTTTTAGATTTTTAAATTACTTATAAATTTCGAGAAAGTTAATTAGAAACTAATTTGAATAAAAAGGAGTGTTTATTTATTTTATGAAAGATTATTTATCTACATTATATAAAAAAAGTTTTTAAAGCTAAGAATATGAGCAACCTTATTATACTTATTTATCAAGATATTTGTTAATTTGATAGTAAAATACATGAAATTAATTAAAAAGGATTAATGATTTAATCTAGAAAGGGATATTAATAAAATTAAGTTGATAAAACAATGCTGATGATTTAGTTAATGGTTAATTAATAAAAATTAAAATTGGATTGATGATTAATTAATTAAATGGATAAAGGGTCCTAATTGGGTTAATTAAAGTTTAATTCAATTAAAGAAAAGAAAAAGATTAATTAATTAGAAAGTTAACTAAAGGTAATTAATTAGTTTAGAAAGAATTGATTAAGGTTAAGTTTAATTGAAAGGATTATGCGGTTAATGATTGGATTAGACGGGGGATTAACGGGTGCTAATCAGGGCGAATGGATCATGTGTGGTTGCCGGCCTGGGGGTTTACGGTGGGGACGCGAGTACAGGCGTACGATTTGGATCATGTGGTCGTGGTGTGCAGGTGTACATTTGGTGTCATGGGTGTGTGCTTATGGGATTAGATTACAATAATACACAAAACAAAAGAAAGACAAAAACCATAATCCCCTTCGATCCCTCCCTCTTCGTCAATCTCCTTCTTCCTCTCTGCTTTCTCCACCGTCTTTCTCTCATTCTCTCCACTCGCGATCTTCTCCAATACCTACTTCTCCATTTTTCTTCTTTATTCTTTTCAAATCTCGTAAACCTACCAAATCACAAAAAAAAACAAACCATCAATTATGAAGTCAAAATATCAATTGAAGAAAGTGTTACCCCCGGCGAACGATAAAGCGATCGAGCTGCGAATCCGTGGAGGCAGCGATGACGATGGTTTTCCCATGCTTTAGCGAAAACGGCGACGGAGATGGAGAGGTCGGATGGTGATTTCAAGGCGACAAGGGTTTCACGACGGAACACGTTGAAGCTAATAGCGGCGGAGCTCAAGAGATAAGTTCTTATTTACGAAATTTAGGGTTTTGAAGGGATTTTTGTGAAGTTTCTGAGGATTGTTGTGAATGTTTTTATCTGTTGTGTATCCCCCTTCTGTCTCAATTTCTGAATCCTTCTTATAGCCTGATTTCAAAAACACATTGAACAAGAGTTTTAAGACTTTCCAATTGTAATTGAAACATGTTTTTCGGTTTTGGAAAGAAAGTTAATTCGTTGTCTCTGATGCCTTCTATTTTCGTCTCAACAAATTGAAGCCCTTTCCTTTCCTATCTGACTATGTTTGGTGAAAGACTACTCTTCTCATTTAATCTCTTGTGTAGTCGTGTTTTTTGAATCCTTGATGAGAGAAAATTAATTAAACTTGTATGCTGGCTGCTGCTTATATTCTTTCCTTTCTTTCAGGTAATAAAAACTTAGGAGCTTACTCCTTGGGGAAGTTTACCCTGCGATGAAAAGGGAAAAAAAGGAACTCACGAGACTTGTTACATGCTGCTTGCAGCAAACGGGTTATTATGAACCTCAAGAATCGGCTGCGGGATTCTGAATGCCGAGCAATCCCTTCCTGATACTCGTAAGTCTTCAATACCCTGCTTACCGTTGTTGTACTGAGAAGTAGGATGTGAATTTGTACTGGTACTTTCTATTGTCGGCAATACCGTTTGTGCAGATTCGTGGGTCAATGTGGTTTCAGGTGAAGCATCCTTAAAGTCTCCAAAGTTATCATCAAAATCGTCAATGTGATCCAAACTGGAGCCTGATGATTCGGGGGAGGTATGAATCTGATTTTCAATTGCTTTTGATGTCACATTAGGAGAGGTTTATTTATGAGAAAAGGTTATACACTTGCACAAAGTTTTGAGTACCAATAATATTCTCAATTTTCTCGCAGATGTCTTCTGCCAAGTTTTGAGATTATCTGCTATCACTTTTCCAGCAAATCCTTCAGAGACTTTATATAGCGGTAACAAGACTACATGTGCATAGTGCAGACAATCATCCCTACTACTAATCTGTAGCTGTTGAAGACTATTTCCATCTGAAAAGCATCTACTTGAAAAGCAATTTTGCCCATTTTCTTGAGCAATAACGATACAAGTATATGTTGGGTGTTCTTAACAATAAGTTGACTATTGTCTTCACATACAGAGGAAGTAAGTGATGAAGATATGGACATGCTTCTTCCTTTTCTTGCGTTAATCAAGTCAAAAGCTTTGAGAAACCGATTCTGCTCATTCTGCTCAAAAGTAGACTAGAATGCAGATGGATCTATGATAGCAGTTTGCCCCATTAAAGAGTATGCAACACAAATAGCAAAGACAAGATTTTGGGTTATCAGGTCACTGTCAGCATCATCTATGAGTGGCATTTCAATTGGCAGCAAAGAGGAGTGGCTATTAAGTAATCTACCAGGAGTCATCATAAAATAACTACTTAAAGAGCTTTGATGCTATTCTCTGTTGGCATCGCGTACCGAGTAGTAATTGAATATATGGTTAGTGTTCCTTTGGCACATCTATCTTGCTAATCTTCTGTTTGTAGCCTGTTTTATGGACCTTGATGCCATAGTCTAATCATCTCCTTTTTATTTCATGTCAGGAATTGCCATAAACATGTCAGGGCCGTGTATCACTCTCTTTTCTTCTCTACGGCTTAAGAGTCACCATTGCTTCTGTTGTCTGTAACATTTTTAGGTGCGTTACCGGCGAGAACGGTCTTGTTAACATTTTTAGTTGGTATAGCAGAACATGACTGTTATGTCTTTATTGTTTTCCAGAGCTTGTATCCTTGCTTCTTGTGTAATGATGTTTTCTTTTCGAGGTGAGTTCGTAATCCCTTTTTGCGCTTTTCATTGAAATTTTGTAGCAGGACCTCACTTATCTCACTGTTGTCCCTCAACCAATTTTAATGATGTTTGAAAATTGATGCAGGTGGTGTTAAATTCCACTCTATGGTCGAAGATACGGCTGCAGCAACGTAAACGTTGTGGATGTATAAAACCAACGAGACCACAGATTTTCTTTTGGAGGGTAATCCAGTTGATTTCTTCTCGTGACGACTACCGACATCCCGCAAGATATATGCCCTTGTAATCTGTTATAGCCTCTCCTTTAACTTGTTGTATGTTGATTTGCAGGTGACGACCAAGACTCGTTGAAGAAACTATTGGCAAAAGCGCGTGACATTGTTGTTCCGAAGCATGAAGTTCCTTTGGAAATTTCTTCAAGTGGACAGAACAAAGTGTTGCAAGAGGAAACCAAAGCCTAAAACGGTGGCCTTGTACAGGAAGTTTCTTTTGTTGGCGAGATGAACATATGAACGGGCTCCTTGTGTTGTTACCTTCCCTTTTAAAACTTGTGTATTAGTTTGGTAGCCAAAACTTGATTCCCAAATATGTAATTAACCTTTTGTATTGTAATAATATGTATCTTCAGTTTGAATCTGTATGTTGAGTTGGATTATAATGAAATTTGAAAACCTGGAGGAAACTTGCGTTTTGTATATTAAAAAAGAATTGACTTCTTATGTTGGGAGGAAGAACTATTAAATAGCGTGTTGTGATATGTGTACTTAGGCACTTGCATGGTTGAGAGCAAAGTCTGAACGTGGTGTATACCCTTTTGGCTTGAATCCTTAAAAAACGTAACATATAGTCTTAAGGAATTATAAGCATGAACCTTCCATATAATTAAGACCTCTCTTGAATTTAACAGCATATCAGATGCGTCTTCTACTCGTACTCAACTCGAAGATCATAAGGACTAATTATGAACACAAGGGTGCTCATATAAACATCTTGTTGTCAATTCTCCATCATTCTTATCGAAACTTCTTTAATGGTTTATGGTCAATCTTAGAATCTTTTAATTTTCGATATTTCACAAATGATGAACAAATTTAAACCATTTGAGATGCACCAAAAGAATTCCCCGCCATAAACCAAATAACATCATTTGATCATTGCAAATGTTGGATTAAAAGCACATATGAGCGATCCTCAATTCTCGAGTCCACACCATTTTGCACTAGAAAGCTTGATTTAAGGGGATATAGACATAAGAATCAACTTGAGGCATCTTTAAAGCAGAAAAAAGAACCTACGCACACTCGTTAGTCCTGATAAACACGTATACCAGAGTAAAAGGATCAGACGTAAGAAAACACACAAGAAGGTGGGAGCTTAAGGTCAAAAATTAGGGCGCGACAGATGCCCCTATTTAAGTTACTCCTATTCGGAGATATGGAGGTTGATATCTTCGTCTCGACGAGATAGGAGGGACTTAAATACAAACATTGCACGAATTTTTGGCCCTAAGAAACCACCGAATGCAAATGATATGTGATGATATGAAAATGAAAGACGCGGGTCCAGTGAGAAAAAGACATCACAGGGGAACAACCAGACACGACATGCGGGAGGAACGGGCGCAACCAAGCGAGACTTCGCGGGGGAAGATTGACAATCACAAGGTATCTGTAGATATGTTGTGAAGAACTCGGTGAGAGAACCATTTGAAGAAACTGCTGGGTATGTCAGATGTAATTGATTCAAGATATCAGCTGTAGAAGTCTACTGCTGAGACTTGTAACTTTAATTGAGAATACTTTTGACAAAGTATCTACTATTGAATTTTGTAAGGAATCTACTGTCGAGATTCTATGTTGAAGCTGCTGGAGAAATACTTCTGACGAAGTCCACTAGAAATCTACTGCCGAGATTAACCAGGAAATAAAATAGAAATACCTATTGCCGAGGTCTTTTGGAAATCTACTGCCGAGATTAGCCAGGAAATGTAAGATGTTTGAATTCCTGTTGAAAAGGATGAAATAACCTCCCCACGCTTCATGGTCTGGATGCCATGAACGGGTCTCAGTTCTTTGATGTAAAACTTCCCCGAGCGTCATGGTATGGGTACCACGAGCTGGTATCAGTTCTGAAAAACGCCTCCCCGCGCCTCATGGTCTGGGTACCATGAACGGGTCTCAGTTGTAGATTTTGTAGTAGATGTTACTGTAGATGTCGACGTAAATTGTAGACGTCGATGTAAGTTGTAGAACTTTGTAGATATAATTTGTAGATTGTAGATTGTAGATTGTTGTTGTAGTTATTGTAAAACTTTGGTTGTAAGCCATAATGTATTGGAGGTTGCAAAACTTCATCGGGGATCTTCAGGAGAGATGTGAGCCGGTTGATTTGTAAAGTATGTCTTCTCAAATAAAGAGAGACTAATGTGATAGACGTCCTCGACTTCTCTGGGGAGATTTCGCTTGGCGGAAATAAACTCGTGTGATGAACTCGCTGGGGAATACATTCCTGAGGAGCATCCTAGCTGTTGCAAAAATGTGTGAATTCTCAAATAAAGAGAAACATCTGTAAGGTTTTCCATTTACCAAGTCGATAATCACTGGAGATGGATAAACTGTCTTGTAGAGACTGTCATTTGTCGCTTTGAATGAGATCTTTGTCAAAACGAGTCGCTCAAATAAAGAGATTGCTTACAGTCCAAATGTAAATGTTCGAGAAAATCTCGTGATGCTATTGTTGGAGAAATGTCTGTCTTTATGAATATTCTTCCTGGGGAATAGAGTGCAAAATAAATGCACACTTAATCCATGTCTGAAAATTGGAGATTGTCCACACTGTGATTGCCAAGGACCAAAGTTCAATTCAGGAAATATCTGAAGAGAAACTGTCAAGCAAGACTCGACCATTGAGGCATGAGCTCAAATGGAATGTACTAAAATAACCGTCTTCCACGAGAATCAAACTCTGTGGGGAAATAGAAATAATGTGCTCTTTCTGCCTAGGGATGACAACTCTATTTTGAGGGATAAGACACACCCTAGCCACTCGGGGATAGCCACGATCAAAGAGATAGAACAAACAAACACGAGGATGCAAAATGCATATGCCATGCCATCTACCTATATGTTATGCACATGTTTATGCTGACAAAAAAAACCGAACAAAGGCAACCAAAGATGAAACATCCTGGAACAAACATCCGACCAATCTTCAAAGATAGAAGTGTCACTGGGGATAGGCGGAGAACTGAAATATGGGATCACCATCCTGTTTTGAGGCTTCAAAAACTTCTCTTGGGAATGGAGATCATTCCACTTGGGGATATAACCTCTTGATAAATCTTGATTATCCTATTGAAGATGAGAATAAAGATCTACTAGGAGTGGATCTAACTCATAATGGAGGTACTCCATGGATAAAATAAATATCCGTCCACTGGAGAGATTCATACTAGAGCTGTAGAGGGAGATATCCGAACTGAGGTTTCACAGGGGGATAAAATAAATATCCATCTGGAAGGGGAGACCTGGATAGAATAACTGTTGAATACGTCGTAGTCGAAACTTCAAATGAGGATGAAATAAACATCCGCTTTGCTGGGGAAAATCAACGTTGTTGAAGATCCGTTGGGGAGTGAAATATGCCTACTTCATCGGGAAGGTGAAGTTGGAGAAGATCCACTGAGGATTAAAATAGTATCTACTTCATTGGGGAAGTGAAGTTTAAGCAAAATCACTGGGAATTCTGCATCGGAGAAATGTCATGACCACCTGGAGTAAAAAAATACTGGAGACGTGAAGAATGTTGTGAAATTGCTGAAAAATTTGTATTGAAGGCTGCGTAATGGTAGTCGTCATTTGACCAAATGTTTGTTGCACAGGGATATGATAATCTTTGCTTCTCAGATCCCCCAAGTCAAATGGTTATGAGAAGAAGTCGTTCCAAGAGGATTTTACAGAAAATATGGCGTCCCATTATTTTCAAACTCTTTAGAGAGATTCGCCGAATCTCGACGTACCTGGCCCTGATCGACGGTAGTATGACTGAGTCTTCAGAAATAGCTCTTTAGCCGAAGTCAAATTTGCACAGAATAACCACTTAGAAACATAGTTGCCCCTGTCTAGCAGAGTCTTCAATTTTTAGTCGGTGATGTCGTCTCATAATCTTTCTAAGATATCAAGCAAAGTTAGCAAGTCAGAAATGTTAACTTTGAAACTGTTAATGCAACACACGTTTCTCTTGAAGTTTTGAAAAGAGATATCGCAATAACTTGTGACAAAATCACTAGTTAGGATATGAATTTGTTTTATAAAGACAATCATCAAATTAAACATAGCTCACGGGAGTCAGGAAACGTTATCTCACTGAGTATGCTTTCGAAGTAACCTTACTTCAATTAGGACTTTTGAAAGTTGTATCATGGTCTAGTTTACGATTTATAAAACAAAGGAATAAGGGTCAAAGAATATTTGTACCCATCCAATTTTGAAAAAAAAATGTTCACTTTTTTTGAAAGGTTTTAAGTGTTCAATCGAGCTAACTGAGAAATTTCCTGCCCCAGGTTTAAAAATGAGGTTGGAAAGGGTTAAAAAGGATTTAACTTCCTTATGTCTTTGGTGTTTAGGAGGTTTGAAACAATGCCTTACATCATCAGTATGTTTTATTCGAAAGCATACATCAAGAGACCTTGCGTTTTACTTCGTCATCCTCCTTCCAATTCTTCACCGAAGTGAGGGAAAAAATGGATAAAGTTGTCATTATAAGTTGTATATATAAAAAAAATTTGAGTGACCACGAATGGGTTTCTTCAAGACAAACATTTATCGCATTATTCAAAATAACATGTTCTTACATGCCAATTATGCTTTTAATCAAAGAAATGAAACACATAAGCAAACGAAAATAAATAGCTGATGAACCCTTCTCAGTATATTCTGGAGTCTTCACTTATATCAGCGTAACGGGGTTCCATTCACGACCGGGCTTCCTCCTTTGAAGGTTAGCACTTCATCATCTATCATTTCTTGAACTTTCTCTTGGAAAACTTTGCATTCTTCAATCGAATGCCCCAACACCCTATCATGAAATTCACAGCTGGCATTCGAGTTGAACCATGGTGGGTGAGACTTCATGATCCTAGTCTTTCTGGGAGTCATCACCGAGTTTCGGATGAAATAATACCATAGTTGACTGTAAGTCAATGGGATAAGATCAAACCAACGAGTTTCTTCTTTCGGGATACTCAGAAGTGTCTTCTTACTCTGAAACTGTCTTCGAACCTGTCGATTCTGATGCTGATTTGGAGAAGTTAACTTTCACTTAGGAGGTAGTTGCTGCTTGCGTTGAGCAGATGCTTCATACTGATGTTGGGGATAAGGTATTGGAACTGGATCTGACAGGATTTGAGAGGAATCCCAAACTGCATTAACATCAACACTTCTTTCCTCTAGGGAATCACTAACTGAAATTTCTTCATTAGCTTGGCCATTCAAGTTATCTTGAATTCTTCCATTTTTGAGTGCATTCTCAATATTTACTCCAACTTCCAAAATTTTGGATAAATCCAATGGCATAACGCCTATCATCCTATCATAATAAGAGTTTGACAGTGTTCTTAGAAACATCTTGGTTAAATCTTTCTCTGGAAGTGGTGGACGAACTTGGGCTGCCAACTCTTTCCATCGCTGGGCATATTCCCTGAAAGATTCCTCATCATTCTTACCCATTCCTTCTAGTTGATCACTGTTTGGAGCCACGTCCAAATTATAATTGTATTGCTTCACAAAAGCATCAGCTAAATCTCTCCAAGACTAAATATGATTCCTCTGTAGCTTCATATACCATATCAGGGATGCCTCAGATAAGCTTTCTTGAAAGCAGTGCATCATCAATTCGTCATCGTCAACATAAGCAGCCATCTTTCGATAAAACATCGTCAAATGGTATCTTGGACAACTAACACCCTTGTAAACTTCAAAGACAGGCATCTTGAACTTCAGAGGAATGATTACACCTGGAACAAGACATAGGTCACGAGCATCAAGATCAGATGCATTAGCTTCTTTCACTATTTTCAATTGTTCTTTAAAATCACATAATTCTTTCTCCATTGCTATGAATCTGGGATCGTCTATCTTCATCTTAGCATGAACATTCTGAGGATTCGGTATACTCTGTGGAAACTGGGAAACTCTTTTATCACATTGACCAACCAGGTTATCTTGCACAGGCTGAGGTTGTGTAGAAACATCCACTTGTTGAACATTATCAGAGGGAAGATCAAATAACGGATTAGTCCTTACTCTGAAACCAGTCATGGGATCCATATCCTTCGTTCTCTTTACTATCCTTCGATAGTACTTCAAGCTTGGTCAGATGGTCGAGATGTCAGTAGACACGACAGAGACATAAGACCGGATGAGCCACAGAAGAGGAGAGACACATGCATATGCAAAATGCTAAATGAAGTATGCTAATGCAGGAATGCAGAATGCAGAAAAATGAAAGGTTTCATGGAACTCAAGTTCTTATAAACGTTACAGAATACCATAGAAAATTTATTTGTTATTTTTTTTGATAATGGATTACAGGGAAACATTCTTATAAGAGTCCTGACATAATAGCTAAATAAAAGCTAAATAAGTCCTAAGGAAGTCCTTCATCGTGCTTGTTGATCTACTCTTCTATCTAGATCTTCTTGAAGATAAGTTGTCCATGATCAACTTCTAAGGATTAATGTGATAGAGGAAAATAAATCCTCCATCTCTCTTCTATTCTTGTTGGAAAGTGAGAAAGGAATCCCTTGTTTACTTGGATCGTCAATATGGATGGAAGCCTTTTGAAATTCTATTGATCCTCCATGATAAAGGGAAGCCTCTTGTATTTCTTGATTATTCAATCAGTGCCCTTAATTTCCTTAGGTCATCCAAGCTAGGACTCTTGGAAGAATATTTCAAAAATATTTTTCTTTTGTAATCCTTATTGGTTTCTGTAATGTTTATAAATAAAACTGAATTCCATGAAACCCTACGCAATATGATGCTATATGAATGCAACAAACACAAGTAAGCACATAGATAAACAAGGATAAACAAACAAGGGGGACCCTAGGTTTGCAACGAGCATGGAGCAAAGGTATACCCATTCCCAAAGGTTATGGACTAAAGGTTGATTGTACTAGTAGAACAAGGTTCTAAAGAGGTTCCCAAAGTCATTAGTCCATCTTTCAGATATTATTAATTTCCCAACTAACTCGGGGATTAATAATATTCTCAAGAGAACTTCTTTTGAGGGTAGCATCGCGTAGCACTATTTCGGGACTTACTCCCTCATAGCCTCGCACTACGTCCTAATAAAAGCCAAAGTGGGGTTAAAGGTAACTACGGTCCTCAATATCACGGACTCCAATCGAAAATAGTAAAAGTCTTCATGATTACTCGTTCAACCGAACCATTTTTGAAAGGGTCTCAACTGAGCGTGATTTTCAAGTCAACTTAGTCGGGACTCACTCCCTATAAGCCTCGTCGAACATATCACTATCCTATCTTACGTTCACTCAAGTCCGGGTGTAGGACTTTGTCTCACCACTCAAAGATCATCCCAAAAGCAATAGATAAACAAGTATACAAATAACAGATATAAAGCAATAAACAAGTAAAAACAAGTTAGGGAAACCCACTAGGTGTCCCCAGAGAAGTCGCCATTTTTGTCGCGGTGAAATTTGGATACCAAACTATTGATTAGTTTGAATCTTATATTCATTTTGCAACCGAACTTTGATTTGTCCAAAGGAAGGGATAAAGATCGAAATTCCCACAATGATATGCAAATGCAAGCTAGAGAGTTATAGGTTCGGGGGTTGGTTAAACTTAGGGAAGGTGCTAGCATCCTATGTTTCTGTAGTACTCTACAGGAACCTCTTGTTTTATGTTTGTTTTATTGCTAATGTTTATCTGCTTAATGGTTGAAGGACCTAGGGGTTTATTTCTAAGTATACTCGATAAGATATCGCATCTTATGCCTACATATCCTTACGGGAGTGGAATCAGAGTATTTGTAGTTCCCCTAAAGGGTTTGAGGAGTTCTTTGACTGTGGTCAAAGTTCCTACGGGTTTAGGGTAGTTGATTGATTGATTTTTAGGAGAAGAGACGAGTTGTCATTTTAAGAGAGATTTAACTGCCACAAGTTGTAGGAAAATAGTCTTTGCATCATCTTAAGAGAAGGGCTCAAGTACTCGGATATTGATCGACGAGTACGCCTCTATCTCTCCTAAGGCAAAGTCTCTACATATTGATTGTATTGTTGTGGGGTGGAGATTCTATCTCGCTTAAGATGATTAACATCTATTTCTCTATTGTGTTTGAATATGTTGTAGTATTGTTTTGTTTCTATGTTGTAAAAAGGTCCTTCCTATGGGGTAGGATCTATCTTAAGAGATCGACTTGAATGGGATCAAAGATTGTAAGGGAGAATGATGCAAATGATGTGCACTACACACAATTGTTGAATCATGTGTAGGTTTTTCCTTTGGACGGAATGCGAGGCGGAATATAAATGTGGTAATATAAATTGTTGTAAAATAGTTTGCAGAAAAGTAAAACATACACACGCATGAAAGCGCTAAGTGTGTGTGATTTTGTGAAGTGTAAGCGTGAGCGTGTACGATTGAATTTTATGCGAGAGATTGATTAAATTGTAGGATTGACCTTAAGAGGGATGTTGGATTGATTTTAAGCGGATTGATTTGATTAGGAAAAAGGTTGAATAGGCTTATAAGAAAATATTATTTGGTGAGATGGATTTTAAAAAGTTGTATTAATTAACCTTATTTGTTTTAAAAATACTTTGATGATAATAATAATAATTAGATTTTTTTTTAGATTTTTAAATTACTTATAAATTTCGAGAAAGTTAATTAGAAACTAATTTGAATAAAAAGGAGTGTTTATTTATTTTATGAGAGATTATTTATCTACATTATATAAAAAAAGTTTTTAAAGCTAAGAATATGAGCAACCTTATTATACTTATTTATCAAGATATTTGTTAATTTGATAGTAAAATACATGAAATTAATTAAAAAGGATTAATGATTTAATCTAGAAAGGGATATTAATAAAATTAAGTTGATAAAACAATGCTGATGATTTAGTTAATGGTTAATTAATAAAAATTAAAATTGGATGGTGATTAATTAATTAAATGGATAAAGGGTCCTAATTGGGTTAATTAAAGTTTAATTAAATTAAAGAAAAGAAAAAGATTAATTAATTAGAAAGTTAACTAAAGGTAATTAATTAGTTTAGAAAGAATTGATTAAGGTTAAGTTTAATTGAAAGGATTATGCGGTTAATGATTGGATTAGACGGGGGATTAACGGGTGCTAATCAGGGCGAATGGATCATGTGTGGTTGCCGACCTGGGGGTTTACGGTGGGGACGCGAGTACAGGCGTACGATTTGGATCATGTGGTCGTGGTGTGCAGGTGTACCTTTGGTGTCGTGGGTGTGTGCTTATGGGATTAGATTACAATAATACACAAAACAAAAGAAAGACAAAAACCCTAATCCCCTTCGATCCCTCCCCCTTCACCAATCTCCCTCTTCCTCTCTGCTTTCTTCACCGTCTTTCTCTCATTCTCTCCACTCGCGATCTTCTCCAATACCTACTTCTCCATTTTTCTTCTTTATTCTTTTCAAATCTCGTAAACCTACCAAATCAAAAAAAAACCATCAATTATGAAGTCAAAATATCAATTGAAGAAAGTTTTACCCCCGGCGAACGATAAAGCGATCGAGCTGCGAATCCGTGGAGGCAGCGATGACGATGGTTTTCCCACACTTTGGCGAAAACGGCGACGGAGATGGAGAGGTCAGATGGTGATTTCGCGACTGTTGCACCCTAAAATTTGCCTAACCTTATTCACTTGGTTTATGCTTCATTATCATTAGCATTTGCATATAGAGTCATGTACATAAACTAACCATCTGCATAGCATAAGCATAGCAAGTCATTCAACAGGGGACCAATCATTATTTTCATCTCTAGAGGCCTATCAAGAGGTTATTATTCCAATTCAACCTCATTCAAGTCATCAGGAAAGAATTTGAAAGCAAAGAGTTCAGCAGATCAAGCCTTGAGCCCATCTCCTAGCTGAGGGTGTCTGAGGGCCAACCAGAGGATTGTGAGCTGTGAGTTGAAGGCATGGAGAGCATCTAGACCTTATGAGAGACTTAGAAAGTCATTTGGAGAAGGAGACAAGTCATTGATGAGAGCACAAGAGCTACAATTGAAGACAGTCAACTAGGGTTTCATCTGGGTCAACCCTAGGTCAACCCTAGGTCAATTGACTGACTTAAGAGGGCATTCAAGTCTATTGGAGAGATGTGGGGATCAACATTGGACATATGAAGAAGGATATGGAGATATGACAAGGAGAATTCAAGAGAAATCAAGGAGAAGAGGAGTTACTAAATTAGGGTTTCTGTGTAAAATCCCCTAGTCTAGGTCAAATTTCCAAGCAAGATAAGTCAAAATGCTAGCTTCAAATGGCTTCTTGGCCAACATGAAACTTGTAGAGGATCTCAAGACCTTTAATTTGAGGGGTGGAAGACATCAAGGAGGTTTATAGAACTCAAGTTATGGTCCTTGCAAGTTACAGGTCATCTGAGGTGTCTGAATTTTTGTCTGTGAAAGTGACTTGACTTCCAAGCTAGTTTTGCCCCTCAAGGAGATTTCAAATGAATTCTTGGTCAACATAAGAATTGTTCCTCATTGTCTTAGCTTTCTAGAATGGTATGGTATGCCTTCATATGATGTGTATAACTCAACTTATGGTCTTGGCAAGCAAAGGGTATTTTGGGCATTTGTGGATTACAGGTCATTTTATCCTATGTCCAAAACTCATACAAGGGGGCCTCAAATGGAAAAACTTACAACATCAAACTTGCTCCAAATGGGATTTTAAGTCTAGAAAGAAGGTCACAAATTGTTGGAGAAGCTCATAGCATGAAGTTGCACAATTGGTCAAAATATGAACTAAAATGGCTTATAAAGTGAATAAATTCAAGATGGAAAATGGTTTGGGAGATTTACAAGTCCAAATGGAGACTTCCAATATATGATTTTGAATGGAAAAACAATTCTAAGAACAATGGTTCAAACACTTTTTTGAGTTTAGAAGGAAAAAAGAAAGTTATCTTTGGTTACTTGTAATTGAAGAAACATAATCAAAATGGATCAAAATTGGAAAACAAGGGAATGTGCAAGAGGGATCTAGAATGTTCATTTGGGGTCTATATATTCATGAAATGTGCATTGATCAAGGGTTGGCTTCATTTGCACCAAGAATTCCACAAATTTCTCTCATATTTTTTCATTGAAGTTTTCATTCCAATCTCTCAAAACCTTCATCAATTTTCATCCACTTCAATTCAATCTTGTTCCATCATCATCATAGATCATAATTGAAGCAAAGACTTGGTGATTAGGATCCATTTTCGTGCACCATATTCAAGAACATCAAAACTACAAATTCCATTGGACAGCATAATTCAAGCAAGGAATCATCACAACATTGCATACAGAATTGAGTACTGAGTTTGTGGATCAAGATCCAAGTCTCAAAAGCTTCAGATCATCAATCTCCCATAGCTGTTTTCAAGCTTGTGCACCAGGTATGTTTTCATTCGATTTGCTTGATTCAGTTAGTTAGGCATGAGTTTGTTAGTTTAGACATGATCTAGGTGGTTAGGAGATTAGTTTAGATGAATTTGGAGAGGTTTGGTGATGTTGATTAGCAGGTGCCATAAACTGTTAGGGCGAAGAACTCTTAGGTTAGCGCATTAGAATGTTAACTCGATAGTGTAGGTTAATCACCATTATGCATAGATCAGGTTAGGGTAAGTTTGAGGGAGAATGGTGATGGTTCATATCAGTGTAATTTCATGGTGGCCAGAGTTTGATTCAATCGGGTTTGTTGTTGTGGTGAGTTTCAAGGTAAACTAGTGCTATAGGATTGTAGAGGGGGAGATTCTGAGCAGGTTTCATGTTTATGGCGTGGCATTTCATTGCGTGTAGAAGGAGAACAGAGGGAGAGAACCTTGCTCGTGCATGGCTGCCATGGGAGATTAAAACCCTAGGTTCAGATCAAGTGAGGAAGACGCAATCGTGGCCGTGTATTTGTTGTTGGACTTTTGACTTAGAAGGCAATCCAAGGGCTCATATTCAATTCAGAATCTGGAGGGAAATGATTTGGCCAAAATGCGCCGTTTCATTAATTGAAACGGGCGGGCCTCAGTTTGTATTGTTATCCCCACCCCCAGGTTATAGGCCCAATGCATATTGAACATGATTTCACTGCTATTTTCACCTCCCAGCTCGTTCCTTTTATTTTCATATTTCTGAAGTTTTCTGGGCCTAGTGTAAGGCGCTATCTGCACCCCCTGCCTGAGGGCCCATCCAGAATTGAACTGGGCGTGGTTTCTTTTAACACCCCTCCCTCATTTTAATTCATTTAATTTTCTTAATTCATTTTAATTTTTTCCAATTTTCATAAATTCATAACAAATTCATAAAAACTCATTTTCAATCCATTCTTTTTACAATATTTTCTTTAGGATGTGTAGAATATTGTAGGAAAATAAAATTTCATTTTTATTTTTATTTCATATTTTTTCCATATTTTCTAAATAAATGTCATAATAAATAGATTCATTTCATGCATCATTTTAATAATTTTTGTTCTATCACATGCTTTAATATTTTTTGGTCATTCTTTTTATATTGTTTAGATGAGATATTCAACTTGTAGAAATATTTTAGTTCCCATTTTTAGGAGTTAATTTTAGGTGATTAATGAATGCTTGAACATCATGAACAAAACTAGGGTTTTAGGTGATGACTTAGGAGTTTGATTTCATTTCCCTTAGGACTTAGAGTTTGAATAGATTAGTTATGGGACTATAGGGGCTATGGGTAGCTATTAGATCCCTTAGAGAAAAGTTAGGATCCCTCTACTGCTATTACTACTGTCTGTATATCTGTTGTCTGGTGTGGTGTGCCCTCTGGGGATTACTGCTTGCTTGTTTGGGGTATTGGGTTTGTCTGGGGCCCTGGGGAAGCTGAAGACTTGAGGAGATGAAGACCATTGGAGATCCAGAGATTGAAGATCAACTGCCAGAGTTGGAGAGGAGGTTCTTGCTAGCAGCTGCTGAGGAGACTAGGGTTTAGGAGCTAGGCAGAGCTCTAGATTAGAAAGCTTGCTTTTCAAACATGGATTGCCTTGTCTGCATCCATCCTTCCTCTATGATTCAAAGTCTCTTTCAAATATCCACCTCCTTCCTTTGGAAGGATCAGTGAATATATTTGAAAGATAGAACTTTTGAGAGGAGACCTTCTGCTTAATGTTAACAGTTGATGAACCACCATTGGTAGGTAATTAACTGTCTAACATTCATTCACTTCACTCTTGTGACTGATCCCTCATCCTGGAGGTTTGAGCTTGAAGAAAAGCCATTGCAGATAGAAGACTGATGATCAAAGCCCTTGTCTGAAGGCCATGAAGATGGAGATTGATGCTTGTTGAAGCCTGTAGCTGATTGGAGATTATTTGAAGCCAGATGGTGATTCAGAGCTGCTGATGCTGTTTCTTTTGCTGTTGTATTTCATTTGCTGATGTATTGATTGGTTTTCCTGACTGTATTGTTTGCTGTTTATCCTGTTGGGTTGGAAGTGAAGTCTGTTCACTTTCGCCTATTGTTTTCTAGGGTCGAGGTTGAGTGGGACTCCCTTGCCTCGCTTGTACTGTTGCATCCATGCATTTTACCGCTTTATTATATCTGTTATTGTTTCTGTTTCTGCCTATCCCGTAGGATCTCTGTTTCTCTCTGTGCAAGAGAGGAACATGATAGACACTAGGTCTTAACCCATGCATGATAACATTAGGTTAGTTTGTTTCCCTTCGCAACCATAGGTTAGAGTTCTGTCTCTTTCTTTCTCAAAACAAACAGAAAAACACATAAAGATTTCAAACACAATAAACGACACTTCTTTCGTAAAAGAATGTGAACTCATCAAAACATCATTTTTGTCCGCCGGGACTGCTAATCAAGAAACCCTTTTTCAGAAGGAATAAAATCAATCAAGGACAGACTTGTGTCGTACGTGGCCCGAACTACGTTTGCTCTGATCTTTCATGCCGTGTGAAAGTACGTAGGCATAGGATGCGATATCCTAGCGAGCAACCTTCCCCTCCTTTCCCGTAGGTAGGCGAACTACGTTGACTCTGATTTCTCGTTCCAGGCGAGAATACGTAGGCATAAAGTGCGATACTTTGCCGAGTCATTTTTATTTTCATTTTCATTTTCTTTTTCACCCTTGACCTTTAGCGTAGATAGAATAACAATCCATACCCGAAAACAAGCGTGGATCCCGTCGAGTACGACGGACGTGAGGGGTGCTAATACCTTCCCCTTGCGTAACCGACTCCCGAACCCAGGTTTTGGTTGCGATGACCATACCTTTCCCGTGTTGTGCGAGGTTTACTCTGAGCGTTTCCTTTCCCTCCCGTGGGATAAATAACGCACGGTGGCGACTCTTCTGTTCAGCCGGCGCCGATTTTCGCAGTAGCGACAGCTGGCGACTCTGCTGGGGACCCAACGTCCCCTGGCTGCTAAGAACTGCGAGGGTTCTTATGCATTTGGGATCTAACGTCCCTTAAGAGAGTCAATCCTAGCGCTTGTTTTCCCGTCGAGGATTTTGTATGGAGTTATTGTATATTTCTAACCTTGTATTTTCAGTTTTGTATATTGATTATTATTGCTGTATTTGGGGTGTGACGGGTGTTCTGATATTGAGAGGTAAGCCGGACCTGGGCTTGAGTGCACCTAGAATTAGCGTAGAAAGTAGTGGGCGCGTGCCGGCTTTGCTTGCATTAGTGTCTCATGAAATCTACACTCGGACGAGGTTCTTCTGGTTGGCTTCTTTTTCTACCCTTTGGGTTGAAGGGGTTGTTGGTCAGCTGAATTGTCGACTCCGGGAACCGATCATTTGGAAGTTGGCTGAGTGAGGCCTCTTCAGGAATTGATGATGCCACTCCTTCTGGGAATCGTATCATTAACCCTGAAAGTCTGTGACGCCGACGACCACATAGGATGCCGTACCTTGTGCCAGTTATAGGGCCACCCACCTGTGAGGGGATTCAGGGTTATGCAGGTAACTAGACCTCCAGACTACCGGTTATTTCTTGGTCAGAGATCCTGGTTATTTATGGAGAGCTGAGGTCTGTCAGAGACCATTTGGAGATGTGTTCCGAGGTCTGTCAGAGACCAATTATAGATGGGATTTGAGGTCCACCAGAGACCAGTTGGAGTTATGGTTTGAGGTCTGTCAGAGACCAGTATTGGAGCTTTGTATTAGGTCTATCTGAGACCAGGGTTTGATGACTTCTGGATGGTCTATCTGAGACCTTTCTTGATTGGGTTTAGGCTATTCAGCTGCAGCTTTGGTCCCTGTTGAATGTTACTTGCATTGCATCCCTGCATATCCATTATCATTTGCATTTCACTAACGTGTGTCTATGCTGCAGGTGCATTTGCATTTCCCTAGTTCTAGTGCCCGGATTTCTGAGTATTGATTATGGCTGGTTTGAGGAAAACAATTGCGTATAAGCTGCCTTCACCTGATATTACTTCTTTGCTGGGTCTGATATCTCTTGCTGATGAAGGGGTTAGGAGAAGCTTCAGAATGAGCCATGGGAGATTACTGGGATTAGTCTGTAAACCCCCTGCTGATGAGATGAACGGGCTATACACCTTGATGCAGTTCTATGATCCCGCATTGAGATGCTTTACTTTTGCTGACTTCATTCTGGGACCTACCATTGAGGAATATGTGGAGTTTACCGAGCTTCCCGTGCAGAACAAAGTTCCCTTCATCCACTCTGCTGCTGAGCCCAAGCTAGAGGACTTGGCCAAAGCCTTGCATATGAACGCTGCAGATCTGTTATTGACTTCTTGGCTTGGGGTGTCAGGTTTCTCTCTGGATTTCTTAGTCGCCAAAGCTCGAGAGTACGCCAAGAACGGTTGTTGGGTGGTTTTCAATGCTATTCTGGCCTTATGCATTTATGGAATTGTGCTGTTTCCTAACTTGCCCAACTTTGTGGATTTGGATGCTTTCTATCTGTTTGCTGCAGGCAACCCAGTGCCAACTTTGATTGGAGACTTCTATCATTCATTGCACTATAAGAATGAGAACCGAAGAGGAAAAGTTGTTTACTGCTGTACTCCTCTGTTGAATATGTGGTTCAAGAGTCACCTTCCCACAAAGGGACCATTTGTAGACAGTGCAACCTCAGCCAGTTGGTCAGAACGCCTGATGAGGCTATCTTCCGAAGATGTTGTATGGTTTGATCGAGATCTGTTGGGATCTGAGCTCATCTTCAGTTGTTCTGGGTACCCTAATGTGCCGCTGATTGGAAGAAAAGGGTGTATTAATTACAACCCTTCCCTGTTCATTCGTCAGTTCGGGTATGCGCTGAAGAATCCACCTCAGGAGGAAGAAGTACAGGAATCTCTGTACTTCACCGGTGACGTGAAGGGGGAGTTATTAGCCAAGTTGCAACATGCCTGGACGCGTATTAACCGCAAAGGGAAGCCACTGTTAGGTAAGAACGATTGCCAGGCCTATGCTCCTTATAGAGTTTGGATACAGGAGAGGGCTAGTCAGTTGAGGATGCCATTTCCAGATGCACCAATTCTTGTTCCCGTTCCGGTAGCAGAGCCGACTACTGTTTCTAGAGAAGTCTATGAGCAGGTTGTGAGGGAGAAAGAAGCCTTGATGAAGATTAACGAAGGGTTAGAGCAAGAGTTAGCCCGGGCACGCAGTGAGAAAAACAAGGCCGTATATGCTTTCCAACAACAGATCGAGCTGGTAAACAGGTTAGGAGCTGAGTTGACGGAGGAAAAGAAAAAGCGCGAACGTCTGGGGCAAGAGTTCAGAAGTTCCCATGATATGCTGGAAGCCAAAAAGAAGGCGCTCGACGCAGCCCACCGAGAGATATCTTCTTGCAATAAGACTTGGAATGCTACACTCACCAACAACAAGAAGAGGGAAGATAAGCTGAAGCAGCAAATTTCCGACCTCGAAGAGCAGTTGAAGTCTAGCATCAAGAAGTGTGAGGAAGAAGTGATGAACCGGTATAGTGTCCAGCATGCACTGAACAAGGCAATCAAATCCAGAGACGAAGCAGTATCTCAGAAGCGAAAGCTAGAAGATTGCTTTGGAGAAGCAACCTGGGAAGAAACTGCCGAAGACGTACGCCGTGTCCTTAAGAGGAGAAACCAGCTTGTCGAAGGGCTGCTTGATCGACCAAGCCATCCGGAGACCAAGAAGTTGATAGAGGAGTACCAGACTTTTGGGAGGATTTGATCATTCCATAATTTGTATGCTTTATTTGCATAGTGCTGACCATCACCAGGATTGTTGGTTGAGGTCATGCCTTCTTTGTATTCTCAGCGATATTGTACCATGGACTTATTGATTCTCTCTGCAATATATGAGGCTTTCTATGATTCAGCTCCGATATTCTTATTGTCAGCACTGTCACTGCACCGGCACCTTCGCACTAGAACTGGGGGAATGAACTTCCCTAATGCACAGACACATTGCATTGCATTCATATTCATATTGCATAACAGGTAAGCTTTGAATGGTGTCTTATCTCTTGCTCTGTACCAGGTACTTAACAGGATTCCAGATCAACATCCGCACCGCTATTCTACACGATCCAACTGTCGGAAAGTCATGGACCAGATTCAGAACGAGATGCAGGATGTGCGCGAAAAGCTCGCCCTCTTCATGCAAACCATGGAGGTCATAGCAAAAGGGCAGGAGAACTTGCAGGCCATGGTCCAGCCTCTGTTGGCTCGCAACGCTGGTCATGGTAATGACGATCATCAGTCTGTCCGGCTTGATACTGCTCATGGAGACGGCACTCCCACGCCAGCGGCTCCGCCCGTGGTCAATATACCTGCCGCTAACATCAACAACGCTACCGCTGCTGTGAATGGTAACGTCGGAATGGGGAATGAAACTGCTGTCCATAACGCTGGGCTGGGTGATGTCAATGTGGGAGATAATCTCGGAGGCAATGGCTTTGTCAACACTGGGTTCGGATTCAACGATCAGGGATTCGACAACACTGGCAAGTATGGCTTTAATGCTCAAGGTTTTGGGCAAGATGGTTATGGTATGGTCAATCAGGGTTACGGAGGCTTTGGAAATGGTAACGGTGCTGGATTTATGGCTTATGGTCCTACTGGAGGTGTTCAAGGGTACGGCAACAGAGGCCGAGGTCCCGGGATGAACCAGATCAGAGCTGGACGTAATAATGCATATGATGGGTACGGGGCTGGAAATGGTCTGTGGCAAGAGGATCAGCAGGAAGACGCCTTCTCTGGAGGAGGCTTTGAAGGGCCGATGGATGATTCTCAAAAGATCAGAATGCTGGAAGAGCAAATGAAGGGAGTCCTAAATCAAAGCGCTGTGGGTCTGGACATGGCAACTATGGGCTTGGTACCTGGCTTGAGGGTGCCAATTAAATTCAAAGCGCCTGCGTTCGACAAGTACAAAGGAGACACATGTCCGAAGGTGCATGTACGAGCTTATTACAGGAAGATGTCTGCATACTCCACTGATGAAAGAATGCTCATGCATTTCTTTCAGGATAGTTTATCGGGTCCTTCCCTAGAGTGGTACATGGGGTTGGAGCCAACTGATATCAAGACATGGAAGCAATTAGCGGAGGCGTTCGTAGCCCATTACAAGTATAACAGCGACCTGGCACCCAATCGGGTCCAGTTGGCCGGGCTTTCGCAGAGGAAGGGGGAGAGTTTTAAAGAATACGCGCAAAGGTGGCGCGATATGGCTGCCAGGGTCCGTCCTCCTGTAGAAGATAAAGAAATGAATGATATGTTTGTCGGCACATTCACCGGGCTGTTTCATGATATGTTGTTTCATACGTCTCTGGCCAGTTTTTCAGACCTGATTTTGATGGGGGAAAAGATTGAGCGTAATATTAAACAAGGAAAGTTCCAAGTCGAGGAATCAACTGCATCTGGCAGTAATAAGAAAGTTTATGGTGGGCGCCGTCAGGGCGAGGCAAGCGCGGTATTTGGAGGCCGAGGCCGAGGCCGAGGCAGGGGAAGAAATCAATATCGTCAGCAGCAGCAGGTGTCGAGCGTTACAATCCCATATCAGCAACAACCAATCCAGCAGCAACAGCCTCAGCAGGGGGCACAGCAGGCTCAGCGAAGGTTTCAGGGTAATAAACCGAGAAGGGTGTTCGAGAAGCCTCCCTCAACCTATGCTGATTTATTGCAGACATTGTTGGGATTGAATCTGGTAGAGAAAAGAACGCTGGCACCGATAACGGGAACTCCCCCGTTCGGCTACGACGCAAGTAGGCACTGTGAGTTTCATTCTGGGGCCCCGGGCCACGATATTGAAGGTTGCCATGCTTTTAAGCACGTTGTGCAGGATCTCTTGGACAACAAGTCTATCAACTTCGGAACGGCGGTTCCGAATATAGTCCAGAAACCCATGCCTAATCATGGGGCGAATGCAGTTCTGACTGAGGAAGGGTTGAATCTGATTATGAATGTGGAGGATTTGAAGACGCCGCTGAGCGAGATAAAGAGTCGACTGTTGCAGGGAGGTGTTTACCCGGGTTGTAATGAGTACTGTTTAGATTGTTGGGCCCTAGCTGGGGGGTGTGAGGATTTGAAGAAAGGCATTCAGGCCTTAATTGATGAAGGTATATTGCAGTTTGACAGAACAGCAACTGATGAGCCTGCAGGGGCAGTAGTGGATAATCGGAGTGATGTGGCCACGGTGACAATTCCTCGGAAGACGATCACTATTGCAGCACCAGCTCAGCGACCACCGTTTATCATAACTAAGGCCGGGCCAATCCCGTATGAGAACACGAAAGCGGTCCCATGGTCATATGGGCTAGAGGTGTATTGTGATGGGATTAAGATCGATGTTAACAAGCAGTCAGCGGAGGTTGTGGATAATGTTGTTGGTTCAGGAGGCATGACGAGGAGTGGCAGGATCTTTATATCTCCTGAAGTGGAGGCCGAAAGGCTAGCGAAAGGAAAAGGTAAAGTGGTTGAAAATGTTCCGGTACAAGCCAGTGAAAAAGAAGCAGCATCGAAAGATGTAGAAGAATTCATGCGCTTGATTCGAAAAAGTGATTATAAAATTGTGGAGCATCTACAGCAGACACCGTCCAAAATATCTATCTTGTCATTGTTGTTGTGTTCGGAAGCCCACAGGAATGCTTTGCTGAAAGTCTTGGACACTTCTTTTGTACCCCAGGACGTCTCCGTAAATCAGCTAGAAGGAGTATTGGCACATGTAAATGCAGGCCACAGTCTGGGCTTTACTGATTTTGACTTGACTCCGAAAGGAAGGGATCATAATATGGCATTGCACGTGTCTGTGGAGTGTAGGGGATCGACAATGTCGCACGTATTGGTTGACACCGGATCATCTTTGAATGTGCTGCCTAAGAAGGCAATGATGAAGCTGGATGTTCGAGGAATTTTGTGCACACCCAGCGATTTGGTAGTCAGAGCGTTTGACGGCACGCGGAGGACAGTCTTCGGATCGATTACTTTGCCTCTGCAAGTGGGGCCGGAAGTGTTTGCAACGGAGTTTTATATCATGGATATACAGCCTGCGTACAACTGCTTGCTGGGAAGACCCTGGATTCACGGGGCAGGGGCCGTCACGTCTACCCTGCATCAGAAGTTAAAGTATATGGTCGGAGACAGTGTAGTCACCGTGTGCGGAGAAGAAGACATCCTGGTCAGCCATCTATCTTCGTTTAAATATGTGGAAGTCGACGGAGAGATCCACGAGACGCCATGCCAGGCATTCGAAGGTTTGCGCATCAAGGACAAAGGTCCCGGGCCGAGCAAAGTGCCAAAGATAGCTGTCTCATCGTATAAAGAAGCTCAAGCGCTAGTGGAAGCAGGAGAAGCCAAAGGCTGGGGTAAAGTGCTGGACATTCCTGTGAAAACAGACCGGTTCGGGCTGGGGTACCGACCGTCGTCATCAACTCCTTCCGTGGGGGCCCCTCATTTCAGAAAGTCAATCACCATCTCTGCCAGTGGAGTATGTCATGAATCTGTCAATGCTGCTTCGGAGTCCGATGAAGGGGACAGTGACTGTGATATGGATGCCTGGATTCAGCCAAGCACGCCAGGACAAGGACTGTGCAACTGGTCTATTCAGGAGCTTGTTCCTGTGACTTTTAAACAGTAATGCTTTGCTTTATTAATTGTTGAATAATCTGATGTCTTGCCCGGGGCATCAGGATTTGCTTAGGGCTGTGTTGTTATAAACATTGCTTGTTAATCATTAAATAAATGGCGTTTTTTCATGTGCAAATACTGTAATCCTTGTCTTTCTTGTTTTGTATTTTTCAATAAAATGGCAATGTGGTTATCCGCTTTATACGCATTTTGAAGCACTTAACCATTCCTTTTGCAGGATAACATTTTCAGATGACACCCTTGAGCCACCTGTGACTCGTCCCGACTTCGAGCACCCGGTATTCCAGACTGAAGGGGAGGTTGTCGAAGATAGCGACGTTCCTGAAGAACTGTCTTGGTTGGTGAAGCAAGAGGAAAGAGCCATTCTGCCTCACGACGAGGTTACCGAAATTATCAATTTGGGGTCGGAAGGGGTTGAGAAGAATATTCGTATTGGGGCCGCATTGCAGAGTAATATCAAGCGAAAATTGGTTGAAATGCTCCGAGAATATAATGATGTATTCGCTTGGTCGTATCAAGATATGCCAGGGCTCGATACAGATATGGTTGTGCATCGCCTGCCACTGAAAGAGGATTGCCCGCCAGTCAAACAAAAACTTCGCAGAACTCGACCAGATATGGCAATAAAGATTAAAGAGGAGGTTCAGAAACAGTGGGACGCTGGTTTCCTGGCTGTGACAAAATATCCCTCATGGGTTGCTAACATCGTACCAGTGCCAAAGAAAGATGGCAAGGTTCGAATGTGCGTGGACTATAGAGATTTGAATAAAGCAAGCCCAAAAGACGATTTTCCACTTCCTCATATTGACGTGTTGGTTGATAATACTGCTCAATACTCTGTATTCTCCTTCATGGATGGCTTTTCAGGCTATAATCAAATTAAAA
Source organism: Lathyrus sativus (assembly GCA_963859935.3). Taxonomy (NCBI): domain Eukaryota; kingdom Viridiplantae; phylum Streptophyta; class Magnoliopsida; order Fabales; family Fabaceae; genus Lathyrus; species Lathyrus sativus. The sequence goes on from OZ012739.1 coordinate 380,549,676, forward strand.
TGGCGCCAGAGGATATGGAGAAGACTACTTTCATAACGCCTTGGGGAACATTTTGCTACAAAGTGATGCCCTTTGGTTTGAAAAATGCTGGGGCAACATATCAGCGTGCGATGACGACTCTCTTTCATGACATGATGCATAAAAAGATCGAAGTTTATGTTGACGATATGATTGCCAAATCCCAGACAGAGGAAGAGCATCTGGTGAATCTGTTGAGGTTGTTTAAAAGACTTAGGAAGTTCAGGCTGAGGCTGAACCCTAACAAATGCACCTTCGGGGTGAGATCGGGTAAACTGCTGGGGTTTATCGTAAGCGAAAGAGGAATAGAGGTCGATCCTGCGAAAATAAAAGCGATTCAAGAAATGCCGACGCCTAAAACAGAGAAAGAGGTGCGCGGGTTTTTAGGGAGATTGAACTACATCGCTCGGTTCATATCTCACCTAACTGCTACGTGTGAACCATTATTCAAACTCTTGAAGAAAGATCAAGCTGTGACGTGGAACGAGAATTGTCAAAAGGCGTTCGACAAAATAAAGAAGTATCTGCAGGAACCTCCTATTTTGATACCCCCGGTGGCAGGAAGACCCTTGATTATGTATTTGACGGTTCTTGAGGGGAGTATGGGTTGTGTTCTCGGTCAACACGACGAGACAGGGAGAAAAGAGCATGCAATCTATTACTTGAGTAAGAAATTTACAGATTGTGAATCTCGATACTCAATGCTGGAGAAAACTTGTTGCGCGCTAGCCTGGGCCGCCAAGCGTTTGAGGCAGTACATGCTGAATCATACAACCATGCTCATCTCGAAGATGGATCCTATCAAATATATATTCGAAAAGCAGGCGTTGTCAGGTAGAATTGCCCGGTGGCAGATGGTCTTGACTGAATATGATATTCAATACGTCTCGCAAAAGGCGATAAAGGGGAGTGTGTTGTCTGAGTATCTGGCGGAGCAGCCTATTGAAGAGTACCAATCAATGAGATTTGATTTTCCTGACGAGGATATCATGTATCTCAAGATGAAGGATTGCGAAGAACCGTTGCCAGACGAAGGACCAGAGCCGGGGTCCCAGTGGAAGATGATATTTGACGGAGCTGTGAATGCTTACGGTAGCGGAATAGGGGCAATTATCACCACGCCACACGGGTCGCACATCCCGTTTACTGCCCGATTGACCTTTGCCGTTACCAACAATGAGGCCGAATACGAAGCTTGTATAATGGGGCTTGAAGAAGCCATTGATTTGCGAATCAAACATCTAGATGTATACGGAGACTCAGCTTTAGTGGTGAATCAGATCAAAGGGGAATGGGAAACACGACAGCCTAATTTGGTACATTACATGAATTATGCAAGGAGATTGTTGCCTTTCTTCGACAAAGTTGAATTGCATCACGTACCGCGGGCAGAAAATCAAATGGCTGACGCCCTTGCCACTTTGTCTTCCATGTACAAGGTCAACTTCTGGAACGAAGCTCCCCAGATCACTATCTCTCGGTTGGACAGGCCAGCTTATGTATTTGCTATTGATGAAGCATCTGATGACAAACCGTGGTATTTCGATATCCTTAATTTCCTGAAGAACAAAAAGTATCCGGCTGGGGCATCCAGTCAAGATCAGAAGACTCTCAGGAGGTTAGCGGGTAATTTCTATTTGAACCCGGATGGCGTCTTGTACAGAAGAAACCACGATTTGGTGTTGTTGCGTTGTGTAGATGAGAAAGAGGCAAAGCTTCTCATGGAGGAAATTCACGAAGGTGCCTTTGGTACGCATGCTGGTGGGCATGCTATGACGAGAAAGCTGCTGCGGGCAGGTTATTTTTGGCTGACGATGGAAACTGATTGTTTCAAGTTCGCAAGGAAGTGCCACAAGTGCCAAATATATGCTGACAAGATACACGTGCCTCCGAGCCCTCTAAATGTGATGTCATCTCCATGGCCATTCTCGATGTGGGGAATCGATATGATCGGAAAGATCGAGCCGACGGATTCTAATGGGCATCGGTTCATACTAGTAGCAATCGATTATTTCACCAAGTGGGTGGAAGCGGCGTCTTACGCAAATGTAACGAAGCAAGTGGTGGCTAGATTCATCAAGAGAGATATCATTTGCCGATATGGGATTCCCGAGCGGAAAATCACGGATAACGGTTCAAATCTGAACAACAAAATGATGAAGGAGCTCTGTCAGAATTTCAAGATCGAACATCACAACTCCTCCCCTTACCGGCCCAAGATGAATGGCGCTGTCGAAGCGGCCAATAAGAATATCAAGAAGATTGTCCAGAAAATGGTGGTGACTTATAAAGATTGGCATGAAATGCTACCTTTCGCTTTGCACGGTTATCGTACGACGGTACGCACATCAACCGGGGCAACTCCGTTCTCGTTGGTATACGGAATGGAAGCGGTATTACCATTAGAAGTTGAGATCCCTTCTCTGAGGGTATTGCGAGACGTTCAGCTGGACGAGGCAGAATGGGTAACGAATAGACTGAACCAACTGAGTTTGATGGATGAGAAGAGGCTAGCTTCTCTGGCATACGGTCGTTTGTACCAAAGACGAATGAAGAAAGCGTACGACAAGAAAATACTTCCGCGAAGCTTTCAGACGGGCGACCTTGTGCTGAAAAGGATTCTCCCGCCGCAAGCAGATCACAGGGGCAAGTGGACCCCCAACTACGAAGGGCCATACGTTGTCAGTAAGGTCTTTTCAGGAGGAGTGTTGTTGTTGTCCACCATGGACGGAGAAGACTTTGCGTCACCTGTGAATTCGGACGCAGTTAAAAAATACTTTGCTTAAAATAGACCCGCTGGACAAAAAAAAAGAGAGTCCAGGCAAAAATGGGGCATCCTGGCGAACCAAAAACAGAATAAAAAGGTTCGGGCAAAAGTTAGGGATAAAATTGAAAAAATGTACACCCGCGAAGTTGAAAACCTACACTGGGCGGCTTCGGCAAAAAAGGGTATCCCGGTGAACTGAAAACCCGTAAAGGGCGGTTCACGCAAAAGTTAGGGATGTGAAAAGCAAATGGCTGCGGTCCGAATTTGATATTGCAATGAGCATCAATGCGGGAGAATATATTTGAGGAGTCAGTTATCGGATACAACCTCTTCAGAAGTGGGGATACCGGGAGAGCATCAAAGTCGGATGAGTCATAGGAGGATCAGTTCGTGGTGTTCATCTGCAACCAGTTGCCGACATGTGTACAAAATTTAATTTGTCAAAGTATTTATGCTTCTTGTGAATACGTGCATACTTGTATATTTGCTTTGTGTAGCTTCCTCTTTTCAGGAGTTACATCCCGTGTACAAAAACTCCGCCCATTCAGGGGCCCAATCAATGAAAATGTGTTATTCAGTACTTGATGCCTGTTCTTTACTGTTTTGTGCATGATAAAGCGCCTAAGTTTATTGAAGCTAGCATGAGTATAACATCACTGGCCCTTGCCAACGATTGTTAAAGCTTTGAATTAACTGAGTGTAACGTCACTAACCTGAATTGATTTGATTGCACAGGCTTGTCGTGTCTTGTTTGTGTTGTTGCAGGTTTCATAACCACACGAGGAAAATGGTCGAAAGATTGCGATAACGAAAGATTTAATCCCCACGCAGGTCATGCATGTTCTTCCTGAAGAAGGATAGAATTCCCCAGCTAGCCGTGGCTTATCCAAAGGGAGCAGAAAAGTCATTTGTCCTCAGCAGAGTTTGGCGATTCTAAGATCGAAAGGTTGTATTCAGACAGGATCGTCTTTCCCCGCAGGGTCATGCACTCTCCTCCAGCGGAGTCAGTTAATTTTCCCCAAGAGAATCATCCCATCCCCAGCGGAATTCTCTTTGCAAGCGTTTTCATTCCTTCCAGTGGAATTCGAAGATCAAGACTCTCCCCAGCAGAGTTGGTGGTGGTTCCTGTCATTTATTTTGTCGGAGATACTGTGTAATATCAGTTCACTCTCCAGCAGAAAGTCCGATCATACTGCGCACATCTGCTATTCCCCAGCAAAGTTATATTCCCCAGCAGGGGGTTACCTCAACAGGGTGCTCAGTTGGAGCTCCCAATTTCCCAGCTGAGTCGACTTCACCCTTCCAGCATTTATTTTGCTAGGAATAATTCTATAGCATCTGGCTATCCCCGGCGGAGTCGGCATCACCTTCCAGCATTTATTTTGCTGAAGCAGTTTCTGTACTCCAGCAGTTCAGGCGGAGAGAGCTCTTGCTCAAATAAATTACCAAACATTCAAGATCTCGGCATGAGACATTCGACGAAAATATCAGTTTCGGCAGTATTCCCCACAGAGTTATCTTCGTCTCCAGCAGAGTCATTTATGCAAATGTCTCTTATGTTCCCCGCCAGAGTTGCCAGGATAAGTATCTCCTTATCCCCAAGCAGAGTTTGTTCGTCATCAACGGGTTCTATGAATCAGAATTTCAGAGGCCACCGCCGGTTATCAGAGCAGGCGTCCGATAGGTGGTTTCCAGACATCCCCAGTAGAGTTCATCTCAAAGTCGCTGTCACGTCAGTGCTGAGAAGTTTGTGGGTGAGGATCAGTGGAGAGCTAAGTCCTGACGCGGACAATTTCTTCCTATATTGACGGGTTTTCCTCGGAAGTGGGCGTCCTAACGTGGACAGATTTATTTCCCTGGATTTGTGAGGTGTGTTAGTCCTATCGTGGGCAGATTCGAGTTCTCGGAATTAGTGGGATGGGAGATCATGACGTTGACGAAAGTGATTACTCTTTGTGTTGGTGTCCTGACGCGGACGAATCAGACCAATGTGTGAGTCCTGACGTGGACAAGTTACTTCCCCAGTGGGTCGAGCATGTGAGTCCTTACGTGGACAAGTCTTATTTCCTCAGCGGGTCGAAGACGCCTGAGTCCTAACGTGGACAAATCAAAGAGATTATTATTCCTTACGTGGAAAGATGGAGATTCCTTACGTGGAAAGATGTAGTCCTTACGCGGACATATCGAAAGTGAATTCCTTACGTGGAAAGGTTGTAGTCCTTACGTGGACAGATTGAGATGGCATTCCTTACGTGGAAAAGTTTAGTCCTGACGCGGACAAATCGCGAAGAAGTTGGTGTTCCTTACGTGGAAAGATTGAGTCCTCACGCGGACATGTCAAGATTGATTCCTGACGTGGAAAGAAATGGATTATGCCTGACGTGGAAAGAGTTTAGTCCTGACGTGGACAGAGCCAAGAAAGAGATTGATTCCTGACGTGGAAAAGTTTAGTCCTGACGCGGACAAATCAAAGAAGATATTCCTAACGTGGAAGAAGAAGTTTATTCCTTACGCGAAGAAAGTTAGTCCTTACGTGGACAGATGCAAGAAAAGTTGAGTCCTGACGTGGACAGATTCAGAATCAAAGTTGTTTTCCTTACGTGGAAAGGTTGGAGTCCTGACGCGGACATATCGAGTTGTATTGGAAGCCTTACGTGGACAGATGCAAGAAAAGTTGAGTCCTGACGTGGACAGATACAGAAGAATTTTATTCCTAACGTGGACGGTTCAGTTTATGGAAATGCAGACAAATTATCCCCAGCGGAATTGCCGAGATCTTTCTGGGTTAACAGCAAATGGAGTCCTAACGTGGACAGATTCTAGTTGAGATTTCTTCGTATTGATGACAGACAGTGTCCTAACGTGGACAAGCAAGCAATCTGTTATGACAGAATCCTTTTCAGAATGATGAAGACAATCCCCAGCACGGTCGTGCGAGATCAGTGGGTTACTGTAACAGTCAGATTCAGCTGATGAATGTCGTTCCCCAAGCAGGAGCGCAATTTATTTCTGCAGTTGGCAAATTTCGGGTTTCACTAGTATTCAACCGTCTCGTACCACGAATGTCTGAAGGCTCCGGGCTCTTCATCCAATCGGGTCCAAGTCGCTTGAATAGGGGCAGCTGTTGCACCCTAAAATTTGCCTAACCTTATTCACTTGGTTTATGCTTCATTATCATTAGCATTTGCATATAGAGTCATGTACATAAACTAACCATCTGCATAGCATAAGCATAGCAAGTCATTCAACAGGGGACCAATCATTATTTTCATCTCTAGAGGCCTATCAAGAGGTTATTATTCCAATTCAACCTCATTCAAGTCATCAGGAAAGAATTTGAAAGCAAAGAGTTCAGCAGATCAAGCCTTGAGCCCATCTCCTAGCTGAGGGTGTCTGAGGGCCAACCAGAGGATTGTGAGCTGTGAGTTGAAGGCATGGAGAGCATCTAGACCTTATGAGAGACTTAGAAAGTCATTTGGAGAAGGAGACAAGTCATTGATGAGAGCACAAGAGCTACAATTGAAGACAGTCAACTAGGGTTTCATCTGGGTCAACCCTAGGTCAACCCTAGGTCAATTGACTGACTTAAGAGGGCATTCAAGTCTATTGGAGAGATGTGGGGATCAACATTGGACATATGAAGAAGGATATGGAGATATGACAAGGAGAATTCAAGAGAAATCAAGGAGAAGAGGAGTTACTAAATTAGGGTTTCTGTGTAAAATCCCCTAGTCTAGGTCAAATTTCCAAGCAAGATAAGTCAAAATGCTAGCTTCAAATGGCTTCTTGGCCAACATGAAACTTGTAGAGGATCTCAAGACCTTTAATTTGAGGGGTGGAAGACATCAAGGAGGTTTATAGAACTCAAGTTATGGTCCTTGCAAGTTACAGGTCATCTGAGGTGTCTGAATTTTTGTCTGTGAAAGTGACTTGACTTCCAAGCTAGTTTTGCCCCTCAAGGAGATTTCAAATGAATTCTTGGTCAACATAAGAATTGTTCCTCATTGTCTTAGCTTTCTAGAATGGTATGGTATGCCTTCATATGATGTGGAGAACTCAACTTATGGTCTTGGCAAGCAAAGGGTATTTTGGGCATTTGTGGATTACAGGTCATTTTATCCTATGTCCAAAACTCATACAAGGGGGCCTCAAATGGAAAAACTTACAACATCAAACTTGCTCCAAATGGGATTTTAAGTCTAGAAAGAAGGTCACAAATTGTTGGAGAAGCTCATAGCATGAAGTTGCACAATTGGTCAAAATATGAACTAAAATGGCTTATAAAGTGAATAAATTCAAGATGGAAAATGGTTTGGGAGATTTACAAGTCCAAATGGAGACTTCCAATATATGATTTTGAATGGAAAAACAATTCTAAGAACAATGGTTCAAACACTTTTTTGAGTTTAGAAGGAAAAAAGAAAGTTATCTTTGGTTACTTGTAATTGAAGAAACATAATCAAAATGGATCAAAATTGGAAAACAAGGGAATGTGCAAGAGGGATCTAGAATGTTCATTTGGGGTCTATATATTCATGAAATGTGCATTGATCAAGGGTTGGCTTCATTTGCACCAAGAATTCCACAAATTTCTCTCATATTTTTTCATTGAAGTTTTCATTCCAATCTCTCAAAACCTTCATCAATTTTCATCCACTTCAATTCAATCTTGTTCCATCATCATCATAGATCATAATTGAAGCAAAGACTTGGTGATTAGGATCCATTTTCGTGCACCATATTCAAGAACATCAAAACTACAAATTCCATTGGACAGCATAATTCAAGCAAGGAATCATCACAACATTGCATACAGAATTGAGTACTGAGTTTGTGGATCAAGATCCAAGTCTCAAAAGCTTCAGATCATCAATCTCCCATAGCTGTTTTCAAGCTTGTGCACCAGGTATGTTTTCATTCGATTTGCTTGATTCAGTTAGTTAGGCATGAGTTTGTTAGTTTAGACATGATCTAGGTGGTTAGGAGATTAGTTTAGATGAATTTGGAGAGGTTTGGTGATGTTGATTAGCAGGTGCCATAAACTGTTAGGGCGAAGAACTCTTAGGTTAGCGCATTAGAATGTTAACTCGATAGTGTAGGTTAATCACCATTATGCATAGATCAGGTTAGGGTAAGTTTGAGGGAGAATGGTGATGGTTCATATCAGTGTAATTTCATGGTGGCCAGAGTTTGATTCAATCGGGTTTGTTGTTGTGGTGAGTTTCAAGGTAAACTAGTGCTATAGGATTGTAGAGGGGGAGATTCTGAGCAGGTTTCATGTTTATGGCGTGGCATTTCATTGCGTGTAGAAGGAGAACAGAGGGAGAGAACCTTGCTCGTGCATGGCTGCCATGGGAGATTAAAACCCTAGGTTCAGATCAAGTGAGGAAGACGCAATCGTGGCCGTGTATTTGTTGTTGGACTTTTGACTTAGAAGGCAATCCAAGGGCTCATATTCAATTCAGAATCTGGAGGGAAATGATTTGGCCAAAACGCGCCGTTTCATTAATTGAAACGGGCGGGCCTCAGTTTGTATTGTTATCCCCACCCCCAGGTTATAGGCCCAATGCATATTGAACATGATTTCACTGCTATTTTCACCTCCCAGCTCGTTCCTTTTATTTTCATATTTCTGAAGTTTTCTGGGCCTAGTGTAAGGCGCTATCTGCACCCCCTGCCTGAGGGCCCATCCAGAATTGAACTGGGCGTGGTTTCTTTTAACACCCCTCCCTCATTTTAATTCATTTAATTTTCTTAATTCATTTTAATTTTTTCCAATTTTCATAAATTCATAACAAATTCATAAAAACTCATTTTCAATCCATTCTTTTTACAATATTTTCTTTAGGATGTGTAGAATATTGTAGGAAAATAAAATTTCATTTTTATTTTTATTTCATATTTTTTCCATATTTTCTAAATAAATGTCATAATAAATAGATTCATTTCATGCATCATTTTAATAATTTTTGTTCTATCACATGCTTTAATATTTTTTGGTCATTCTTTTTATATTGTTTAGATGAGATATTCAACTTGTAGAAATATTTTAGTTCCCATTTTTAGGAGTTAATTTTAGGTGATTAATGAATGCTTGAACATCATGAACAAAACTAGGGTTTTAGGTGATGACTTAGGAGTTTGATTTCATTTCCCTTAGGACTTAGAGTTTGAATAGATTAGTTATGGGACTATAGGGGCTATGGGTAGCTATTAGATCCCTTAGAGAAAAGTTAGGATCCCTCTACTGCTATTACTACTGTCTGTATATCTGTTGTCTGGTGTGGTGTGCCCTCTGGGGATTACTGCTTGCTTGTTTGGGGTATTGGGTTTGTCTGGGGCCCTGGGGAAGCTGAAGACTTGAGGAGATGAAGACCATTGGAGATCCAGAGATTGAAGATCAACTGCCAGAGTTGGAGAGGAGGTTCTTGCTAGCAGCTGCTGAGGAGACTAGGGTTTAGGAGCTAGGCAGAGCTCTAGATTAGAAAGCTTGCTTTTCAAACATGGATTGCCTTGTCTGCATCCATCCTTCCTCTATGATTCAAAGTCTCTTTCAAATATCCACCTCCTTCCTTTGGAAGGATCAGTGAATATATTTGAAAGATAGAACTTTTGAGAGGAGACCTTCTGCTTAATGTTAACAGTTGATGAACCACCATTGGTAGGTAATTAACTGTCTAACATTCATTCACTTCACTCTTGTGACTGATCCCTCATCCTGGAGGTTTGAGCTTGAAGAAAAGCCATTGCAGATAGAAGACTGATGATCAAAGCCCTTGTCTGAAGGCCATGAAGATGGAGATTGATGCTTGTTGAAGCCTGTAGCTGATTGGAGATTATTTGAAGCCAGATGGTGATTCAGAGCTGCTGATGCTGTTTCTTTTGCTGTTGTATTTCATTTGCTGATGTATTGATTGGTTTTCCTGACTGTATTGTTTGCTGTTTATCCTGTTGGGTTGGAAGTGAAGTCTGTTCACTTTCGCCTATTGTTTTCTAGGGTCGAGGTTGAGTGGGACTCCCTTGCCTCGCTTGTACTGTTGCATCCATGCATTTTACCGCTTTATTATATCTGTTATTGTTTCTGTTTCTGCCTATCCCGTAGGATCTCTGTTTCTCTCTGTGCAAGAGAGGAACATGATAGACACTAGGTCTTAACCCATGCATGATAACATTAGGTTAGTTTGTTTCCCTTCGCAACCATAGGTTAGAGTTCTGTCTCTTTCTTTCTCAAAACAAACAGAAAAACACATAAAGATTTCAAACACAATAAAAGACACTTCTTTCGTAAAAGAATGTGAACTCATCAAAACATCATTTTTGTCCGCCGGGACTGCTAATCAAGAAACCCTTTTTCAGAAGGAATAAAATCAATCAAGGACAGACTTGTGTCGTACGTGGCCCGAACTACGTTTGCTCTGATCTTTCATGCCGTGTGAAAGTACGTAGGCATAGGATGCGATATCCTAGCGAGCAACCTTCCCCTCCTTTCCCGTAGGTAGGCGAACTACGTTGACTCTGATTTCTCGTTCCAGGCGAGAATACGTAGGCATAAAGTGCGATACTTTGCCGAGTCATTTTTATTTTCATTTTCATTTTCTTTTTCACCCTTGACCTTTAGCGTAGATAGAATAACAATCCATACCCGAAAACAAGCGTGGATCCCGTCGAGTACGACGGACGTGAGGGGTGCTAATACCTTCCCCTTGCGTAACCGACTCCCGAACCCAGGTTTTGGTTGCGATGACCATACCTTTCCCGTGTTGTGCGAGGTTTACTCTGAGCGTTTCCTTTCCCTCCCGTGGGATAAATAACGCACGGTGGCGACTCTTCTGTTCAGCCGGCGCCGATTTTCGCAGTAGCGACAGCGACGACAAGGGTTTCACGACGGAACACGTTGAAGCTAATAGCGGCGGAGCTCAAGAGATAAGTTCTTATTTACGAAATTTAGGGTTTTGAAGGGATTTTTGTGAAGTTTCTGAGGACTGTTGTGAATGTTTCTATCTTTTGTGTATCCCCCCTCTGTCTCAATTTCTGAATCCTTCTTATAGCCTGATTTCAAAAACACATTGAACAAAAGTTTTAAGACTTTCCAATTGTAATTGAAACATGTTTTTTGTTTTTGGAAAGGAAGTTAATTCGTTGTCTCTGATTCCTTCTGTTTTCGTCTCAACAAATTGAAGCCCTTTCCTTTCCTATCTGACTGTGTTTGGTGAAAGACTACTCTTCTCATTTAATCTCTTGTGTAGTCGTGTTTTTTTAATCCTTGATGAGAGAAAATTAATTAAACTTGTATGCTGGCTGCTGCTCATATTCTTTCCTTTCTTTCAGGTAATCAAAACTTAGGAGCTTACTCCTTGGGGATATTTACCCTGCGATGAAAAGGGGAAAAAAGGAACTCACGAGACTTGTTACATGCTTCTTGCAGCAAACGGGTTATTATGAACCTCAAGAACCGGCTGCGGGATTCTGAATGCCGAGCAATCCCTTCCTGATACTCGTAAGTCTTCAATACCCTGCTTACCGTTGTTGTGCTGAGAAGTAGGATGTGAATTTGTACTAGTACTTTCTATTGTCGGCAATACCGTTTGTGCAGATTCCTGGGTCAATGTGGTTTCAGGTGAAGCATCCTTAAAGTCTCCAAAGTTATCATCAAAATCGTCAATGTGATCCAAACTGGAGCCTGATGATTCAGGGGAGGTATGAATCTGATTTTCAATTGCTTTTGATGTCACATTAGGAGAGGTTTATTTATGAGAAAAGGTTATACACTTGCACAAAGTTTTGAGTACCAATAATATTCTCAATTTTCCCGCAGATGTCTTCTGCCAACTTTTGAGATTATCAGCTATCAATTTTCCAGCAAATCCTTCAGAGACTTTATATAGCGGTAACAAGACTACATGTGCATAGTGTAGACAGTCATCCCTACTACTAATCTGTAGTTGTTGAAGACTATTTCCATCTGAAAAGCATCTGCTTGAAAAGCAATTTTGCCCATTTTCTTGAGCAATAACGATACAAGTATATGTTGGGTGTTCTTAACAATAAGTTGACTATTGTCTTCACATACAGAGGAAGTAAGTGATGAAGACATGGACATGCTTCTTCCTTTTCTTGCGTTAATCAAGTCAAAAGCTTTGAGAAACCGATTCTGCTCATTCTGCTCAAAAGTAGACTAGAATGCAGATGGATCTATGATAGCAGTTTGCCCCATTAAAGAGTATGCAACACAAATAGCAAAGACAAGATTTTGGGTTATCAGGTCGCTGTTAGCATCATCTATGAGTGGCATTTCAATTGGCAGCAAAGAGGAGTGGCTATTAAGTAATCTACCAGGAGTCATCATAAAATAACTACTTAAAGAGCTTTGATGATTTTCTCTGTTGGCATTGCGTACCGAGTAGTAATTGAATATATGGTTAGTGTTCCTTTGGCACATCTATCTTGCTAATCTTCTGTTTGTAGCCTGTTTTATGGACCTTGATGCCACAGTCTAATCATCTCCTTTTTGTTTCATGTCAGGAATTGCCATAAACATGTCAGGGTCGTGTATCACTCTCTTTTCTTCTCTACGGCTTAAGAGTCACCATTGCTTCTGTTGTCTGTAACATTTAATGAGTCTGGCATCTATTAACATAAGGTTGATTATGACTCTGGCAGGTCGATGGCATACGCTTGATGATCACTTTCAAAAGCATGTTGTCAAGTTGGGTTGGAAAGGCAGGTTATACTGACCGTGAGTATTTTCTCATGCGTACCAGGTCCGACAATGCTTGGAGTTATGAAGTATTGTACATAGGTGTTGTCTTCTTGGATTATGCGGCAGTTCCATTGCGTATATATAGGAAGGTTGACAGCAGGGCGCCCTTGTTGCAGGCTTATGATGATTTAAGGTGCAGGGCGAGAACGGTCTTGTTAACATTTTTAGTTGGTATAGCAGAACATGACTGTTATGTCTTTATTGTTTTCCAGAGCTTGTAACCTTGCTTCTTTTGTAATGATGTTTTCTTTTCGAGGTGAGTTCGTAATCCCTTTTTGCGCTTTTCGTTGAAATTTTGTAGCAGGACCTCACTTATCTCACTGTTGTCCCTCAACCAATTTTAATGATGTTTGAAAATTGATGCAGGTGGTGTTAAATTCCACTTTATGGTCGAAGATACGGCTGCAGCAACGTAAACGTTGTGGATGTATAAAACCAACGAGACGACAGATTTTCTTTTGGAGGGTAACCCAGTTGATTTCTTCTCGTGACGACTACCGACATCCCGCAAGATATATGCCATTGTAACCTGTTATAGCCTCTCCTTTAACTTGTTGTATGTTGATTTGCAGGTGACGACCAAGACTCGTTGAAGAAACTATTGGCAAAAGCGCGTGACATTGTTGTTCCGAAGCATGAAGTTCCTTTGGAAATTTCTTCAAGTGGACAGAACAAAGTGTTGCAAGAGGAAACCAAAGCCTAAAACGGTGGCCTTGTACAGGAAGTTTCTTTTGTTGGCGAGATGAACAAATGAACAGGCTCCTTGTGTTGTTACCTTCCCTTTTAAAACTAATCAATAGTTTGGTATCCAAATTTCACCGCGACAGTAACACTGCATCATGACCAAAAGTCAATCGAAAGGGAGTAGTGTTAGTTGCTTCTTTGGGAGAGGTTCGACATGCCTAGAGGATCTGGTCCAATGTTTTATGCCAATTTCTAGGCTTCTTTCCTACATGTTTTTTTTATCAAACTAATCACCACTTTATTAGCTGCTTCGACTTGACCATTAGCCTGAGCATAATAAGGTGTAGAGGTTAAGAGTTTGAAACCCATCTCTTTAGCAAACCCCTGCATCTTTCAACCAGTAAAGACTGATCCTTGATCTGTTGTGATCGTTTCTGGGATTCTAAACCTATAAATGATGTATTTTTGAATAAACTCAATCACAACCTCTTGATCCACATTTGGTAAAGGTATTGCTTCACTCCACTTCGTAAAGTAGTCAATTCCTACCAAAATGTATATCTGATTCTTGGAGGATGTTGGTCGAATCTCTCTAATCAAATCCAAAGCCCAACCTCTGAAAGGCCATGGTTTGACTATGGAATACAACTCGCTTGCAGGGATATGTTGTATGCCAGCGTGAACTTGGCATTCCTGGCAGCCCTTGGTGAATTCAATAAAATCCTTTAGCATGGTAGGCCAATAGATGCCTTGTTGAAACAATAGCCATTTCATCTTATGACCTACTTGATGTGCCCCACTATGAACAGTCGAAAGGGCCAAATACGCCTCTGACTCACTAAGGCATTTAAGTAAGACTCTCTCACGGGTCTTTTTAAATAACTCATTTCCTATAAGAACATAACTTAAAGCTTGATACCTAAACTTTCGCTCTATGGACGCTGTTGGATTCTGTATATATTCGACTAAAGGCTTCCTCCAGTCTTTGCCCGTCAAGTTGTCTACTGCAAAAATCTCGAAATTTTCTTCATTAGCGTATCCAAGCTTCGTCACTTCTAGATCTGATGGGCATAATCCAACAGACATGACTTTAGCTCTAGCTTCGATTGCCTCTTGTAAATTTTCCTTCAAAACCCTATACCCAGAAGCAATCTAAGCTAATTCATTAGACGATTGATTTTCTAGTCGAGGTATGTGTCAAATGCTTACCACTTTGAATTTCTTCAGTAGTATGTTGGCTATTACAAAGTACATGATAAGATTTTCCTTAACACATTTGTACTCCTTTGTAATTTTTTTTATGACCAACTTTGAGTCTCCCATTATTCCGACTCAAGTTGCCCCCAATTCTAACAAAATCTCAAGTCTTGCTATTAAGGCTTCATACTCAGCCTCGTTGTTGGAACAAAGTCCTTCGACCTTGTACTTGAATTTTGTTGGAATTTTTTCAAGTGAAATTATTAGCACACCTATGCATGTTCCATATTTGTGGCTAGAGCCATCGAAGTATAACTTCCAAGATTCCAGTTCAACGTGATTTAAAGTGCTTTCATATATGGAGTGGTCGACTATAAAGTCTCCTACCACTTGTCTTTTAACTGCCTTTAAAGGATTATATGTTAAAGAATACCCAGTCAATGCTAGTGACCACGTACCAACTCGACTATGTAAGATAGGTTTAGACAACATATGTTTAATAACATCAAAATGAGACGAAACATAAACATCAAATGGTTTTATATATTGCTTTAATTTTGTACAAGAGAAATACAAGCATAAGCATAATTTTTCTATCATGCTATACCTAGTTTCTGCATCATTCAAAACTCTACTGATGTAGTAGATGGCCCTTTCAACACCATCCTCATCCTCTTGAGCCAACATGCTCCCTAAGGTTTTGTCTGACGCAACTATGTACAACCTCATACTCCTATTCCTACAAGGTGGTGAGAGAATTGGAGGATGACTCAAGTAGTCCTTGATCTTGTCGAAGACTTCCTGCTGATCTTGCCCCCATTTGAACCCCTCTTTTTTGAATCGAAGTAATGGTGAAAAGGCATGCGTTTTTCTGCTTAAGTTCGATATGAACCTTCTCAAGAAATTAATCTTGGCCAACAGTGATTACAACTCCTTTTTAGTTGATGGCGCTTTCGCTTCCATGATGGATTTCGTTTTATTCTGGTTGATCTCGATCCCTTTTTTGTGGACCACAAAGCCTAGAAAATCCCCTGCCTGCACATAAAACGCACATTTAAAAGGACTCATTTTAAGACTGTATCTTCTCATCCTTTCGAAGGATTATCGAAGATGGCCCAAGTGACTCTTCCCTGAAACATACTTAACCACAGTATCATCAATATATATTTGCATGAAAGTCTCTATACAATCATGGAAGATTAAGTTCATTACTCGTTGATATGTTGCCCCAGCATTTTTGAGGCCAAAAGACATCAGTACCCATTCGTAGGTGCCTAAGGCTCTAGGACATCGAAAAGCTGTTTTGGGGACATCATCTTCAACAATGAATATTTGGTTATACCCAGAATACCCATCTAACATACTAAGATACTCATGTCCTGCGGAGGAATCGACTAGCATTTCTGCCACAGGCATAGAATACTCATCCTTTGGAGTTGCAAAATTTAGATCTCTAAAGTCTATGTAAACTCTTAAAGAACCATTCTTTTTAATGACATGTACAATGTTAGCTAACCACTCGACATACCTGGCAGTGCGGATGAACTTGCATTGAAGGAGTCTTTCAACTTCCTCATTTATCTTTGAGAGAATTTATGGGGCAAACTGTCTTAGATTCTGTTTGACTGGCTTCTTCCCAGGCTTGATCGACAACTTATGTTCGACCAACTCTCTACTCAGACCATACATCTCATCATAGTCCCAAGCAAAATAGTCTTTAAACTCCTGCAGCAACTGGATGACTTCGACCTTAAGTTGTTGGTCAAGATTGGCACTGACATACGTTGGCCTTCTGGTTTCCCCCTCTCCTAGGTCAATTTCTTCTAATGGGTCTTGCGCTAGCATCTTAATGTCGTTCGCTAGCGGATCCTTTTCAAACCCCAAAGGTTCATCATCATAGGTGGCATCAAGCCTCTGGCCCTGTTCTACACCCCGAACCTTATCAGGTGGCTCTGGGTTGAAGTCCTTACCAGGACCTTCTTGGTTGAAACTGGAATTGGCCTTGATTTCCATATATTCATTAGCAACTTCCAAAGCCGTCTGTAATTTGGTTTCAGCTACGTAGGCCAAAATTCTTCTCAATGCTTCGAACTCAGTCATTGTCACTGAATTCACTTCCCCACACTGTGGGGTCTAATGCACGCTCTCCAAGGTATGAAAGCCTTTCTCCTCGCACCTACTTATCCCACCAGAAACCATCGAAGGGGTGTAAGTACAATGAGCAAAATGTTTCATCATTTGGGACAAACTCAAAATCTGCGGGGCCACAAGGGGCAATATGAGCCAGGTGCTTGTCGAACTGTCTCTTGTCGACATGATTTATGGATGCCATAAAATACCCGTGATCAGCTTCAATGTTCTCTGCTATGCCATCTGGCCTCCAAATGGTGATTCGTTGATGCATTAAAGATGGAATTGCACATATGTCATGTATCCACTCACGTCCTAAGAGAAGATTATAGTTGGCTTTTGTTTCAACTACCATGAAGACAGTAGGCCTAGTGATTGTCCCAACTGTTAAGTCAACTAGTATCACACCCAATGTAGAGCTAACTTTTCCTTCGTAATTCGAAAGAACCATATTATGTGGCTTAGTATCAATGTCTTACTTTCCAATCTTGTTCAATAAGAAATGTGGCATCAGATTTACTGTTGCGCCACAATCCACCAATATCTTGTTCACTCGTATATTCTCCACCTTCCCAGTGATGTAAAGAGGCTTCAGGTGACCTTTCATCACCTCTACAGGTTTCTCGAAGAAGGCTTTCTACTCTTCAATGCACCCATTATTCATGATATAGTAGCACACAGGCTTGTGTGCTGCCATCTCCGCTTCAGTGTAAGCATCCAAATTTTTGACCTCTGTAATTTGGTAGAAGTCCCTAGGAATTATAGATACCACATTGACTAGGATATCCAAAGAAGCATCAGACTCAGAGTCGAAGTTGTCTATCATTTCTTCATCATCTTCGACAGTCTTTTCATGTTTGTCCTCTTGAGAGGAAAACAATTTCCGCCCAACAAGCACTTTTTTCAGCAATCTTCATTTGATTCCCTCTGTTATTATCAGTAGGGACATTAGTATTGGACTTTCCTTGGTCCTTCGACTGAGCCTCCCTAAGAGCCTTTCTTCTATGTTGTTCTCTCCTCCATTGAGATCGTGACATCGGGTTTCTCCCTTTATAGGTCTCAGAAACGTGAGTAGTTTTGTTGGAGGATTGAAACTCCTTGCGATAGGTGATCGAAGAGCCCCTGTTGACGTTGAAGTTTTTCCATTTCTGCTAACCTTTCTGCCTATCCTTATTTGTTTTGACCCATTTGCCGTTAGAAAGTTCAGCAAATGGCTTGAAGGTAGCAGACCTCTCCCCTAGCGCCCTAGCCTTCGACTCAGACCCTCTTGGGTTGAAACTTCGGGGGCCATGGTTGGCCTTCTCCCACTTCCGCTTAGCCTTTCGTACCCCTTCAAGCTTCTGAGCAGCCATTTGATCGAAAATTGCGCTGCATCTGAGGCATAGCATGACACCTGATCCCTTCTTTTGGCAGCGGTGACGGAATTTAATAATGGTCTCTTCCTGTTTTGGATACGCCACTTTGTTGCGCTCTTCCTGACATCTTGCTTCATCGACCTCCATGGTCTTATGTTGTGTAATCTCGACCATATTTATGTCCCTGTCGACATCAGCAATAAGATTCAGATTGCAGAAGTCCACATCAAGGTCTTCAGCAGCCCTATCCATCTTAATAAAACTATATGCGATTTCTTGATAACCAGCATCATGTTGGAATCTTCAGTGATCCCGTCGTCCAAGCCATCAATAGATTTGTCGAAGCCATCAGCGGCCTCACTCATGAGTTTCTTCACGGCATTGATGTCAAGGCCTATAGTAACCTTGGCTAACACAACATCATTGGCGAAATCTTCAGTAATTTCCACCATATTAATTGAACAGTCGAAGTCATCAGCAACTTTAACCATATGTACTTATGTGGGCTCGGCATAATGGGCATCCACTATTTGCAACAGGTCAGAGTCAATTTTTATTTGACAGTTGCTCTTTTCTCCGAACTTCAGCCTGCCCTCCTAGATAGCATTTTGGACCAAATCCCTGAAAAGAAAACATTGAGAAGTTTTATGACCCAAAAAATTATGGTACTTATAAAATCCTCTCTTTTTTCTTTGTTCTAAAGGTGGCATTTTAGTGCCAGCAGGCACTATCATTTATCCATCTTTAACTAACAATTCAAATATTTCGTCACATTTAGTGATACCGAAAGTATATGTTTTCTTTGGAAACTTGTCATTCTTTTCAGACTCGACAAAAAAATGTCCATTCGAAGGAGCTAACATTTTACAAGCATATGGAGGACCCTACTTGAATTCAGCAACATCTATCTCATTTTCGTCGGAATATAATGGTTTATCATGTAAACCTTTGACATTTTCATTATATTCAACATAGGCTACCTTTTTACTCTTATTAAACTTAGCCTTTTCGTCTTTCAGACGTTCTAACTGTTGAACCCTATCAACTAGTTGGGCCATATCTCTTAGATATTGGGTATCCAACTTCTTTCTAATGGAGTAATCAAGGCCACCGATGGCCATTTCGACCAACTCATGTTCTGGAACTTGAGTAAAACACCTAGCCTTAAGTAATCGAAACCTATTTAGGTAATCGTCTATTGGCTCAGTAAAATTTCGTTTTATGCTAGCCAATTCCTTCAAACTAATCTTGGTTTGTCCCATGTAGAATTGTTCATGGAATAAACGTTCCAAGTGGGTCCAATTATAGATTGATTTAGGAGGTAGGGTTGTAAACTAAGTAAAAACATTTTTGGTGAGAGAACTTGGAAAATATTTTATCCTAAGACTTTCTTCATTTGCAATCTCTCCAGCCTCGTCATATACCAGTCTACGTGTTCGACAGTAGATTCAGTAGTTAAAGGGTTCGACTCTAGGAGGTTTGAGTCTAAGGGGTTCGAAGCTAAAGGGTTCGACTATCCCCTGATTTTCTAGATTTTCCTCAAGTATGTTCCCTAGGGTCCGTCGTGGAATGTTTTCCACAAAAATTGTGCCTCGAACAGGGGCTGGTACACCCATAAATTCTGCCAAGCGTGCCAATTGCACTGCTAATTGTTGGTTAGTCTAGGTAGTGTTCTGGATCAAGGGCTAGAAAATTTCCCCCATAGTTTGGGACAAGGTTTGTACCATTTGTAGGTTACTCTCATCCATTTGTTGTCTTAAACATGTTATAGAAGTATTTGTCAGACTAAGACCTTGAGTGGAATATCCCACACCTGCACTTTGACTGTTTTGACCCACATTTATCCCAGATCCTGACCCTTGTAATGGCGAAGACATTACATTCTCTGAGAATACTGGGGGAGCATTTTGGAGGCCTTGCATTATTGATGTTGGCATTCCATATGGAAGATTCCTTGGTAATGGTTGCGAAAACCCTGGAGGGGGAAATGCCTAAACGCCGAAGTTCCTCCTGGTGGAGTTTGGGGATTAGATGCTTGTGGCCCAATGTACTCCAAAACAGGTTGAGTGTAAGCCCTTATGCATGTCGACCCTGAACCTACCATTGATGGCATTGGTTCAGACATAACAGGAGGCGGTATTGGCTCTCCTGTCGAAAGAACTGAGGGTGCCACTACATCATTCCTAGACACGTTTCGAGGGTTAGTGTTACTAGGCTGGTTATTTGAATTACTTAATTGAGGATTAGAACCACTTCCTCGAGGGTTTGGATTGTTTGGCTAACTAGTATTTGTCGCCATTTTCCTAGTGTATCTTCTCCTTGGTCTCTCTTCGTTTGTAGTGGCTACTTTTCCACTTCTCAATAACATGCAAAGAAGTTTTCTCAAAGAAAAGACTAATAAATGCATATTTTCAAAATCTTAGAAAAAATCTTTATAGAAGTTAGCAGTGTCCCACTGGGTGTGCCAATTTGTTTACTGTGAAAGTTGGTAAACAACCGTTGATCTTCCAAATCTAACTTTGGTGACTCATAGGATCGATCAGATTGATTCTAGGACATGTGCTAACGATTGATTCAAAGTAAATTCTGAAGACTAAACACTTCGGCAGTGTTCATAAAGAGAAGTTTATCTAAAAGTATGGTTCAAAAGAAATGCAAGAACATTAAATCTAAAAAAAGGCTGAAGACATCAAAGAAAGGCTGAAAAATAAGACAATGCTGAAACATAACTTGCAACAAAGTAAAAGATAAATTTTTGATGAAAAGTTAAAGTAAATTGCATTAAAGTAGAAAATGGTGTTTACATCACGTACATTCTCCCAAGACTCTTTTCTCTACACGTAGATACTTTGAGTAAATCTGGAGTAACTTGTACAAAGTGAACACCCCTAATCCTATTGCTAGAACTCCTATTTATAATAACAAAACTAACCGTTGTTAACTTCCTAAAACAATTAACATATGACAAGTGTCGCACCGCATTCTTTTGTCCCTTGGATGTGCGCCACTTGTCTTATTCAGGAGCGGACAAAAATAACTACTCCCTCCTTTATTTGAATTTTAAATTCCCTTAGCATCGGACATCATCAGTATTCTTGATCAGAGGTAGCTTCCCAACTTTGAGAAATATTTTCTAAGTACAAAAAGTATCCTTTCCTTATGTGAGCACCTTCTACTTAAACCTATCATGAAGATCCAGTCGAAAACTCCTTTAAACCTCTTCAAGAGTTTAACATTCCAATCAACACTTCCAACTTAATATGAGCGTCGAATTTTTGAGCTAACACTACTCTTCCTCGAACCCAAGAGAATTTTTACATTGGTGCATATTTAGTGGGCTTGGGATTAGCATAGAATTCCGGCATGGTGTCAAGGTTAACAACTTCATTTGGAGTTACAAGAATACCCCAACCACATGCATTGATCTCCTGTACCATATCAACATATACACATGGATCTTCCAATTCTATCGTATGATCTTGAACCAGATTTCTTGCTTCCAAATTAGTATAGTATAGTTCATGGATGAAGCTTTTGAATATGTGCTCATCACATGGCTGGAAGATAAACCAGTGCCTAAGCTTTATCTTTCTCTTCAAGTGTTTGATCTTCCAGAAGCCATATGAACAATTAGTGGATAACATGTACATAGTTTTTACATGTTAGCATAATATGACATAATCATTACATTCACAATTTCCATGGATACATTGTAACAAAGAAACATTTTAGGTACGCAAATACATTACACATGCAATAGATATTTTTTCCCCATTTAAAGTCATTGAGTACCTATATGCCTCTAACATGCAAAAAAATTCCCTCATTGTTCATCCTAATATTCATTTCAAAAGTTCAAGCAAATCAATTATACCCTATCCTAAGTTATCACCATGGAGAAATAAAGTTTCACTTATTTCAACCTAAATTAAATCATTTACAACATTTTTCACAGCAAAGTCCATAATGAATGAAAATCTAGGCAAAATAGAGTAGAATGAAATACTTGAGAAATCTCTATTATTAGATTAAAATTTGAATTGATGATATATTTGCCTTTAGATGATGTTTTCTAGTGTGTGTTAAGGTCTTTTTGCAAGTGAAATAAGTTAAATGAGTGAGAAAAACTGATTGAGAAAGTTTAAATTTAAGTCTGGTCACATTTCCTAAGGTTCTAAAATAGGTCTCGTGTTAAGAGGGCTAGGTCGCGCTAGTCGAGAACTCATGTTCTAAATTTTGGGCTTTCACCTGAGCATGCTGGACGGGAAATGGCCTGGCCTATATGGACTTAGAGAGCCCATATTTTGTTGGCTTGGCATTTTTCTTTTCATCAAAGTGTTTGGATTGAAACTACCAAATTAAAGCCTAATTCTAAAGAAAACTGTAAAATGTTGTTAGTTGCCTTCTACCAATGGCTTATTTAATGTCACTAGATTGACAATGGTTAGTGTCATGTGTCACTAATTGACTTATAACTTACCTCGTGATCTTTGATTCTAACCTTTACTTATCCTTTATTAATATCCACGGGCATCCTTGTAGTCTTTATGAAGGATATTCCTAAGATGAGATGTATTTTTGGGTACTGCGTTGACATCCAATATCACATAGTCTATTGGAAATGAGAACCTGTCCATCTGTATCAACACATATTTGACTACTTCCACTGGTTTCCCACATGTTTTTGTCTTCAGTTTGCAGTTTTTTACATATGACCCTATTTACAAATACCCAATTCTTTCTACCCCTAAAAGTGACATGATATTAACACTTGCACTAAAATTAATAAGTGAATATCTAATTTTTATATTACCTATAGAGACAGGTAATATAACTACTCTATGACCAACTTCCTTCCTGGGTAGGTTCTTTATATTTTCCTTGCAGACTTCATCTTGTAATCCTTCTTCCCCTAGTCTTTCTGATATTTCTTCATTAGTTTTGACAACAATCGTCTCATCCCCAAGAACAACATTGCAATTTTCCTTTGGATTTTTCTTTGTGTTTGCATTGATTGTGTTACTTGGGAGATCTAAAAAATGCTTGGCTAATTAACCCACTTATGTTTCAAGATTTTTAATGGATACTTTAGTATTTTTGTGACTGACCATAGGCATCTGTATAAATTGATTGAGCTTATCCTCCAACTTTATTACTCTTTCATGTTTTGGAAGTGTTTGTAAGTAATGATGAAAAGGTTCTCCATTGGATGGACCAACCTCGAATATCCATCCTTAATTAAAATTGTTATTCTGTGGGAATTTGATATTCTAATATTACGCAGGCCTTTGATTTCCAACACAATCTACTTCCCCATAAGTAGGGGAAAAATCTGGTTGGATAATCTCCGCTACAGAGTTCAAAAAATGAAATATGCCTTGGTTGAGGCACTTCATGCATTTCTTCCAATTATTGCGGTTGGTTTTACAGTTGTTTGGTTAGCTCATCCACATTTTGAGTTAACAACTTATTTTGAGCCAGAATGGCATCATTGGTATTCGGTTCTATGATACCATTCTTCCTTTGGGATGGATTTGTGTTGTGTTTTCCTTGGCGATTACTGAGTGACATGCACTAAATGACCAGTGTTGCATCGTCCACACTTTTATACGTAAGAGAGCCCTCAGTGGTATCATTTAGCAGCAACTTTAGTTGTTGTTGAAGTACATTCCCGAAGATGTGTATTTGCATGAATTTGTCAAAATTGTGGTTTGGAAATCGTCTCAGCATGGACTTGTACCTTTCACATGCCTCAAAAAAAGTTTTATTACGCCTTGGGAAAACACAGTGATGATTGTCTTAGCTTCTATGAATTTATTGTGAGGAAAGAACCTGTTCAACATTTTTTACTCCAACAAGTTCCAGTTTGTCATTGTCGATATGGGTTTGCTTTGCTAATTAGAGAATGTGGAAACAATATTAGGAATACCTCTACTTTCTCATTTTCTAGAGCTCCTAACTTTCCATCAATTTTATAGAATTTCATGAGGCGCGTGTACGAGTCTTCATGATCAAATTTGCAAAAAGGGTTAGCATACAAAATTTACAATAATCATGTTTCATTTCACTTTGTCAAACATTCATTTGTGTTCTAGCGAGATGAGATCGACGTTTGGGACTATGTTACCATGACCTGCCATCATTGTTGTTTCCATTGTTGTTGCTGATGTTGTTGTCTGCTTAAGCCATGGTGCCTTGTGTTGAGACAGAAGACTCTTATAGATCTAGTCTTTGGGCTCTTTGTTTCTTTTTCATGTTTTTACTGAGGTTTTTATGCATAACTGTTCTACAAAAACCTTACCTCGCAAAAACTAGTAAAAACAACTAATTCTAAATGTTAGTGGGTTATGTTTATAAACAAAATATACAACTATTAACAGATATACACAAATATAAACAATAATTAAAATAATAAAAACTATGTTATATCTTTAAAACTATCACCAGTCCCCGACAAAGATGCCATTTTGTTGTTATTCGTAGCAAAAGTAAATTTTACAATTATCATATCTACAAAGACTGATGGTTTTAAAGACTGTTCAATTTAGCTACACTTACTCATGGTTAGCATAATCGTGGGTAAAATATCATCAGTCCCCAACAAAGAGATTTTAGCTATGCTTACTCATGGTTAGCATAATCGTAGGTAACTCTGAGAAGTCGATCTTGGAAGTATGATCTACACTGTCACTTGAGTAGCATTTTTTCCTCTAGGCTTCCTCTCTTATTCTCTTGTTGTAGAACAAAGTGAACATACTCCAATTCTATACTACCTTAATTCACTGAAACTCCCTTTGCAATGAACTAGAATTTGCTATGTATATGCTAAATTCTTGAGTTCTCGCTAGGCGCATTGTCCTTGCGCATAACGCGCCTACCCTGCTCTTCCTAGCCATCTTTTCTTCCTCTATAAGCAATGCTTGCATGTTTTCCAAGTGGCCCTTCCCGTCTTTGCTTGCCCAACACATAATCCCTTCAACTAGCAAGCTAACCATTGCTTCACCATGAAAATTTTGCAACTGGTTATGCCTTCCTGCGCTTAGTGAGGCTTGTTTCTTTAGAGTTTTGATTTGGCCTGGTTTTTTCATGTTGAAGTGCAATTTTCCAATTCATTTCATTTTCTTTTGATTAATGCATACGAGAAAATTCAAAACAAGTGTTTTCTTACTTTTAATAGATAATTAACGTATATCTGACACTTATCACCAGCATGGAGCTCATTTTTCATAACATGGAAAAAAACTCCTCAAAGCGCAATGTTGCGGTGAGAATCGTGGTACCAAGCTATTGATTAACTTGAATCTTAATTCTTAAATTCACAACCGGACTTTGATTTATCCAAAGGAAAAGTCGAAAGAAAGAAAAACCTTTTTACGCGATGTAACAACAACGCTAAAAGATTCGGGGATCGGGGGTTGATTATGCTTAGGGTAGGTATTTCACATCCTAAACATTTGTAGTATTCTATAGGAACCTTTTGTTTGTTTGCATGCTAATACTTGCTAAATGTTTGCTATGGTTTGGTATTGGGTAAAAGGTGTAGGTAAAGACCTAAGGATAGTTTCTAAGTTTGCTCGCAAGGATATCGCATCCTCTGCCTACGTATCCTAACTATGATAGAATCAGAGCAATCGTAGTTCACCTCACTAGGGATAGATGAACACTTGATTATGATCAAGGTCCAAAGGGGAACAAACATTACAATGCTTGTGTAGAGTTTAAGAAAACTCTCTAGATCTATATTGAACACTCAAGAAAGGGGAGTAAGTAATCATCTCCATGATTCTTACATCGAGTTAATCAAACTCTACCTAATTCTACATTATAAGACCAATTGGTTCTATCCAGACCAAAAGGTGGGGGGAAGGCTCTATCCAGGCCTAAAGTCCAATTGGTTCTATCCAGACCAAAAGGAAAGTTGCTTGGTTCTATCCATACCAAAGGGAAGGTTGAAGGGGAAGGTTACTCAAGATATTGCATCTTGTGCCTACGTATTCTCATTGTCCAATGAGAAATCAGAGCGGCCGTAGTTCAGGCTCGAACTAAGGAATAAGGATCAATTGGTTCTTCCCAGACCAAAAGAAGGAAGAAGGTTCTACCCAGACCCTTGAGTTTAAAGGTTCTATCCAGACCTATGAGGTTAATGAGCTATCTATGACCCAAGGGTCAATAGAGAGACTTTTCTTTGGAAGGAAAGAAATGAGGCAACTTGGATGAGAACTAAAGAGTTCCATCACTTGGGGAAATAAACTTAAAAAAGCATAAACATTCACACATGATGAATATAAGGGATATGGTTACAGCCAAGAGCAAGCACGCATATTACAATATCAATGCCATGATTTCAATCAAGATAAATGGTTACGACCAAAGCAAACATCAAGATCTTACGATATCAATGATTTCAATCAAGGTAAATGGTTACGACCAAAGCAAACATTAAGATATTACACTATCAATGATTTCAATCAAGATAAATGGTTACGACCAAAGCAAACATCAAGATATTACAATATCAAGTAATGATTTCAATCAATATAAATGGTTACGACCAAAGCAAACATCAAGATATTACAATATCAAGCAATGATTTCAATCAATATAAATGGTTATGACCAAAGCAAACATCAAGATATTACAATATCAATGAGGGGGAAGTTCTTACAAGACTTAATGAAAGGTAAAAACCAAATAGTATTCTAACAAAGAAGGGGGTACATCTTAACAAAGATGGAAGGGGATCTTAACAAAGATAAAGATGTATCTTAACAAAGATAAGGTTTCTTAGGGCTTACAAGATAACATGTATACTTACAAACATCAGGCCTAAACAAACAATGTCACAACAAATGTAAGTGAGAAGTTCAAAACTTCATGGGAGAAAACTTTCAAGTTTTAATGATGATTAAACACAAATGCTTACAAGCAAGGATTTTAAGTCAAACTCAAGTACACAAGGATGCTAACAAGCCAAAATCACAACTTTAAAATAAAACTCAAAAGAGAATGAAATTAAAGTTGGAAATGAGAAAGGGAAAGTAAGAGGGTGAAAACCCTAAAACGAAACGCAAATTCCCCATAATACAAAGTGTTTCTAAAATAATAATTTTATAATTCTTTAAGCATTATATGAAAGTATTTACTAATACAAGAATTTAGAAAAAAGAATCACTAAAAAATGAAGGAGTTATGATTTTTTGAAATTTAATGACAATTAAATAAAAATCAAATAAATCCAATATTAAAAAATAATAAATGCCTCCCCCAAGGCTTGAACCCAAGACCTTGGGGTCAAGGGCTCAAAACTTTTCCAAGTCAACCATTTTCACGCGCGTAATATTGGACGGAAAGAGAAGAGTAAAATAGCAAAACTATGAAAAATAAAAAATTGCCCAAAAATCGTACTCGCTGAGGATCGAACCAAGATCAATGGCATGGCAAGTACTTATGGACGAGGCATTAACCACTAGGATGGCGATACATCCGCTGTATCAAGTCACCCCATTAGATTTTATACCTAACAAGGCATATTTTCTAGGCAAGTTCTTGGCAAGACAAGTGAAAACTTACAAAAACGATTTGGATCCAAAACCTTCAATACTCCACCAAATTTGATGAAATTTGAGTCAAACACGCTTGATTTTTTATGAAGAAGAGAATGGTATCAACCATTTTTTTGAAATACCTCTCATACACCCAAACACGATTGATCATGCTAAAAACCAATTTAAAGTGAATTTTGAAGAACAAGGATCAATACTAATGCAATCTGGTTTGAAGAAAGATTCATGAAAGTTTCAAATGTGATATTGAATGTGTCTCAACAGAAATTTTTGTTCAAAAAATAACAGAGCAAAAAATGGTATGGTGAGTTGCAAAGGGTGAAGTTTGTGTGAACATAACTCAAAACAGCAAGGCCATAACCTTAACCAACACAAACTCAAACTGTCAAGAGTTTAATGCAAGTTGGATCAATCACTTATGAACTTCTAAAACAATACTGCCAGCAATGACCTGAAGTTTGGGGGGGCTGTCAAGCCATAGCAGTTGGCTTGCTGCATTGTATCATGACAAGTCTTGACATGAATAACCAAAACAAAGACCTATGGTGCTAACAAGCAGCTCATGACAGGAAATCAAATATGACTGACCAATCAAGGTAATACACAAAGCCACACATACATGCTTAAAACAGTTGACCAATAACAATTTAGACATGTTTAATAACAATTGGTATTTATAAAATTGGACAATCCTAAACATCATACTCTTAAATCATGCATCAAGGGTCCAAAAGAACATCCAATGGTGGTTCTAGCAGCAATGTCTTGGTGTTTCAACAACATTCATTGAGGAATTCCAAATATCAAAGCTTCAATAGTAAGTTGTAACAACAAGCCAAAAGCAACAGTCAAGCAAAATTGTTTTGAAAATTAACAAATTGATGAGTAAAAAATGAACATAAGCAGTAACAAGTCTTGGTGCTCATCTATGTCAACATTCTCATTAATTCAACCAATCACCAATTTGTCAAACACAAACCATCATAGTTCCAAAATTTACATAGACCAAAGTGATGAAGAGACAAAATAGCTATGTGCCAAGACAATGTTGATCATCCATGTGAATCATCTCAACAAAGGCAAACATATTTGCCTAATGAACTGAACAACCAATGCAAACATGTTGACAGAATTCTTGGTGTTTTAATCAACATTTGTTGATGAACTCCAAATAATTATGCCTTCACAAAGACATAGTGATAACACGAAATCATATAGATGTTTTCAGGCATAATTCAACTAAAGTCTAACCGCTTTCGATCCGATTTCGGGTTATTTCCGTGTATTTGTCTGATGTTTTGTAGGTATTCAACGATCACGTCTAAACAAGGCAACATGAAGAAAAGAAGCAATCTCAGATGAAATATGGACGAAAAAGGAGTGAAAACGCAATGAAAAGCGCAGCAAGTTGTTTTTGCTGATGTGACGACCGTCACAGCTTCATGACGACCGTCACACGGGTGACGACCGTCACACCTTGTGACGACCGTCATGCAGGCAAAAACGCCCCACTCAGATTACACGTCAAAGAATCAGTTTCAATTCCCACAGAGTGGACCACTACTCCCTAAATTATCTGCCTCAAGGTCCATCATCTTCAGAGATAACCGTTGGGATTCCACTTCTATAAAAAGGGAAGCAGAGGACTTCAGAAAGGGAGCTGCATTCATACCACGAAGTGTTGCCGAATTTACTTTCCAGAGCATTATTTTCCAGTTTTATTCTCATTCGTTTCTCTTTACCTTTCCTTATTCCCATTTCCGCTCTTCTGTAATTTCTATTGTACTGTACGATCAAATTGGCACTAAAGACCAGAATCCTGCCGACATCTGTGGAGGATCTGCCCAAAGGCCAATTGGCATATTTACTGGTTTTCATTTTGATCGACTTCAGTTTTATTATAATGCAAATCATTATTTATTGTTTTTATTTATATTTTATCTTTCCCAAATCCATGTCTAGCTAAACTTAGGTAATCGATATGTAGTAATAATTCGAATGGGATTTGATAACAACTGGCTGAAAAACTTTCTTTTCACAAAAGTAATCTATGGTCTGAGTGTTTAAAATTGATTCACTGAATAAACTTCGTCGCGAAAGCGAGAACTTATTTAAAAGTAGTTTTGCCACGAAAGTGGGAAATTAAGTATGATACAAACCAACAAGCGAAAGCTGCGGTAAGGTCAGATAGTAAACACTAGGCATTTGTTTTAATAACAGCGAAAGCACTTTAAAATGAATTAGAACTTAGAGATTTCCAAAAAATAATTTTAACCCCGAACGGGATACGAAAGTGTATGTTTGGCCCTTAGGATTATGATTAGCGTCAATAACCATCGTGAGGCGAGAGTTTTCAAATCTCCATTTTCTGCTTGAATAAACTTTGAAAATTATTTCATACGCCATAACTTATCAAATCCCTGAAGAACACAATTACTACGTATCGATTTAATTAATTATAATCTAAATAGTAATCTTAGTTCCCTTTTAGTGACAATCTTATTCCCTTAAACATATTCTACCTAGCTAAACATAGTAACTCCCGAGAACACTAGTTTGATTACGAGTCCCTGTGGGATCGATATCTATTATTACTACGCGATAGACTGTGCACTTGCAGTTAGTTGTATTAGACATAGAAAGTCGCGATCAAGTTTTTGGCGCTGTTGCCGGGGACCCGTTTAGTCAATAGTGTAACCTTCTGTTACGCCGTATAGACTAGGTTAACAATTTTCATTTTTCCTTTACTAGTTTTGTCGATTGTATGCCAAGAAATCGCCCGCAAAGCGATATCGTAAAACCTTCAGTCGCAGAACTAGAACGCTTCTTACATTTAAGAAGTAGAATCATTGAGTACCAACTCAAACAACTCAAACATAACACTCCCGGACCTCTCACTCCCATTCCCAAATCAGAAGAAGAAGAAACAGAGATGGCTGAAGGACCTCCGAACAAACCGCTGAAGGCATACGCTACACCATCTCAGATGGAGCCTAGAAGTAGCATTGCTGCCCCAGCTATAACCCGAAATGATTTTGAGCTGAAACCGTCATTGCTGTCAGCTGTACAACAAAACCAATTCTCAGGAAACGCAACTGAGGATCCGAACGAACATCTAACGAAGTTTGTACAATACGCAGACACAGTGAAAGCAAATGGAGTAACTCCAGACGCGATAAGACTTCGTCTTTTCCCATTCTCTCTTAGAGACAGAGCGTGGACATGGTTACAATCGTTACCATCCAACTCCGTTACGACGTGGGAGCAATTGAAGAACGTCTTCTTAGCGAGATATTTTCCACCAAGCAAAACTGCTATGCTTAGAGCTCAAATCAACGGATTTCGACAGAAAGATACTGAATCTCTTTACGAAGCATGGGAACGATTCAAAGATATGATGGGAACATGTCCTCACCACGGTCTAGAAGACTGGGTGACAATCCATACTTTCTATAATGGGCTTCTATACAATACTAGATTGACAATAGACGCTGCCGCGGGCGGTGCACTTATGGATAAGCCATACGATGAAGCCTATCAATTAATAGAAAACATGTCACAAAACCATTGCCAATGGGGAGGTGAACGCACTCCAACTGAGAAAACCACAGCGAAAGGTGGGATGTACGAAATCAGCAGCCTTGAAAAGTTCAATGCTAAAGTAGATGCTCTAGCACAGAAAATCGATAGTCTGACCGTTAACCCCACTGCAACTGTCGCTGCAGTAACTCCAAATTGCTAGTTATGCGGAAGCACCACTCATAATGCACCCGAATGCCCATTGCTAGCCGGATTCCCGCCAGACCAGGTAAATTATGCTAAAGGAAATCCCTACGCAAATACCTACAACCCAGGTTGGCGAAATCATCCAAACTTTTCTTACAAAAGCGAAAATGCATTGCAAATGCCTACTGCTTCGCCAGGATATCAGAAACCAACTGCTCAAAATGCACCTAGGAAGTCAAACCTCGAATTGATGATGGAAATGTTCATAGCAACTCAAGCTCAAACAAACAAAGAATTCCTGAATCAAAACATACACACTAGCGAGCAAATTAAACAGTTGACAGGAAAAGTAGACGCTTTAGCCACCCACAACAAAATGTTAGAAACTCAGATATCACAAGTGGCTCAATAGCAAGCATCTGTTGCCGCACCTGTTGGCACATTTCCTGGACAACCCGAACAGAATCCAAAAGGCCAAGCAAATGCTGTAATACTAAGAAGTGGAAAAGAATTGGACGAACCGATCGATCCGAGGACCGAAAACTCAGCCATGCAACAGAAACCAACTGAACAAGCAGAAAAGGAATCTGAGTTAGAGAAGAAGGAGGACAACGAGAAGGAGGACACCGAAAGTGAAAAAACTCAAGCACCTCCAGCGCCATATAAACCACCTATTCCTTATCCGCAAAGACTAATAAACTCCAAAACTTCAGGACAGTTTAAGAAATTTGTAGAGCTCCTTAAACAGTTGAATATTACTATTCCTTTTACAGAAGCAATAACTCAAATGCCGTCATACGCTAAATTTCTCAAAGAAATCCTGTCGAATAAGAGAAAGATCGAGGATAACGAAATAGTTACACTTACTGCAGAGTGTAGCGCTATTATTCAAAACTGCATGCCTCCTAAATTAAAAGACCCAGGTAGTTTCTCCATACCCTGCGTCATAGGAAAGTTCGTAATAGACAAAGCTCTATGCGATTTAGGAGCCAGTATCAGTGTTATGCCCTTATCTATATGCAAAAAGCTGAATATGGGAGACCTCAGGCCAACCAAAATGTCCGTTCAATTAGCTGACAGATCAGTAAAATACCCCGTCGGAATACTGGAAAATGTTCCAGTACGCATAGGATAATTCTACATTCCATCCGACTTCATAATTATGGACATCAAGGAGGACACTGTAACCCCAATTATCCTAGGAAGACCATTCCTAGCTACAGCCGGAGCGATTATAGACGTGAAGAAAGGAAGGCTAACATTCGAAGTAGGAGAAGAAAAGATAGAGTTCATTCTCACCAAGTTCTTACAAGCACCAACAATAGACGACACCTGCTATTTAGTAGACGAAATCGACGAATGCATAAGAGAACTTGAAAATGAAGAGACCACGTATTCAGAAATAATAAAGATTCAAATACCCGATATTTCTGAAGACGATAATTGGCTTAAACCGTACAAAGACGACAGCCTAAGCGAAAGCTTAGCACTGACCCCAAACCATATGCCAGGTCCGAAGAACCCATCTTTAGAACTTAAAACACTACCCAAAAACCTCAGATATGAATTTCTAGACGATGAACTAAAAAGACCAGTGATAGTCAACGCCGACTTAGGACAACCAGAAACCGAAAAGTTATTAGAAGTCCTAAAGAAGTACCCCACCGCGTTAGGCTATAACATAAGCGATTTAAAAGGTATAAGCCCTTCGATCTGTATGCATCGAATTACAATAGAGGAAGACTCTAAAACCTCTCGAGAGCATCAGAGAAGACAGAACCCCATCCTGAGCACTGTAGTCAGAGATGAAGTAAAGAAATTACTAGATGCAAGAATCATCTATCCTATCTCCGATAGTGAATGGGTTAGCCCAGTTCACGTCGTACCAAAGAAAGGAGGAGTCACAGTAGTTAAAAACGAAAAAGGCGAATCAATAACAAAAAGAGTCGTGACTGGAAGCAGGATGTATATTGATTATAGGAAGCTTAACAAGGCTACGCGCAAAGATCACTTCCCGTTACCCTTCATAGACCAAATGTTGGAAAGATTAGCCAAACATTCATATTTCTGCTATCTAGATGGTTACTCAGAATTCTTCCAAATTCCCATCCATCCTGATGACCAAGAAAAGACTACATTCACCTGTCCTTACGATACTTTTGCTTACCGCCGAATGTCGTTCGGACGATGTAACGCTCCAGCAACCTTCCAAAGATGCATGATGGCAATCTTCGCAGATTTCATAGACGACATTATGGAAGTATTTATGGATGATTTCTCGGTATGTGGACAAAGTTTCGAAGGATGCTTACAAAACTTAGAAATGGTACTAGAACGTTGCGTAAAAGTAAACCCCGTCCTAAATTGGGAGAAATGCCATTTTATGGTCCGACAAGGAATAGTTCTAGGACACGTCATATCAGATAGAGGGATTGAGGTAGACAAAGCTAAAATAGAGATTATAAAAGATCTCCAACCTCCAAAATCCGTACGAGAAATACGGAGTTTCCTAGGACATGTCGGTTTCTATAGAAGATTTATAAAAGATTTCTCGAAAATCACAAAACCTCTGAACGGCCTGTTAATGAAAGATGTTGAGTTCGTCTTCGACAACGATTGTCTAAAAGCATTCGAAACATTGAAATCAGCCCTTATCACCGCACCAATCATGCAACCACCCGATTGGCGACTACCGTTCGAAATCATGTGCGACGCGAGTGATTACGCTGTAGGCGCAGTTCTAGGACAAAGGAAGGACAAGAAACTCCATGCCATCTACTATGCCAGTAGAACCTTAGATCCTGCCCAAATGAACTACGCTACCACAGAAAAGGAACTTCTAGCAGTTATATTTGCGCTTGACAAATTTCGTTCTTACTTAGTAGGAGCAAAAATCATCATATACACAGACCACGCTGCCATAAGGTACCTAATAAGCAAAAAGGATGCCAAACCAAGACTATTGAGATGGATCCTGTTACTACAAGAGTTTGACTTAGAAATCAAAGATAAAAAAGGAACCGAGAACGTTGTTGCAGATCACTTATCCCGAATAGAGGGCATCAGACATGAACCAGTACCGATAAATGACGATTTCCCGTACGAACGTCTGATAGCCAAATTAGAAAGTGACACGCCCAATTCAACTCGGAAGCTCCAGAATTCGAAAAAGCCGTAGAAGCCGCTTATGCCCAAGTCACATTACCTTGGTATGCTGACATCGTTAATTACCTCGCTGCGGGTGTGCTTCCACCGGATCTTACTTATCAGCAAAAGAAGAAATTCTTCCACGATCTGAAACACTATTATTGGGACGAACCCCTACTCTTCAAGAGAGGGGCCGACAACATATATCGTCACTGTGTCCCAGAGGAAGAAATAGAAAATATTATTTCCCAATGCCACTCAGCACCATATGGTGGTTATGCTAGTACGTCCAAGACGTGCGCTAAGATTCTCCAAGTCGGCTTATTCTGGCCTAATCTCTGGAAATACGTTCACATCGCTGTGCAAAAGTGCGATAGATGCCAACGAACTGGCAACATCTCACGACGCGATGAAATGCCTCAGAAAGGAATCTTAGAGGTAGAAATCTTCGACGTCTTGGGAATAGATTTCATGGGACCATTCCCACCTTCTTTTGGAAATAACTACATACTCGCCGTTGTCGATTACGTGTCTAAATGGATAGAAGCCATAGCTGCTCCAACAAACGACGCACGAGTAGTAATCAAACTCTTCAAAAACACAATCTTTCCTAGATTCGGTGTACCCAGACTCGTCATTAGTGACGGAGGATCTCACTTCATATCGCGAATATTCGATAAACTTCTCTCTAGATATGGAGTTCGGCACCGAGTAGCTACACCCTATCATCCGCAAACTAGCGGACAAGTAGAGGTCTCGAACAGAGAAATAAAACAGATCTTGGAAAAGACTGTCGCTACCTCACGGAAAGATTGGTCGTCGAAACTACAAGAAGCTTTATGGGCTTATAGGACCGCATTTAAGACACCAATAGGAACTACCCCCTATAAATTAGTTTACGGTAAATCCTGCCATCTCCCTGTAGAGTTAGAGCATAAGGCCTTTTGGGCCATTAAAACACTCAACTTCAACTACACCGAGGCAGGAGAAAAGCGAATCTTGAACTTACACGAGTTGGAAGAACTTCGATTAGACGCTTACGAAAATGCCCATATCTACAAAGAATGAACTAAAAAGTGGCATGATAAACGTTCAATCAGTAAACAATTCAGTGTGGGAGACATCGTATTGCTCTTTAATTCACGATTAAAACTCTTCCCAGGTAAACTAAAATCTAGGTGGTCTGGACCCTATGAAGTGACTAAAGTACTTCAGAGTGGAGCTGTTGAAATTACCGATAAGACGAATGCACCATTTATCGTAAACGGGCAACGTCTAAAACATTACAATAAGAACGACAACAGTCCTCAAGTCAGCAATATAACATTGCTTGAGCTTCCAGCTCAGACACCCGCATAGCTTCTCACCAAGCTATCGTCAGGCTTTAGACGTTAAAAACATCGCTTATTGGGAGGCAACCCAAATTTCCCTCGTTATTGCATTTCATTTTTCTTTAAAAGTCCACTTTGAAAATCCAACAAAAATCCTAAACTTATAATTACTACTACTTTCCACTTTCGTTTGTTTTCATATTCTATTTTATTTTTTCTCTTTTGTCTTTTGTTTCTACCACTTTTCGTTTCTAAAAATCCTGACTCCAATTTTCTGTTTCAAACTTTTCAGGATTTTTAAAGTCTTCAAAACATTCCTTCTGTTTTCTCCGAATTACCTGCGAGTATGGCCGAATACGACTTCACGAAGGTTCACTTCCGAGGACTCGCTCAAAAGGCAAGATTTGCAGCACTGACCGAAAGAGAATTCGCCTTAACGCTGTATTATGATAAGGCTACTATGGATAAACTAGGGATCACAGATAGCATTTAATACCTGTTCAATCAACTAGGTTGGGAGAACACTGCTCTGAAAACACGTTTCGCTACCTACAAGGATCTTACCTATGAATTCCTTAGTTCTTTCAGATACACACCCAACTATGGTTTTGGATCCAGCTCAGAGTTGATTACCTTCAGATTGTTTGGAATGGACCAAACCCATAGCCGGATGTCACTAGCTAACCTCCTAGGATTCCCTAGCGGACCGCATGTGTTCATCAGTGCAGAAGATGACGATATTGATTTTGAACTCGATCAATTCTGGGGTAGAATCACAGGCGACTATCCCCCTGAACCAGCCAGAATGCATAATGATGACATTCACAACCCAGCCTTCAGATACTTCTATAAGATACTAGCTCACACCTTGTTTGGAAAAGAAGAAAATATTACTGCAGTGTCTAAGGAGGAGTTATTCATCATGTTCTGTGCTTCTCAGGGACGGACAGTAAATGCAGTGCCTTTCATGATGAGATCTTTCAAACGCCTCACGCTGGAACCTCAGACACCTATTCTTATAGGAGGCCTGGTAACAATGATTGCCCACGAGCTTGGCCTTAGATTCCATTTAAATGCCAGCACTCGTTTTGGTACCATCTGACCCATGAACATACAATTCTGCTTTAACAGGCGCATCTTAGGAACTATGGGACATGGACCGTATGAGTACCTTATTAACGAAAAACCAGTACAGCTATTCACACTGCCTGATCATCTGATGACAAGCATCCACAACAAGGATAACTGGCTCTACGAATTGGATGAGCCTATGGGACCTCCTTCACCACAGTCAACACCCTAGAACTATATGTATGACAGTGACCACATCTCTGAGGCACACGACTATATGTACTATGAGGACGCTGCATCTGAAACTAAAGTAGACCCTACGACTCCTCCACACTACAATACTTATCCTGAGCCTATCCCTGAGGAGACCACCGACAAAATGGATGTCGTGTTACTCAGATTGGACGACATTGATAAAGCTCTGACTAATGTAAAAGCTGACATCGCAAGCATGCACGGCGAACTGGTAGGCTTCATGGATCTAGTCTGC
The DNA here is from genome assembly GCA_963859935.3 of Lathyrus sativus. Lineage (NCBI taxonomy): Eukaryota > Viridiplantae > Streptophyta > Magnoliopsida > Fabales > Fabaceae > Lathyrus > Lathyrus sativus. The sequence continues at coordinate 380,586,915 of OZ012739.1, forward strand.
GACCAACTCGACTACTATTCACAGAAATTCGATGATTTGAAGGCACGAAAAGATTAGTTATTAGTTCTTAGCAGTAGTTTCAGTTTAGTTTAGTCTAGTTTAGTTTCATTTAATCATTTGGATTTTCCGCATTGTTAGTTTTCTTTATGTACTACATACAATTGTTTCAATTCTATGTTATTTCAATTCTAGTTTTTATTCAATTACTCTGTTTTTGCATTATTCGTTGTTTGTTGGTTGTTATATTACATCACCGTATCAATACTAAGCCTTAAAGTCACTACGAGTACGCCCTCAAAGCAAAATTCTGCGTTCTGCAGATTTTGCTGCTGTGACGACCGTCACAGCCTCATGACGAACGTCACGCGGGTGACGACCGTCACACCTACGTGACGACCGTCACGCAGTCAGAAACTGATATCTGATAAAACAGGGTTCGTGTTCTCTTCCACTTCCCCCCATTATCACTTTCAATCATCCTAACTCCTACCCCACTACGAATTTTCGTCCTCCCCACATTGAACTATAAATTTCAACTCCAAATTCAACCTCCAAACCACACTTCTGTCAGTTTTTCCCTCTCTGCAGAAAAACCCCAAACCTCAGAAACCTCTCCATCTTCCAACAATGGCAAGGAATGCAGAAACCCCAGATATCAGTAACATCACCTTCAGTGAAGGCGACTTAGGCGAAAGACAGCGAGCAAACTACATTGCATTTCATCAGAGGTCGCTCCAGCCGACTCATTATCCGCACCTTCCATCGCTTACGGAGCTCGGACTCCTTGAAGGTGTAACCTGGATGCTTCAAAGAGCAGGCATCTGGCACCTCTGCACCAACCCACAGCCAACATACGAACAATTCACTCTTGAGTTCTTGAGTTCGTTCACTTACGCCACATCCAGCGGCGAACTTAACCAGCACACAGGTGTCGCATGCTTCCGGATGTTTGGCGTCAACTATCAGGTGAATCAAAATCAGATTGCCAGCATCCTACAGCTACCTCGCGGTGACAACGCTCATCGCCGCATCACCGATCAGTTCTAGCACGAAGCCTTCGCGCTGTGGTATCAGTTGACCGGCCTCAATGCCGATGGTTGGGACTCCCTGCACGCCACTCATATCCATAACCCAACCATCAGGTACTTTCACAGAGCGTTGAGTAACACTATCTTTGCCAGAGACAGCAACCACAAAGTGAACTCCAAGGAGCTCTTCTTTCTTTATTGCGTCTTCAACAATGAACCTGTCAACGCTGCCCCGTTTCTGCTGGCTCACATTCAGGCCAACTGCAACCGTGGCTCGAAGCCATTCTACTTTGGCGGGATTGTCACCGCTATTGCACTTGGGCTGAACCTTGGCGACCGCCTCCAGCACCTCCATTCCATCCCTTCGGTGTTCCTTGACACCGACCACTGCAGAGCCTCCCATCTCATCCGCTCCCGAGCTGACGGCAAATACCATCCGGTTGTGCGTGGCAAGACCGTCCGAAGCATCATCCTTCCGTCCCGCACCCGCATCCATCCAGAGGACCGTACCAACTGGTTGTTCGACCTCATTGCCCCTCCTGCTGCCGCTGTTCCTACTCAGGATCACACTCACGATTCCGACGATGAAATCCAAGCTGAGTTGGACCGGCCCGAGCAGCCAGAGGCATCGCAGCCTCCTCCTCCCGTAGGTACATCCTCCCGCCGCCGCCGTCATCATCCCGTGCCAGACTACACAGAAGAGGACCTCCGCCGCTCCCTAGACCAGCAGGCACAGATACTCACGATGCTGCAGCAGCAGAATCAGCGAGCTGACCAGTTCGAAGCTTGGCACCGGACTCAAATGTAACAACTTCACACCGGCCAAGCTACGATCACTGAGAGCCTAGCGAATCTGACCTTGCAGGTCGAAGGACTCCGAGACACCGTCTACCACACCGGAGCTATGAGCTATGAGGACAGAGTAGCCCTTGCTAGAGCCAGAGGACGCCAGCGCGGACGTGACAGAGGCCGAGACTAGATTTTCATTTTTTCCTTCATTGTTTACTATATTTCAGTTATTTGTATTTTCATTTTCAGTTGTATCTCCCTCTCGCATGCTTCAAGAATCAGTGAGGACACTGATCGAGATAGTATGGGAGCGGAGCCTTATTTCCATTCCACTGTACTCTAAATTTCCTTTATTTTCTTTATGTCCATTTCACTGCACTTTGAATTTTAGTAATTTCTATTTTTACACTTTCCATTTCTAGAAAATAAAGCTCGTCTATATTTTTTCACGTTACGCAAACAACCCCCACATTATTCAACGTAAACAAAAATTTTAGTTCGTTCCTTAAAAGCAAAAGCACCACGAGAATGCACCTGAGTTCAAAACAAGTTTTGAAACTCCGAGGAAACGACAGTTCTAACAAAACCAGTATCGTTCAGACACCTTAAGATCTCTAGTTTATGCGAGTCGGTTTCACCACCTACGTGTACCAAAGTCTCAAGTGTCTACGCAAACCCAACCCCAAGTAGTTTATACTAGCAGTCAGCACCATCCTAAAAACACTTCTAAGCAAACGACCGATGCAAATAAGTGTATGATCTCCAAAAAGATGAAAAATCATGAAAAGAGAGCTAAAAAGCCCAAGAATATAAGATACGTTTCCTTCTAAGTTAGGTGCTCCTCACCCGAGCATTTAGCCCAACGGCACGAAAAACTCATTGAAAATCAATGACATAAAATTATGATCAATGAAGAAGATCAAAAACAGAAATGAGATCATATTCACTAACAGGTCGACTTGCCATGAAAGTGTGCGGACAACGGGCTTAATGTGATTGCGCTAGAACAAACAGGGTGAACTTGCCGCGAGAACCTTGACACCAAGATACAGTAGCATGACTGAGACCGATTTGCATAAAAAGGAGACCTCCGAAGACTTGTAGTCCAGTGTCGTCATGATACTCGTCTTGTTCCTACCAAGAATCCCGGTTTTTCCAAACTCTGTGAACGAAGAAGTTGCCTCGTGCCTGCCGACTTTTCCATGTTTTACTTGAGGACAAGCAAAGATTCAAGCTTAGGGGAGTTTGATAACACGAAATCATATAGATGTTTTCATGCATAATTCAACTAAAGTCTAACCGCTTTCGATCCGATTTCGGGTTATTTCCGTGTATTTGTCTGATGTTTTGCAGGTATTCAACGATCACGTCTAAACAAGGCAACATGAAGAAAAGAAGCAATCTCAGATGAAATATGGACGAAAAAGGAGTGAAAACGCAATGAAAAGCGCAGCAAGCTGTTTTTGCTGATGTGACGACCGTCATAGCTTCATGACGACCGTCACACGGGTGACGACCGTCACACCTTGTAACGACCGTCATGCAGGCAAAAACGCCCCACTCAGATTACACGTCAAAGAATCAGTTCCAATTCCCACAGAGTGGACCACTACTCCCTAAATTATCTGCCTCAAGGTCCATCATCTTCAGAGATAACCGTTGGGATTCCACTTCTATAAAAAGGGAAGCAGAGGACTTCAGAAAGGGAGCTGCATTCATACCACGAAGTGCTGCCGAATTTACTTTCCAGAGCATTATTTTCCAGTTTTATTCTCATTCGTTTCTCTTTACCTTTCCTTATTCCCATTTCCGCTCTTCTGTAATTTCTATTGTACTGTACGATCAAATTGACACTAAAGACCAGAATCCTGCCGACATCTGTGGAGGATCTGCCCAAAGGCCAATTGGCATATTTACAGGTTTTCATTTTGATCGACTTCAGTTTTATTATAATGCAAATCATTATTTATTGTTTTTATTTATATTTTATCTTTCCCAAATCCATGTCTAGCTAAACTTAGGTAATCGATATGTAGTAATAATTCGAATGGGATTTGATAACAACTGGCTGAAAAACTTTCTTTTCACAAAAGTAATCTATGGTCTGAGTGTTTAAAATTGATTCACTGAATAAACTTCGTCGCGAAAGCGAGAACTTATTTAAAAGTAGTTTTGCCACGAAAGTGGGAAATTAATTAAGATACGAACCAACAAGCGAAAGTTGCGGTAAGGTTAGATAGTAAATACTAGGCATTTGTTTTAATAACAGCGAAAGCACTTTAAAATGAATTAGAACTTAGAGATTTCCAAAAAATAATTTTAACCCCGAACGGGATACGAAAGTGTACGTTTGACCCTTAGGATTATGATTAGCGTCAATAACCATCGTGAGGCGAGAGTTTTCAAATCTCCTTTTTCTGCTTGAATAAACTTTGAAAATTATTTCATACGCCATAACTTATCAAATCCCTGAAGAACACAATTACTACGTATCGATTTAATTAATTATAATCTAAATAGTAATCTTAGTTCCCTTTTAGTGACAATCTTATTCCCTTAAACATATTCTACCTAGCTAAACATAGTAACTCCCGAGAACACTAGTTTGATTACGAGTCCCTGTGGGATCGATATCTATTATTACTATGCGATAGAATGTGCACTTGCAGTTAGTTGTATTAGAGATAGAAAGTCGCGATCACATAGCCTTTACCAGCAAGTTATGGAAAACAGGTTAAGACACAAACAAACCAGAAAGTTTTGTCTGAAGATAAGAGAAGCAACATGCTCTTAAAATAAGCAGAATGCAAACAAGGTTCAATATAAGTAAGTAATAACTTAACTATAGTTCAACAGCCTAGCCATAAAGAAAACTAACAAGATCCAAATCAAATCACAGGCTGCTGTGAAGTCACAACCCCCTCAACCAAACAGAGACACAAACTTAGCCCCTATAGGTGCAGCCACAAAATTATGTAAACACACACTCATGACAGTAAGAAATTGGCTATCAACCTTAGTTCTAATCAAAACACCTTAGATGGAAACCATAGCGTAAACCAACCTAGAACTAAGTAACACTAGGTCAAGGACAAAGTACCCCAAACAAAAGAGTCAAGAGACTCAAGGTATGTCAATATGATTTAGACAGGTTTAAACACAAATTTTAGCAACAGTCCTAAACAAAGCTCTAATGATAATCCACAATGCAAACTTTAATGATAGCTACTAAACAAAAACTAAACATGAAGAACAAATTTGACAAAAAAGATCATTAGTTCAATATAACAATATCAATCCCAATGCACCAATATTACAGTCAGTAGTACTTTCATAAAAGTAACAACATATCCACATTTCCCTAGTGACAGTCATACATTCATTTGCACATGAGTTGATAAACTCAAACCTCACAATAACCTTTTGACAACATGGTTGATTTGAACATAAGAATGTCATCATACCTTTAATCATGTTTCACACAATAGGTTATAACCTTCTAACAACATAAACAGGTATGAAACATCAACAAGCACAATCTATCATAACAATGCCAAACCTCAAAGATCAGATGCATCATATGTTTCACATGTCAAACATGAGTTTATGACAATAAATGCAAGCATATTCAACTCATGGTACACAATTTTGGATAATGCATACACATAAGAAGAAAGCAAGAGTCATAGGTCACCTACCTCTTGTAGACTTCCAAAAGCAAGCTAGCTGCCAAGAAAACCAGAGATCCTTTCTTTTGAACAAGTTTGTGAAGCTTACTTCCTTTTGAAGAAACAAGCAAATCTTGAGGATAGTTTGAGCAGATGAGGTTCCAGCTGTTGTTTGAAGTTTCAGACAGTTGGTATAACACAAATGGAAGGTGTTTAAAGTGTCAAAGCGGTTCAAACTGTTTTAGGCAGTGAGTTTTATCACTTTGTGCAGAAAAGTCAAACTAATGGGTGTGAGAAGTTGACTTTTGGTTTTGTGAAGTTTTTGATAGAAACAAATGTTGGGACACCTTATAATGATGATTTTCAGTTTGTGTGAATGGTTTTTATGGTGGTTTTATGGCTAAAAGGGATGCTGGTGTGAAACTTGCAACAAGGCAATTTTGGTGATTTTGTGACTTTCTTTACTTACAAGTAAGGAAAGATAGAATGAGAGTTGTATTTTCTCTTGGGTTTTAGAGGGATCTGGTGTAAGTTTAGAATAGAGGGAACCTCTATTTATAGGCAAAATGAAAGGTGAGGACAGATCTGCACAAGTGGTTTTGCAAGATGGTTTTGGTGAAAAATCTTTGTGAATCCAAGTGTGATTTACTTTCTGCGGATGAGGCTTGTTTCCAAGGTGTTTAGACCCCTAAAAGCAGCTAACATTAAGTTGTGAGAAGTGACTAAAGAGTGAGCAAGGACAGCCCACCCGCTGCAGCCACCAATGCTCTCTCTCTCCTTGTGTAACTTTTGCATTTTTTCTTATTAAACTAATGTGTCTTGTCAAGAACTTGAGATTTACTTGGATTCTTATATGATCCAGTCCACATTACACCCTAATACATCTCATCAGAGGTCATTCCATGGTTAGAGATGAAGTTCATAGTTGGAAATCAAGTCCATGTTGGGTTTTGACAAGTTGACAAACTAGTGTACAAACCCAACTTTCTCAATTCGAAACTCTCAGCTCACATGGGATATGGAAGAGTTCTAGTACTTTCTGGAAAGCTATCATGGAGCTCTACAACTTTCATGTTTTTGGAATTTTCAAATTCCAAGTGGAACTAGGTCAAAAGACCCCTCAAAGTTGGCTGAAAACATGATTTGCAAGGCCAGAAACAGAGAATTTTTCTAAGTGTTTTCTCCCTCTTGTGATGATTTTGGCTATAACTCCAAATCTATGCATTTTTTGCCCATGGGTCAGTTTTGCACTCTTGTAGGTCTTGCCAATACCTTTGCAACAAGCTTTGAACCCACTCATTTGGGTGTGTGGTTAGGGAGTTATGGTCTTGCCCCTTTCAAAACCCTAATTTCCCGATTTTTCCGATTACTCCCCAATCCTTGATCCAATGGCCATGAAACTTCATGGATAGGTGTAATATGTTACTAGGAACACTTTTTCTTCATACTTTGAGGTCAATTTCCTTATGATTGAAGAGTTGACTTTTCGGTCAACCGAACGATCGATTGTTGATGTTCCGGGTCTTCTGAGGCCTTAAAACTTCTTGAGTGGACTTCACTAATCCATATGAACTTCATGGACCATAATTTCCTCATTGGAATACCTTTTACACCAAAAGTCAAACTACGGTTGACTTTTCCTGATCGGAAACCCTAATCGGGGATCCTGCACTGCATTGTTCTTGATATTTGGGTGACAACATCAAATTGGATTCATAATTGCCCCAATGGAGTATCTTTGATGATGTGGATACTTGTTTCATGGAGAATCAATCCAACACATTGACTGATTAAACCGTCGAGACTTTAATTCCTGACTGTACGGAACCCTAATTCACCTGTATCTTAATAAAGAAAAACTTGATATAGGTTATAGTTATATAATCAAATGAAAATGATCCTAGAATCATGATGAAGATCTAAGGGGTCAAAATTTAGGGTGCAACACGCAAGAGACAATGACATTTTATGTTGATTAACATCGCCTCATGCTTTCAAATATGGTGACTTGTTATTGTTGGAATTTGGAAACACAAGATTGTTGAATGATTGAGAAAATTAGAATGTGAAGTGGAAAATTAGAGAGAGAGAGAGAGAGAGAGAGAGACCTCTATATATATATATATATATATAGAGAGAGAGAGATAATTGAGGGTGAGAAGTGTTAATCACATTAAATAAAGATGAAAATTCCTCCAAGGCATTTATACAAAAGTTACAAAATGATTGGGACCCAATACAAGCAATTACATAACTAAAAACAAAAAAAACTTGAGCCTGTAACCAGTTACACTAAACTTTTAATCGGTTATAGCTTGCACTAAAATAAAAACGCTTTTAGTGGTAACTAGTTATACTCAAATGTTAAATGGTTACACCCTTAAAGTTTTGCCTTGCTCTTCAGTCCATAAGTGAAATTCCTCTTGTTGTAACCAGTTACACTTCATGTTAACCGGTTACAACATTTGAATTTAATAAAATTACTTTTAACCAACACATTAATTCAAGTGTTCCAAGTATTCCATGATCGTGTTCATCTTCAACCTCTTGAGCACATCATTTTTGACTCCCTTGGTCAACAAATCTGTTATTTAGTCTTCACTTCTATATTATCCCAATCTTAACCTTCCTTCACTAACAATCTCACTCAAGTAGTGAAACCTCATCTCGATATGCTTGCTCCTCCCATCTGCAATTGGGTTCTTAGCAAGATTAATTGCAGAAATGTTGTTAACCCGAAGCGTAACAACCTCACCCTCACTGTTGTCCAGCTCATCCAATATATTCATAATCCACACGGCTTGGCACGCATATAACAAAGCGTAAATGTACTCGGCCTTACAAGGCGAGAGTGCAACTACCAGTTCCTTCTTAGAACACCATGATATTGGTGTTGCACCGAACATAAAGATGTATCTAGATTTAGACTTTTGACCATCTTTATCCCCGCACCAATTGGAATCAGTAAAATCGAGAAAATTGTGTTTTTTTTCCTGTATCCGTTACGAGAAAGGGAATTCTGCAGCCAACAGAACCTTTGACATATTTCAGGATCCTCTTGAATGCTTCCAAGTGAGACACCTTCGGTCCCCGCATGAATCTACTCACAATACCGACACTAAATGCTAAGTTCGGTCACGTATTGCACAACTAACACAATGATCCAATCAGCCTCCTACATTGAGTTGAATCAACATCTTGCTCATCCTCATTCTTTGGAAATTGTAGCATCGGTTCAACCGGAGTAATTGCAAAATTACAATGCTCAATTTCAAACTTCTTCAATATCTTAAGTGCGTACCTCCTTTGGTGTATGAGCAGTCCCTTTTTGGGCTTATGGAACTCATATCCAAGGAAGTATGTCATGAGGCCAAGGTCAGTCATCTTAAATTCTGTCATAAGTTCACTCTTGAACATAGAAATGCATTTTCTGTTGCTGCCCATTTTCAACAAGTCACCTACATATAGACAAAGGATAATCACTTCTTCACTTGTATCCGTCTTCACATACACTTCATGCTCGGATACACATTTCTTGAAGCCAACCTCCCTTAGGAAACCATCCATTCTTTTTTCCAAGCTCTTGGAGCTTGCTTCAAACCATATAACTTTTTCAACAAATTGTAGAACTTTAGCTCTTGGTTTCTCACAACAAAACTAAAAGGTTATTCTACATACACCTCTTCTTCAAGAGATTTGTTCAAACTCATAGATTTGATGTCTATTTGGTATATGGTTCAATTGTTTTTATTCGCAATACCAACAACTAGCCTTATGGTTTCAATCCTAGAAACTAGTACAAATACCTCTTCAAAATCCATGTCTTCTCTTTGCAAGAATCTTTTTGCAATTAATCGAGCCTTATGCTTGATTATTTCATCCATGGGATTTGTCTTTACTTTGAACACCCATTTCACACTAATTGGCTTCTTCTCGTCCGGTAGATCAACCAACTTCCAAGTATTTTTCTTCTTAATAGATTATAGATCCTCCTTCATAGCACAAATACATTTTGGACCACTTAAAGTCTCTTCCATTTTAGCAGGTTCAGATTTGAGCATAAGTGAAAAATGGACGAAATCACCATCATCATTGACTTCATTGTCTCAGAACAACTCACAATATTGGATTCTGTGAGGCAAACCTGTTTTCCTTGTTGACCTTCTCACATTTTCTTCAATTTGGGCTTCAGCAATGGGAGTTTCTGCACTATCCATATCTGCAGAATCTGAACTTTCAAAGTTGTAATCGGTTACATCTTTTATGTAACCAGTTACATGATACTATAGCTCCTTGATTTCGTCGACAATGACGTCTCGGCTAATCACAACCCTCCTCTTTGCTGCATCAAACAACTTGGAACCACCGGTAGGGTGATACCCTACAAGTATCATCATTTCTCCCTTATCATCCAACTTCTTTTTAAGCTGCTCCCAAAACATGTCGATGCGCTATGGAACCAAAAAATCTTAAATGGTTCAAATTCGGTTTGAATCCCGACCTTGTTTCCTCCTGTGTTACCTTCTCAACCTTCTCTGTTAGACACCTATTTAATAAATAGGCAGCTGTGAATACCGTTTCTCCCAATAAATCTTTTGGCAAGTTCTTTCCCTTTAACATGATTATCAGCATGTTCATGATCGACCGATTCTTCTTTTCGGCAACACCACTTTGTTGTGTTGTATAAGGTGGTATAACCTAATGTACAATCACTTCTTGATCACAAAACCTCGCAAAGTATTTTGAGACATATTTTTCTCCACCATCCGTTTTGAGCACTTTGAGTTTGTGACCGCTTTGCCTCTCAACCATGGACTTGAACATCTTAAACACTTCAAATACCTCATCATTTCTCTTTATTAGGTATGTCTGTAGCTTTCTACTATGATCGTTATGAATGTGACAAAATATCTATTGCCACCAATAGAATATACTTGCATTGGTCTACACACATATGAATACAACACATCAACGTGATTCTTGGTTCTACAACTTGCATCTCACTGAATTTACCCTTATGTTTCTTCGCTTACACTGATTCTTCATAAATTTCAGCCGATATGTTAATAAATGGTAACCCCGTTTACCATTTTATTCTTTCACAAGTCTTTGAGATCTCGAAAATTGAGATGCCCAAGACAATAGTGTCATATCCACTCTTCTTGACTTGCCTCTATAGCATGACATCTATGCTCTACAACCTTCATCTCAACCTTATTGGATTGGCATCCATAGTAACTTTAAGGATCAAAACCCCGTTTGCATCCATAACACGCAGCCCATTGTTTTCCATGTGAATGTTGTAACCATTCTCATGAAATTTTCCAATACTTAAAAGTTTACATTTGGTTCTTGGAATGTACAATACATCTTTGTTCAAGGAATGTCCACAATCCATTCTCATGATTAAAACATCACTGATCCCATCGGCCACTAGAGTGGTGTCATCTGCGAACTTCACTTTGTTCTTCATGGCACGATTGATTTTAACAAACCAATCCTTCTTCCCCATCATATGAGTATAGCATCTCGAGTCCAAATATCATTCCCTGTTGCACTGGACTCCTTCTCTCACTGTCACCATGATATTTTCTTTTGCATGTAACCGATTAACGCTTTCATGTAACCAGTCACAACCTATTTTTGCAGCATTCCCAGAATTGCTGTTGTTGTTGTTGTCCTGCAGCTTACTATTGCTTCATTCTCGTTCTGTGATCATGACCAAAAGTGTATTCTTTTTATCAAACTCTTATATTGCGACCTTGACTTCATCTCCTTGAGGCTACTTCTTGTTTGCATTACACTTTTTTACAAAATGACCCAACCTTTGACACTTAAAGCAATATTCCTTATTTTTGACAAACTTCTTCTTTTCACCTCTAAAGTTACATTGACCACCATTTTTGTTATAGTCGCTATCACCCCTTTGACATATCAAATTCTTAGAATTTTAGACTTTCTTCCACTAAAATTCTGAAAATTCCCTTTACTCTTCATGAGCCATTTTCCTTTTGATCTTTTGTCCTTCTCATTAAAGCGAGCTTGCAAAGCGATATCAGAGTTTGCTTTATCATTATTTCTCTCCTCCATCCTTTTATCATGAGCCTCAAGAGAGCTATGTAGATCCTCTTTGATCATCTTCACAAGATCCTTTGATTTCTCAATCACGACAACCACGTTGTCAAATCTTGGTGTTAACGAATGCAAGATTTTTGCGACAACATATTGCTCCGTGAATGTTTCTCCATGTGCCTTCACTTGATTCACCAACCGAGTGGTTCTCGTTGTGAAATCGTTGATTGTCTCATTTTCCACCATTTGAATCAATTCAAGTTGACGCTTGTGAGTTTGTAATCTCACCACCTTCACATTATAAGCCTCTGCATATGCCTTCTCTAAGATCTCTCACGCTTGCTTTGACGATTCGCATTCACTATCTTTCTCAAAGTTGTCACCATCCACACATTGACGAATTAAAAACAACATCTTGAAATCTTTCTTCTTCTCTTCCTTATACAATGCTTATTATGCAGTCATTGCACCTTCGACAAGAGGATTCACCCCATTCTTGATCACTTCAAAAACATCTTGGTAGCCAAACAACACTTTCATTTGCTTGCACCATTTTTCGTAATTCTTCGCGTCAAGGATGGGTAGGTTTACAGGTATTATTTCATTGAAGACATAATTCATGTTGCACACTAGGTGTTTGTGGATCAGAGCCAGACTCTTGATGCCAAATGTTCGAATTTGGAAACACAAAATTCATGAATGATGGAGAAAAGTAGACTTTGAAGAGGGAAATAGAGAGAGAGAGGGGGGGGGGAGAGAGAGATTTGAGGTGAAAGTGTTAATCACATTAACTAAAGATGAGAATGCCTCCAAGACATTTTATACAAAAGTTACAAAATGATTAGGACCTAATACAAGCAATTACATAACTGAAAGACACAAAAACTAGAGTCTGTAATCGGTTAAACTAAACCTGTAATCGATTTCCGCTGACACTAAAATAAAAACACTTTTAGTGATAACCTGTTACACTCAGGCGTTAACCGGTTACACCCTCGAAGTTTTGTCTTATTATTTACTCTAAAAATAAAACTACTCTTGTTGTAATTGATTACACTCCATATTAACCGATTACAACCCTTGAATTACTAAAATAACTTTTAAGAGTTGTATGTTAAGCTTATACCCATCATCATTCTTATCTAGACTCAATGCACTCACAAACTCTCTAAGAGGTTTTACGGACCTTTCAAATTGATGCGCCAAATTGGTCAAATAGCTTTCGAACTAGCAATGTCATCAGATAGTAAAATATATCTGGCGTTCCATGTTTTCGAAACCAAGATAATCTAAGATCATAATTCTCAACCCTTATCATTACCCTAAATAATGTTGACAATTTTTCCAAGGTGCAGCCTCTCACTATCCTCGACTAGAAGGAGGAACCATAACACTATTCTCCTCAACTGTTACCCCATGTCAACTTTGAAGACAAGGTGTTTCCCGAATGGGTGGAAAATGTTATGGCCGATGATGATGTGGATGTAAGAGCTTCCACTTAAGGGGGGGCATAATGAATGGACTCACACTTGAGGAGGAGATTATTGAGAAACAAGTGTGAGTTCTAAGTCCCGCATTGCTTTAAAAAATGGAGGTTAAGTAATTTATAAGTAAGACGACTCATACACCTACCACCTTAAGGTTTTGAGTGAACATGTGGTGTCTCTCTCTCACTTGTGTTGCTCTTGACTCAATTTTCAATGCTCCCTAGTGATAAAATCCTCCAACAAATGGTATCATGAGCCTTTGGTTCGAGAAAGGGACCGACTTACTTGTATCGAAATGCCCAAGAAGTGGTGTCCCGTTAAAATCAAAATGTCCAAGAAGACATGTATCGAAATGCCCAGAAAGTGGTGTAACGTTGAAATCGAAATGCCCGGAAAGAGGTGTATCGAAATGTCCAAGAAAGAGGTGTCAACGGTGGTACACGTGTATGTGGAAGCAAGAAGAGCTTTCGCTTAAGGGGGAACATTGTGGATAGACTCACACTTGAAGGGGACTAACATTTATAAGTGGGAGAACTCATACACCTATCACCTTAAGGTTTTGAGTGAATATGCGGTGTGTCTCTCACAAAGATCTTGATCTAGAAAAGAAGTCTCACAATGTTCTATCACAAGCCTTTGCTTTGAGTGAAGAACCAACTTACTTGTATCGAAAGTATCCCCACGGGTGGTGGGTTGAGTGTCCCGTTGAAAAATGTCAACGGCGGTGCAAGTATGTGGATGAAAGAGCTTCTGCTTGAGGGAGAGCATAGTGGATGAACTGACAATTGAGGGGGAGATTGTTGAGAAACAAGTGTGAGTTTTAAGTCCCACATTACTTAGAAAAATGGAGATTAAGCACTTTATAAGTAACACGACCCATACACCTATCACCTTAAGATTTTGGATAAATATGTGACGTCTCTTTCTCACTTGTGTTGCTCTTGACCCAATATTCAATGCTCCCTAGTGATAAACTCCTCCAACATATGATGCTATCAGTTCTAAAGAAGATAAGGCAGATGATGAGGAATTGGGAAAGGTCTTGCCCAACCCCATAAAGAACAAGCACAAAACTATGAGACCCGGGTGGAAGAGATACTACAAATTGTACTAGTTGCCAAAATTGAAGGTTCTAGAAGACATGTCATTTCCATATTCTTAAACTCCTATTAGAATGAATCATGTGATTTTAAACGGATGATAAGTCATTAATAAAGTTGTTATCACTCTATTTTGAGTATATAACTTGATGAAACAAATGAAAATTCCCTGAATGAGTTAAAAAAGACTTTTACTAACTTTGCTTGTTATTTATCTTTTTCTTCTATATTAGACACATTCAAGGGACAAAAAGCTGACATTGAGTAACTTAAGTGAAAACACTTCGCTGGAAAAATAATAGTAGTATTTTCTCTATCCTTAATTATAAAACTCATTTCTTATATATACGTATTACTTTTTTATTAAACTTTTTACAAACCTTCTTCATATGTAGCATTGGTTGTTAATTGCAATATTGATTATTTGGTGAGTGATAACAATATTTTTGTTGTCTTGATAACATTCTGCATAAGGCAGAGTTACTGATGTTTGTGCCATTTTTTTGGGGGGAGAGAATTTTCGAGGAATCCTCCCTTAAAGTGTCACGAGTTTTCACCAGTGGAGAGGGGTCCATATTTTAAAAAAAGAGAAGAAAAAAAAAACCATATAAATTAAGAATGTTGAGAAAATGGCGCAGGCAGGTATGTTTTTACACTCATGTTCAATAAAAAAAATCAAAATTTGCAATTATTTATACATTGCAATTGTAAAATGTACTTGGTATCCATTAAACATATTTTTCAACGTTCAAGTTTTACCTTAATCAATAGGCGTACTTGTACAGAAGTATCATACAAAAACATATCCGAGAAAGTGAGAAATGTTTAACAATGCATTGCAGGAAAAAATGTTGAATGTTCATCTATTTCCTAAATCTGATGAGAAATTCTATTCCTACCAGGTCCAAGGTAGGTGTTATTCCTTCTGGAAGTTGTAGAAGCTCCGCTCAATATCTTCTGAACACGCAGATGAAAGACATAGCTTTCAAACATCACCTGACCCGACGACAAGCAAATTTGATCATTAAAATGATTTCCGTTTGCCCTGTTTCTTCCTTCAGGCGGACTAACTTTCATTTCTGTATAAACAAAGAAGAATAGAAGACACACTTTAAAGCAAAATATAGAAGTTAGATTGATAGACCAATGAACTGCATACCTTCATTTGTAATTTTACATTTAAGAGGAATTTCTGTTTCAGCATCACAATTGCTCCTGGTGAAAATTTCAACTTCCTAAGAATATATCTCATGTAATATGTATTATGAGAGTGTCGACACCAGCATAGCATCTAAGAATAAGAAAAAAAATACAGGACTTAAGAATAGTCATACTTTCTGTTATCTTCTGGACTTTCGTGTTTGTCAGATATCTTCAGGGGCGAGGACATCTCCACGTGAACAGGAGAATCAGCTGTTTCATGATACTCTGTTGTCTTAGGATTAGTGTTATCTGTGCCTTCACTTTCTCGCGCATGATTATCGGAAGTTGGAGCATCTTCTTCCAATTTCTTTTCACAGGATATTTCATTCTCCCCCATAAAAATATCTTCTTGCTCAAAAAAATTGCGTCTGTCTTTTTTCAATTTCATTTGTCTTTCCCCTTTGGTCGCACTTCCTTGTCCTGACGTACCAGTAGATGAAGTCTCACAATGAAAACCACCATTGTCTTGAGGCCTTTCTTTAAACTGAGAATCTGAAGATAAACTTGGTCCATTTGGCCAGGAATGAAAACTCGGGAATGGAGTTGGACTGTCAAATGCAAACTTTTCCAAGGTAAAACTGCGAGGAGAATCGGCTATGCTTGCAGCATTTTTAAATCCACCAAAGGAAGGACTAGCCCTGTATTCAGGTGTTGTAAAGACGGTGAAAGGATCTTCAGCTCGAGTATTGCAGCCAAAGACTGAAAAGTTTGCCTCTAAATCTTGATAGAATGAAGTGGTAACAGAACTTCTATCAACAGAAGCATATCTTTTCTCAAACTGCCAGTTGTTTTGTGCACCAATCTCTTCCTGGAAAATAAAGTTTGAGTGATGAGAAGGTTTTCGCTTTGATGGATTTGGAAGACTTCTGTTCTTCTCTTCGTGAGTACTGCACTTATGACTAGGGCTTGCAAAAACCTTTCTTTGTTTTCTTCTGTTCTCTCCTGTTACTAATCTTGACGGAGAATGCACGGCATACTCACCCCTCACTGACATAAAATAGACATTCCAACTAAAATTGGTAGTGGTACCAATGTCTTATGATATAACTATTTATCATATATATGACTCTTAAGAGTGTGCATTGGTGTTGGTGTGTGTGTGCGCATCTGAAAGAGAGAGCGAAGACAATATCATACCAGCAGTGGCTGAGCTTGACTCTCCGCTGATATATTATTCCAAAATAATAGTCAGACACGCGTGACACTACAAAGAAACAGATGAAATCACCTTGAAACCTAGGATTAATCTGGTTTTACCTCAACAAGCTTGAACTGTCTCTTACGTCTTCTGGAAATAAATTTTGCATGTTGAAGTTCCCATATGATCTAAAACAATTACGAACACACAAAAACATAAGCAAATGCTCATCCCACAATAGAGCATGCATCTAAGAATAATGTTCATACCTTGTCCTACTAGCACCACAGAAGTTAAAATCATCGTCTAATTGGTCTGTGGAAAATGAAGCCAATGGCAATGAAGATGAAGAAAAAGAGCATAGCAATAAACACCAGCACAGAATGGTATATAAATCATTAGTTATGCCAATATGTTCTGGTCTCACAAACAAATGAAGTCACATGTTACATGTTCATTACATGACATCAGTTCTAGGAATAAGTGAATCACATTGACTATTAGTCTAGTAGACAAAATTTTAACCTCCTTTATGAAGTTAAAAACTACAAACATTGATGTAGAAATAACCATAGGTACCCTCATAAATGTGAAAATTTGTAGCACCATCTGAGCATAACCAACGGTTGTGTAGGTAACATCTTTCTTAAGAAAAATAAGACACACAGTTTACATGTTAATGAAGTGTCATATGACCAGACAATTCTTCACAGATATTAGGTACATGACAAAACAAAAGAATGAAAACTTATGGTGGTAAACCAACTAAAGCGGGTGGAAATTAGATAACGTGTTGTTATGTTAGTGGCATTGATGTTCAAAGAATGCTTTTGAAAACAATGACATAAATTTAAAATGATGGCTTAAGCAAGCAAGCTGTACCACCCGTGTTGAAATCATTCCTTGCTGTTGCTGAAGGCCTACAGAGCCATAAACAACAAACAATCATATTTAAGACAAAAATATCATTGTAAGAAACAAGCTATGGTATGCAGTGTGCTCAAATACAATACATAAATACCATTTCTCTGGAAGGAGGTCTTCAAAACCATAACATTCCCTTTTGAAAGCCACTCTTTTCAATGGTTCAGGAGATTTACGATCCATATGAAAAGTACTCTCATATGAGGTATCATATCCTATCGCTTCGTCAAACTTCTCGTCAAGGAAGATAGAACATGCTATATACATAACACTAAGGGGTTAAATATCTTTCAAATATTCATAAAATCGGCATGTCATGAATTGGAAAGACTGAATATGTGAGCATGAAACTAGGCTAAACCTGGCCTTTAAACAAATTAAGGGTACTTAAAAGCTATATATTGTAGACGATTTGTGCAGGTTTTAACCGAATCATTAGTCCAGGAAATTTAACTGATACAAATTAGATAGGAATGCTACTTTCATTTTTGCCCTTCTTTTCTGAGGAGGCATTATAACATTTCTGATGTACTGGATAGGAGTTGTAGAACTATATAGTTACTGTATTCCCAATAAGTTAAGTGACGCTAGATAACAAAGCAACAAATGCACAAAGGATAGTGCTAAGTCTTACGATGTAAGATAGTGAAATGGAAAATAGGAAGCTTTAGATTACCATTCCACGTGTCTTCATTGTTTTCATTAGTTTCAGTCTTGTGGAAGAATTCTTTACTAATGGAAGAGCAATTTTTGTCAATGTGGTCATAAAAATGCATGTCATCTTCAATAACTTTTGAACCTTGATTTAGTTTTTTTGATGGGAAACTTGAACTGGTTGGTGGAACCCCGATATCTTGCATCATTGCATCCTACCACATTGCATAGTTTCAATATTAAAAAGGTGGAATATAATGATGCAATTCAACCATTAGAGAACCCAAGAGGTCTGACTTTGACGTAGTCAGAGGACTAAAAGTGGCAAAGAATAAAAGAACCAGATACAAGGTTAAGTAGAGGTCGGCATGCATAAAATTTCACTTTGTTCCTTGAAATCAGATCTCCCTCCTTTTTTTAAAAAAAACCCTCCACAAGTATATTTTGCTACTTAAACCTTCTCAACTTCGGTTTAAGCTGAAAAAATTAAAACATGTATAAAAAAAAGCATTTTCTTTACCACTTCAAGTTCAATGTCATCCAGCACACGGCTAAGATTCTTTAACTTTTTCTTCCTTCCATCCTTCAGAAATGGAGAGTTTCTGTATGGAATTCTGCAAACAACCAATTCCAAAACATGTTAAAAAAGATTTTGTTTATCTTGGCTAGCAGCCTGTGAATTTTACATCAATTTTACAAACCCACTTTTGTTGTGCTGTTTACTTTCGTTGTCAACATCATAGAATTTCAATTTTATATTCAAGACTAGCATCTTAAAAATGATTTTTGCATGAATTATTAAGGCTATTTCCATGAAACTAGAGAAATGATAGTCCAAGTTTCACAAGTAGTATATGACACTGTTTAAAGGTACACTAGCTTAATAATTTTATATTCAAGACCAACATCTTAAAAGTGGATTTTGCTTGAATGATTATGGCTACTCTCATGAAACTAGAAGAATGTTAGTCCAAGCCATTCACGAGTAGTATATAAAACTGTTTAAAGGAACACTAGCTAACTTACATATAACTTATCAGGTTGGTTTTATGGATTTTTAAACACAGAAAAGAAGGCTACAAATAAAACCAAGATGCCTAGAAGTAATCACTGACTTGAATGCAGCAAATAGTAACTGGCAAAAACAACTAGTTGAATGCGGGACAGCAAAGGTAAATAGAGAACTCAAACAAAATTGAAACTGGCTATTTAAGGTGGCATTGAGTAAATAGCTTAAAGCGGGACAAACCAGAAAAAAAATAAATTATGTTCTGTATGGAGGGAATTAAAATTTTAAAAGAACTGGAAAACAAGTGAGAAAATTGGCTTGCTTTAGTTCGGCTGAGATATTGTAGTTATAATTAATATCTGATAGGATATTATGTGATTATGTCTTCATTACATTGGATTTAATCTTTCCTTTCATAGTTAATCCTCTTGTAATGATTGGGATTGATTAGGAGGCTCATGTCTATATATATATGTACATTCTTCTTAAATTCAATCTCAAGTTGGAACCACTCGAGTAGACTAAGACAGGCTGTTTTCTTTCTACTGTTATATAGGACAAACATTACTTTTGGATTTTATTACAAACAAATGACTACAAGTAGAAGGGGTGTACTTTTCTAGCATTTTTTTAAAAAAACTTGCTAAACAGTTAAAATGAAAAATGCTTTAGGGATGCTTATTTATCCACCCAAATTTTCATCAGTGTGAATAGATACTTTGGTGATACTGATTTAAAGAAAATTTCTACATTTTGCATTAAAATTCATGTGATCAATAGTAATTTCCGTAATCACCCACGGGGAATGTTAAAGATATCTACTCTTTGCAGAATAATCTTACAGAAAGCAGGAATTAACAAGTGATCTATCTTTAAAATTATCAATTTAGTTACCTAGCCGTTTGTTGTGGCGAATGAACTGGTGTCTCTGTTCCAACTTTACCCAAACCTATAAGGATTTTGTTGATGTTATATGAAAAAAATGTCGGTAAGTGACAATTGGATAAACAGTGATATAAATGAAGTTCACTTTATCTTAATGTTAAAGCACACCATGCAATCATCTAAGAAATAATACATGTAAGAGAAGATATATTAAATTGTGAAACCCGTACATAAATTGAGTAACAAAGATCAAAATAGTCTGTTTTAAGATAATATGATATCCAGTTTCTAAATAAGAAACTGCTACAACTTCTGGTTTCGTAGCAAAATTTGAACATCACAATTTTATTCACCATCATCATCATCATCATCATCAAAACTTTACTGTAAGAGTCAAAACTCAGTTAGCAATTTAGCTTTCTGTCGAATTTAAAAGGGAACTATCCATACATTTCATACATGCTGTTGATGAGTATATAACAATAAGCTCAGTGACCCAATGAATAATGCAATATGAAACACGAGGGAATAAAATATGAGTAAAAAGCATGACTTACCTTGAAGTGAAAAAGAAACATGATCTTCACAGGTTGGAGACTTTTCCACAGTGGGATTAAGCTCATCATCACAAAGCAAATCAATGACAGATAATTCTGGGTCTATGAACAAAGAAAAATAATAGGTGAGAAGAAGAAGTTTGGAATACGAAAGATAGGGTGAGTAAAAATAAAAAAGAAAAGTTAGATGTTAAAGAATTTCCAGTATTATGGCCTCAAACAAAAAATCTGCGAGATGATCTAGACTTTACTGTGACAAGAAACTACATAGTACCGGTGGCATACACTTGTGGAATATTTGTAGTATGCTACTTACATGGATCGGATGCTGTCTTCCGATGGGTTGGTGGTCCATCAAAAGAAGTACTCTGGTGATCAGGAGCACTTGTTAAAACCCTGTCAAGTGATTAAAATATCAGTATGATGAATCGCAAGATCAAATCCATGGTGGTTGACGGTTAGCCAATAACAAAGCCAGTCCATTTTGACTGATCCCCTGATATTTCTGTCCCATTCTCCCAGCCCCAAAGAAAAGAAGAAAAGAAGAAAAGAAAAAGAGAGATCTGTAGAGGGAACAATGGGGGTAAGAACCAAAACAAACCAACTAAAAGTTTGGATCTGTTAGGAAAAATTCAATTCCCACATTGAATAGAGAAAAGGCCTAAGATGAGTTTATAAAGAGTAGCACTCCTCAAATTCTATCATTTGGTTTATATTTAAATTAATTTGATTAGTTTTGTAGTTCTAAAATTTCCCGATCCAAAGAAACCAAGGCAACTAATGAAGTCTTAAAATTTCCAACCTCAGTAATCCAAATACCACACACCCATATAAGGAAGGAAGAAGGCATAGTGCAGTCATCTAAAGCCATTCAAACAACCAGTGAATAAACGTATCTTTGACATATGCTTCTAGATTAATTGAGAAGTGAAAACACCTTTTATCTGTTTGTTTGCCACAGATGCCTAACTAAGTAGAGCAATAAGTTAGAAGA
Organism: Lathyrus sativus; assembly: GCA_963859935.3. Lineage (NCBI taxonomy): Eukaryota > Viridiplantae > Streptophyta > Magnoliopsida > Fabales > Fabaceae > Lathyrus > Lathyrus sativus. The sequence continues at coordinate 380,608,423 of OZ012739.1, forward strand.
AACAAGTAAAACAATGGGTACAAGAAAACAATGCAATCATTCTCTTTGGTCATATACATTTTAAGGTTCAATAGCAATAACATATAAAATGTTCACTCACTTTTTTGGTGATGTTCTAATCTGGACGCATAAAGGTGCTTCTGCTTCTGTAATTAATTCACCATATGCTACATATCTCAGTTCCAAATTGCATTTAAATGGAACCATTAAAACTTGGCAGTTTACACAGCAGAATAAATGTACTATAGCTCATACTTTCTTCAAATCCACAAGCATTTGCAGTAGTCTCCTCTTTGGTGGATATTCTTGGCTGATTTCTTGAGACATGGCCTGGCATCGCAGAAAAGACGTCTCCGTCGTCTCTCCCTTTCACTAGTGTATAATTTTGTGGAAAGTGATAATTTTAGTAAACTGAACATAAACAAGAAAGAAGCACGAAGCCATCAAAACAAAAGTGAGTGAAATCATTCCCATTCTAGTTAGTTAGTTAGTAAAACATGAAAATCAGGAGAAAGAAAGTGAGTGGATAGTACAATGCAGGCGTGATATTTTTCGTGAAAATCTTATGATACAAAACCATCTCTCTTTTGTAAGCAAACAAAGCCAATCCTTAATTGGTTTGGGTGATATATAATGCGGCTGTCACCTGCAAATAACCCTCCACTAGCTAGTGCCAGTCCATGTTTCATGTATAGTCCAAACAAAAGAATCTTGGGATTTGGGATGCTTAACTGATCAATATATGTCACTTTGCAAAACTATAAAGAAGCAACACAACTGCTATGCAGAAAGAATATTAGACACTTACCTTTATGACCGACATAACTGCATTCCTGTGCATTTTTTGATAAGTTTAGCAAATTAAGAATGTCCAGTGACTGATGCTCTTTGTGGATTTGCATGTCTGAGTCTTCAGCATGGGTATCAAATCCCTTCGTCTGAACATTTTGTTGTTGACGCCTCCTTTGTTCAAAATATTGCTTCTGCCTAGTGGACATAAGGATTTGATTACAATGCATAAGAAAACAACTGACAAATCTCAAAAGGATAAGTCCTTCAACTCTCAACCAACAAAGCTCCACTAGTGTAAATATAATTAACATCTACGTATTTTACCTCTTCTGCGTAGACATCCTCGACTGAAATGTCCCATCTCATTTCAAATGACGACATGCACCAGATAGATAATATGATTGGATAGCAAAATAAAAACAAGCATCGTGTCAGGTCCTCGGTTACAACATCTTGCAATTCGGAAAGACATTACAAGCCAAATATCTCTTCTACTAATAGCAAACCATGAAAATCACGTTCAAATTTGTCCTAAAGGAAATAAAATTAGTTTTTTTCTCAGAAACTTCATCATTTTCACGGCGGTGTAATCAACAATCATTGTATATAATCTTCTGGATCGATCCAAAGTCTTACTTATCATCATTTCAATGCAAGAAAATCCACATGTACTATAAAACACTGTTAATCATTCAAATAATACTCAGCTTCTGGTTTTTCCTCTCTAATTTCGCAGTATATAACATTAGGATTGAAAGCATGTTAAAGTAAGCACCAAAGATAATTCAAATTCCTACAAAGAAGGAAGAAAAAAAAAACTCACAGCATTAACTTTCCGCCTTGATCCTCCCATCCATTGCAACATCGTGCGGAATGCGATCTAAAACCTAAACGCGGAACGAATAAAAAATTAAATCTCCAAACAAACACATTTCGAAATTCGATTGGAAAAAGTGTGGTTCGAGTAACCGGTGAAATAATCATCAAGCGAACGCAGGAGAGAAACCACAATCATGGACGAATGAAGAAAAGGATGAAGAAGATGAAACCTGAAATGACGAAGCCGTTGCTGAAGAAGTTGAAAGTTGAAATTGATATGCTGAAGAAGCCGTTGCTGTGGTGAAAAGCGAAAACCCATTAGCTAGTGGCACCGCGGGAAATGGCTCAACCTTCATGTATAATTAAACTAGTAGAATAACCGTGCAGAACTAAACTATAGAATAACCGTGCGCGGTACGGATAAAATTTACTTCGAATTGTATAGAGTATAGAATTGGATATATTTATTGAATGCAAAAATGAATCTATAAAGAATAAAGAATAAGTAAAACCAATGAAATAAAAATTGAAAGCATAATTATTTGTATTGCATTGTAAGAAGTGGTTATCAAAAGTATCCAACATATGAATAATATTAAAGTTATGATCAAAAAATAGTGCAACATCAACATATCTTGCACACCATAGAAAATGTTACAAAAGGAACAAGTCTTCAATTTGGTATCAATATTTCCACCTTAAAATAAAATAATTTAGGTTATATAACAAAACAATCATATATAAAATTTAAAACTTATATTATTGAATAAATTGTATACTATATCTTATATCTATTAAATGTTGTAAAAAATCTCCTCGAATACAATATTAGTGGTACTTGTTGTTGCAATATTGCCTTTGTCATTAATCAAAATTTTAAGACCTTCTTTAATCTTAACTCGAGATATTGCGACATACAATTGACTATGACTAAAAACATCATTTGGTAGATATAAATCCACATTATTTAAAGATTATCCTTAAGATTTATTAATTGTCATAGTAAAAGAAACAATAATGGAGATTTGTCTTCTTACCAACTTAAATGGCCATGGTAATTGCGACAGGGACAAAGATATTTTAGGAATATAAATGGGAAGAATTTAGCAAACAATGTTTGCTCTTGATAAGTCTTTGACAGATCGTTTATGGGAAGAATTTAGGTAACACCATTTATATTCCTAAAATATTTTTGTCCCTGTCGCAATTACCATGGCCATTTAAGTTGGTAAGAAGACAAATAATGGCACCATCCTTCTTTTTTGACATGATAAATGGACAAATAAATGGACAATGATAAGCTTTAATGACATGATTAGCAAACATTGTTACAATTAGTCTTGTTCCATTGCATAAGCATTTAGAATGATCCAAGTTCTGCATCAACATAATAATGGCACCATCCTTCAACTTGATCGAATGATTAGGCAAACCAGAAGTTTTTAAAGCATTTAGAAATTCAGGAGTCAAGTACTCAAAAGCATCAAAGTATGTAGCTGCAGATATATCAATAGAATCACTACTAAAGAATTATTTTTATTCTTCTATAAAATTAAAACAACGTAGCAATGACAAACAAAATTAAAGCAAAGTATATTGTATGGTATAATATTATCATTAAAATAATGAAACAACATCTTTAGTACCTCGAAGAAGATTTGTGAAGTATTGATTAATGACATCGACAATCTCAATTGTTGAAGTCAATATTGCACGACTTTGCAGATATTTGTTAGAAGTATTTGTACCACTTTGTAGGCACGTGTTTTTTGTAAGCCTGAGGACTTTGCACTCATCCCAAATGTATGAAGCATTGATTGTTGCGTGAGTAATATCAGATATACTACCTCTTGAGACAACAAGCAGAATTTGTCTAAAATCACCACCAAAAACTACTACTTTGCCTCCAAAAAGTTTCTCATTTGTTTGAGAAATTTTACTCATAATGTCTTTCAAAGACTTATCAAGAGCCTCAAAGCAAAACTTGTTTTTCATTGGAGCCTCGTCCCATATAATAAGATCTGTCAATTTTAAAAGCTCAGCAAGATCGCCTTTTTTGTCAATGTTGCAAACGGAAGATTCCAAAGTAGGGACAAGAATCTTAAACTTTGAATAAGTTGTTATACCACATGGTAACAACAAACTTGCAATCCCACTTGAGGAAACATGCAAGACAATTTTTCTTTTAGAACAAAGTGCAGCTGCCAAAGTGTTCCACATAAAAGTTTTACTTGTCCCGCCATAGCCATATAAAAAACACTCCACTATTTTGTCTTTCTACAACTTCTATGATTTCAACGTAAGTGTGTTTTTGTTCTCCTACAAATACCAATGTTATGACAAAATATTTAGTATGGCATCTAGAATAAAATTTGTATATAAGAATAAACGAAATAAGACATAGGGTAGTAAATGATAATGAAGCTTTCATTGATATTTAGGGCATTATAGCATAATGACATATAAAATGAGTAATATATGTAATAAATCACAAATGTTGACATGATATATATGTCTTTAAATTTGTATGCAGGATGGAAGATTTACCTGTAAGAGATGAGTACAGATCATTGAAAATTGTTTCTTGAGCAATTAGATCATAATGTCTCTCTTCATAAACCAGTTGATTTCCAACAGAAGAAAGTACAAAGTCATTTGGATGCAGCATTGGCTTGAAGTCTTTCAAACTTTTGTTATTCTTTTGTAACTGAGATTCTATTGTAATAAGGGTGAGTTGTTTTATTTCTTCATTTGTAAGTGTTAACCCTATGATAAAAAAAAAGGAAGAAACTTTAACTAAGAAATTGAAATTCATAATAGAATCATCCTTGTAAATAAGTTTTCATAAAAAGTGTACCTGGATTTCTGGTCAAAACACGTTTCTTGTAAAGAATACCATCAGATAAGAATTTCCATGTATTACTCCAAACATGCTCTGGTCTATTAATTGATGAAAATGACAACATAGTAGCAAATAACTTCCTTAAGAAAACACCAGACCCCCAAATATGTGCTTCTTTTATAGCCTTAATAAATTCTCTATCATCTTGTAGAAACTTCATAACAAAGCATGCTTCTCTGAAAGTTTTATGTTGAAAACCATCAATTTTCTTTATGTCTTCATAACTTATAGGTCCTTTCTTGATAGTCAACATCATTCTTAAATAGTATAGTTCACATGTACTTTGAGAAACCCAAATAAGATGTCCAATAGTATACCCTCTCTTCCTAGGCTTCCAAGTTCTGCTCTGTTTATGATAAACAAATTTAGTGACAAAGTCATTATATGTCAACAACATAGCTTCATCATAGACTTTATTTGCCTCAAACCATGTTGTAAACATAGATTCAGTCACACTTGGTTTGAGTAAAACATTTCCAATTTGCTCAAAGTCTTTGTAGAAAACATAATTCTCCCGTTCCATGTGAAAAAACAACCTCTCTACAGTTGGTTTCCTACTGTGTATGGAATATGAAAAAATCCTCCAACATGCCTCACTTGGGGAGTTGTAACGACAATCTAAATATTGCTTGATTTCATCAATGTTCTTCTTCTCATCAATTGCATTATCATTAGAAGAATGAATAACAACAAAAATTCTATCAGGACCTTTGTTGATATATTTCAATAAGAATTTGATAGAAGTACTATGATTGCACCATTATATTTTGATGTGTGCTTCATACTTCAACAATAAACTTGGGTTGTGGGGAACTACATGACCACTGTGAAGGATGATTTCGTTTTTTCAATTGTGTGTCAATTATCTCTTCTCCTATAAATCAGATAGCCATCTTGATCAACTAAACTTGTAGCTTGAAATTTCTTTGGGTAATACTTGGAGCATTTGCCACCTTTCATGCAAGGTGAACTTAGATTTTCCAAACCGCAAGGGCCGTGAACCATATGAGTTTTAACAAAGTTGTACAACTTTGGATCCTTCAAAGGATCAGGCACTTCAACACTAATTATCTTGTCAATATCTTCAGGTCCTGGATACTTAGTAGAAGGATGCAAAAATAGCAATATATGTGCATGTGGAAACCCTCTCTTTTGAAACTCAATGGTGTACATATCTACAAAACTGTAAGAAAATAATAAATTACTCTACGTAAAAGCAAAAATCTTGAATAGTAAGTTTGAGAAATAATAACTTACATGCAACCACTTTGCCGAAGACACCCTTCTTTGTCAAATCTATAGTAGCTGGTCAAACTTAATTTTAAATATCTTTTATATCACATCAGGACGATCTTGCGGTTTAAGATGAAGTGGTCTTAGTAATCTTTGGATTTCAGGCCAATTAGGATTGCAAGTGAAAGTTATAAACAAATCAGGGAACCCGACCTTGCTACAAATAGCCATACCATAATAGTACAACTGATCCATAAACCTGCTTCCACCTACAAAGGTAGAAGGCAAGACCACTCGTTTTCCTGTGGTTGATCTAGATGCATGACTTTAATCACCCTCTTCGTTTAGACTTTTGTACTTTGAAACCCTTTTGGTTGATTTTCGCGAATCCATTGTAATCTTTCAAACTCTAACATCGTGTACCCATCAACCAAATATTGTTGAAATGGTCTTCTTGATGTTAATAAAGTCTTTGCCTTGTTAGATCTGCTTTGAATGCAAAATGATAGCCACTCTCTTATTGTAAGTCTGTTTCTCTTATTGTCCTGGAAGATGTCTAAGTCTCTATGAGCAATGTTAGGCCTATAACCATCTTCTTCATATGGGAAAATCAAAGGATACTGATAAGTCAAATAGCTTGCATGAAGCTCATTTATTCTCTGCAGTTGTCCTTCTCTAGTTTGCATGATTATATCCCTCTGTTCTATAGTGTCAAGATCATCAACCACTAAAGCAGCTATTTCTGAAACAGCTGGTTGATTGTATATTCTACCATCAATTGTTCTATTAGAGATGAGTCTTAACTTCAAGTGTTTTGTATTAGAATTAAACAACCATTGTTTGGACGTTTGAAAACTTTTTGCATGAGGGTTATGTTCGTAGAGCATATCTGACAACTAATGTACAACGATTAGGTCGATGTGTTTCGTGTTCCTATAAATGTTAAAGAAAGTAAATATAAAGGAGTAGAGAAAAAGAGACATTAAATGTGAAATTTTGACAAAGCAGAGCATGTCAAAATAAAAATAAAAAATTAGTAATTGTAATTTTGGATACCTTAAATCTTGTATTCTGTTTCGGACTTCGTTTTCAGTGTCAAAAATATAAAGTTGTGCAAACTTTGGTGGTTGACCTTTTGGAGATAACAAACTTCCAATCCAATGACAAGATTGTCTTTAAATCCGTAATGTAGGCGGTCCACCTCCTTTGTTAAAAATATTGTCCAACTTTTCACCATGTGATGTGAATGCAAACATCATGTTGTAAACGGGATTTTGTTGTTGAAACTTCCTGCTAACTACACTGTCATCATCGAATAGGAAATATGATAGTAACTCAGGTGGTTGTTTAAGCAACGAGAGTTCAACCTTTCCATTGCCACAACATAATGAAAACTTGGGATTAGCGAAATCGTGACTTTTTCCCATTCTCTCTTGATACCACATAATGGCTTTACAATAACGACACTCGATCAAAAGATCTCCAATATCGTAATATTCTACAAATAAACACTTATTGTTATAGCCAGATACAAATGTCAAAATAAAAAGTTATATGTGTTTTTATGATGTACCTTTAGGGTCTGTTTGGTTCAAATGAGGGGGAGGGGAGGGGAGGGATTTTAATGAAGGGGAGGGGAGGGGAGGGGAGGTGAAGGAATTTTTTAATTAAATAAGTGTTTGGTTCAAAAGAGAGAAGGGGAGGGGAGGGGAGGGATTTTAATTAAAAATGTGTTTGGTTCAGAAGGGGAGGGGAGGGGTTTTATTAATAATTTACATTTTTATCCTTATGATCTTATATAAGTCATATGATATTAAAATGTGAAAAATTTGTGCGTATTTTTGTTGGTAATAAAATTTCTAATATTGAGTGATTAAAAAAAATATTTATTTGTCACTAAAGTTAAAAAATTGAGTACAATCGATTCGACTTATAACTTTCCAACATAAATTAAACTATATGCCAATAACATCGTTTAAATTGTGATGAATCATATAACAAAACAAATATATAAAATAACTTATTACTAAATATTAATGGTTCAAAATATTTAATAAAATGAATAAACAAAAATAAATAAAATTATATGGTTTACAATTTGATATAAAAGAAAATATGATAGAGTACATAACAAAATTAAAAGAAAAAAACGAATATGACGAAACATAATTTTTTTATAAAAAAAAAGACAATGATTATGATTTATATTAATTATAAAAATTATAAAATAATTTGAAGGTGAAGAACAATTATAATAAATTGATGAAAACAATCGAGAAAAAACAGTAACATAAAAGATAACAAATAGTTTTGAAATAATAAAATTAAACTGAGGATATTTTAGTAAATATAATAATTTTTAAATATCAAAATTAATATTCCCTCCCCTCCCCTCCAAATCCCCCCAATTCGGATGGAACCAAAAAGTGTGCTTTGGAGGGATTTTGCTCCCCTCCCCTCCCCTCCTAAAATTTGAACCAAACATATTTAATTAAAAATTTCCCCTCCCCTTCCCTCCATCTACCCCGAACCAAACACAAGGTTAGGGTCTGTTTGGTTCAAATGAGGGGGAGGGGAGGGGAGGTGAAGGAATTTTTTAATTAAATAAGTGTTTGGTTCAAAAGAGAGAAGGGGAGGGGAGGGGAGGGATTTTAATTAAAAATGTGTTTGGTTCAGAAGGGGAGGGGAGGGGTTTTATTAATAATTTACATTTTTATCCTTATGATCTTATATAAGTCATATGATATTAAAATGTGAAAAATTTGTGCGTATTTTTGTTGGTAATAAAATTTCTAATATTGAGTGATTAAAAAAAATATTTATTTGTCACTAAAGTTAAAAAATTGAGTACAATCGATTCGACTTATAACTTTCCAACATAAATTAAACTATATGTCAATAACATCGTTTAAATTGTGATGAATCATATAACAAAACAAATATATAAAATAACTTATTACTAAATATTAATGGTTCAAAATATTTAATAAAATGAATAAACAAAAATAAATAAAATGATATGGTTTACAATTTGATATAAAAGAAAATATGATAGAGTACATAACAAAATTAAAAGAAAAAAACGAATATGACGAAACATAATTTTTTTATAAAAAAAAAGACAATGATTATGATTTATATTAATTATAAAAATTATAAAATAATTTGAAGATGAAGAACAATTATAATAAATTGATGAAAACAATCGAGAAAAAACAGTAACATAAAAGATAACAAATAGTTTTGAAATAATAAAATTAAACTGAGGATATTTTAGTAAATATAATAATTTTTAAATATTAAAATTAATATTCCCTCCCCTCTCCTCCAAATCCCCCAATTCGGATGGAACCAAAAAGTGTGTTTTGGAGGGATTTTGCTCCCCTCCCCTCCCCTCCACTCCCCTCCTAAAATTTGAACCAAACATATTTAATTAAAAATTTCCCCTCCCCTCCCCTCTATCTACCCCGAACCAAACACACCAAGTGAAATGAGAATTTTCATTAATTATAAAAGGTGGTTAGAAGTCGTTCGAGTCGAATAAGGATTCATCCTCATATTGATGAGCTAGTATAAAGTCAAATTAAAGCATCAATAGAAGTGTTAACTTATTCAAATATGTAAAAAATTGAAGTTGCTAATAAACACGAATCCTTCAAATATGACAAAACAGAAACAAAAATGTTTTGTGGAATTAGTGTTCATAAATAGAATGGTATCCACTTACTTGCAAAAGGTTCGTGGCCAGATCCATCGTCGGTGTCGCTATTAAAATTTGGATTAACAGTAGGGGTAAAAATAGGACACGTTGTAGCAGGTTTTGGGACGTTAACAACGTTGGGGACTGGAACATGTCTGTCCACATGTCTAATGGGACGCGAGATTCCACTGTTTGATTGCCTATAAGTATTTTAAAATAGACGAACATGAATGTGAGTAAACAATGTTGCTGCAAAATCATGCAAAAAGGTGTCTATGCAGCCATAAACATACAATCTAAAAAAACATCCATTACAATGTCTCCATATTCCGACGAACCTAATGTGTGACGGGCATGGAGATTGCATCACAACTTTGCCATTACCTCTGTCGGTGATGATATGTTCAACATTCAGCATACGAGAAAGTTTGACTGTTGTCGGTTTGCTGTTGGCATAAAAGAAAAATGATATAAAGACCATGCATAGTTGATATAAAGACGGTTTGACACGCTGACCTATCGATTATCGCATCTAGATTCTGCACCAAATGATTAGTCTGACTCGGGCCTCGATACACTGGAGTCCAGAACATACACAAATAGAAGTACATTAATGAGGAACAAAGAGAAAAATCGACTTATTCGGATGAAAGCAATATATATCAACTACAACATCAATCAGGAAGAGCACTGGACATGAAGTAGAATCAGGGTGTAAGAATTGATGTAAATTTAGTAAAACAAACACTTTTGGCTTCCTATCAAAGAATAATTAAAGGAAAATGATGGGGAGTACTGAAAAAAACCAAAGTAGCGAAATGAGGAAGCAATGGTAAAATATTGAGGAAGCAATGATTCAGTATGGTTGAAGTACAGTTTCTTCATGGCAAAATTGAGCATTTTGCGTAGCATAAGTGATTAAAGTTCCAAGTACATCGAGAACTACAACCAAGAATCAAATAAAAGGATAGCCATAATTGATTTCATGGCATCACACCTAATAACATGATGTATCATAGTAGTTTAAGAATCACAACCAAGAATCAAACCAAAGGATAATTATAATTGATTTCATGGTGTTCAGACTAATAACATGATGTAGCATAGTAGTTTGGCAAATCAATATGATATGAATTAAATACTTCATATGGTCTGTTAGTTTAAAAAGAGAGGAAATATTATGTAGGAAACAGGATAATTTGAGTACACTTACTTTCTTGGACATGAAGGTTCACCGACATGTAATATGTGGCTGGTATTGCATGATTTTGTAGTTGTTGGTGACGCAATGGTGGCATGTGAGAAATTCTCATTTTTCTCATTCGTGGCAACATTTGAGAACTTTGACAAAAGGTTTGTTCCTAAAGAGTGTAACTTGGAGAATTTCTTTGTAGGATGAAAAACATGTTTGCTATAGCTATGCTCTGAGCCAAGAATCTTCGCAACAAGCAACTGACCTTCCTTAACAACCTGAGCAACTGTTTTTTGATTTTGCTGTGAGATCGTGATATCGGACAGTGGACTTCTATTTGCGACTGTATTTAGGGTAGGGAATGGTTGAGATATTGAGTGATTATAACCATAGTTGTATTTCGTTGCCGTTTAGAATGCGATTCTTTTATGATTAGAGCCCTTCTTGCCCTTGCTCTCTTTGCTGATGTAAATTTGGTGCATTCATCCATATCCGGCAATTCACTAAGATTAGGTCTATGACACGCTATATTGTCAATAAAGACAGTAAGTCACGAAAATCAACTGAATATGTAATGTGATACACGTTATAAATTGCGAATCATCATGTGAAAAATATTCAGAGAATGCTAATCATGTAATAAACGTCAAAATATTCAGTTGATTTCTTATTGCTAAAATAGTATTGAAAACAAAATATTCAGTTGATTTCTTATTGCTAAAATAGTATTGAAGACAAAATATTCAGTCGGTTACGCATGTAATGAATGGCTTAACATGATACTCTAGCATCATATTTTGTAAACACAAATAAGACCTCGCATTTTCATGAATTCCTTTTCAATTCCCGAGGTAACATGTTCCCAATACAACATATTTTTGTTATTTAGTGCTATAACTCATGAAAATGAGGAGGTTTATGCAGCATATGAACAACACAAAATGGAGACAATGGTAAGTGTTTAATATTAACAGCCCATGTGCATGTTGAATGGCTTGAATGATATTTTGTGAGGGTCCAAGGGATCATGTTCACTGTGAATATATTGTAGGCTCTAAGAAGACAAGCCTTGCATTGTTATAGATGAATTCCATTACTGACAGACCCACAACTAAATGTTAATTGGGGGATGCATGCATTATCCCATATTATCCCATATAACACCCTCATTTGGATGTTATAGAGTTTTCATAGAATCTACAAAAATTTTATTAATGGAATTGAGCACGGGTATTTTCAATGCAAATGGTAACATATTGAGCACTGGTAATCATTTACATCTTGCAAATGGTTAACAATCAAGGTAAGTATTTCTAACAAAGTAATGTATTATTCATTAACAACTATGTCAATAGAAATGGTAAGATATATGTGAAAAGTCCAACTTAATAACAGAAAATTACATTTTTAAATGGTTTAATGAGTTTCATATTAAAGCTAGCAGAATTATACCTGCGTGAATCGCACACTCAAAGATATAATAGAGTCGCCACTAAATTTTATTTAGTCCCAAAAGACAGGGAAAAAATCGATAAAACCCAAGGAAAGAGAAACGGGTAAGGGGGTCGGTTATGCGAAAGGAAGGTACTAGCATCTTACACATCCGTCGTACTCGACGGAAACCATTTCGCTTGCTTCTAGACTTGGATGGGTTATCTATCTAAACACTTCTAGCTAAAAGGAAAAAGGGAGAAAATAAAGAGAAAGAAGGAAAGAAAGAGAGAATGAGGAAGAGAGAAAGAAGTGCTTGTAAAGGATTGGGGTCCTTGTGCCTACGTATCCTCATGGTGCAATAAGGAATTCAGAGCTTCATAGTTCATGGAATCAGGAAAAGAGAAAGGAGAAGGTGGAAGAAAGTGGAAGGTAGCTCGCCAAGATCTCGCGATCTCGTGCCTACGTATCCTCACGGTGCAATAAGGAAGTCAGAGTTCCGTAGTTCGGGGAACTAGGATAGAGAAAGAAAAGGAAACAGAGACGGTGTCAAAACCAAGAGAGAAAGGAGATAGCAAGACCCTACTGGGGGTGCAAAAGAAATGGTGTCAAAACCAAAAAAGAAAGGCAAAGGAAAACTCGGCTAAGGAATACGAAAGCAATGTGATAACTCTGCCGGGGGTAAAACAAAAGAATGATGTCAGAACCAGGAGAATAAAAGGACAAGAGTCGAGGTAAAGGTAAGATCCACATGGGATTTGGTGCATTAACTGGCAGGAAGTGATTAACCAAAGAAAGATAGGAGCAAGACTCTATCGGGAAAGCGAAAGGTTGGTGTCCACAGATGGACTGTGATGAACAAGAAGAAAGAGAGTATTGAACCAAGAGAAGGTGTTTGACTCTCTGGAGAACTCGGTGTGTTAACTAACAAAAACAGTGGTTAATCGAAAGGACAGGTGTGGAACCAGGAGAAAGTTGTGACCCAAAGGAGAGGTGTGGAACCAAGAAAAGGTTGTAACCCAAAGGACGAGTATTGAACCAAACAAAGGTTGTAACCCAAAGGTTGGTACACTGAATGAACAAGCAATACTTGACCGAAGAAAGGGTATTCAAACTAAAAGAAGGTTATTAACCCAAAGGTGCGAGTATTTGAACCAAATAAAGGTTGCTAACTGCAAGGGATTCAGTGTTTTAACAGACAAACTATGATTAATCGAAAAGAATGAGTGATTAACCAAGAGAAGGTGATTAACTCAAGCGAAACTCAGTATGTTAACAGACAGATTATGGTTAACTGAGGAATGAGTGATTAACCAAGAGAAGATGATTAACCCAAGAAAGGTTGGTTTTAACAGGCGGATTGTGATTAACCAAAGGACGGGTGATTAACCAAGAGAAGGTGATTAACCCAAGGGGAACCCAGTATGTTAACAGACGGACTATGGTTAACTGAGAAAAGATCCGCTTGGTGCTTTAACTGACAAGCAGTGATTGACCAAAGATAAAGGGAGAAGAACTAAGAGTAGGTTGCGAACCTCACCAGAGATTCGGTATTTGACAGTCAGATTGTGGTTAACCGAAGAAAAGGATTATGACTTTGTTAGAGGAGAAAAGAATTTGGCTTAAACCAAAGAACAATTGATTAGCCAAAGGAAGGAGTGATTACAAACTCTTCTGAGGAATCAAAGAATAGTGATTGGCCAAAAGAGAAAGAAGTATTGAATCGAAAGGAGGAACTCAAACCAAGATACAATGATTAGGGTGCAAGCGATCAAGGATCAAACAAGAGACATCACAGCTCGGGAATAGAGGTAACTTATCCCAGGTGTAAGGACAAGACGCCCTTTTCCCATAAATAGTCAGAATGAGGGTAAGACAGACTCCATCCTCATTCTTTCTCTAGAACCCAAAGTGTAGTGTGGAACTCCAACAGAGAAACGACGCAAGTTGTAGAGTGCTCCAATGTGTTGTGCAGACCTTCGACTCTGCGGGGGATCAAAAGAACAAGACTCTAAAAGATCCTAAAGAGAATATAGAGGGAGGATAAACTAATTGAAATAAGGTTTCGATTAATTAATCAAAATGGAGTGAACAAGACAACAATCTTTCAAGCGAGTCAAAAGATCATCAAAGCAAACATGCAGATTATTGATTATACAAGATTAAGTTTGCTCAATGAAGAATAAACTTTATATGATCAAGAATGAAATTGCAAAGCAGCACGAAATGTCAATTAGCATGCATCACAAATCATGTTATCATGTGAACAAAGGTGTGCAAGAATCAACATGCTCATACAATGTCAAACATGCAAATAATTAAGAATCGATAAATTATGCATTGAAAGTTTGCATACATGCTTCAAACAGAGGTTATGCAGCTCATAAAGCATCCCTAAATATCAAGCATATCAAACCATGGAAGTTAAATGAGGAAAGGAGATCAAACAAACTTGAAAATAGGAAAAAATGACATTATGGTTCAGTGATAATCGATTAACCATTTGCTAGTACAAAGTGGTCAATCGATTAACCCTTGAAAAATAGCTGAATAACTGGAAGAAAAAAAAGTAGTGTTAATCGATTAACACTTTTTGCCTAGCAAAGTGTTAATTGATTAACACTGAAGCAGTGGAAAAAAAACCAGTTTTCAAAAGCACTTTCAGCCACTTAATCACTTATCCAAACATTCTCATGTTATGGCATGCATTTCAGCACAATTAATCATCAATTGAGAGCATCAAACATGAAGATCAAAGATCAAACAATCATATGATTAATTAATATCTAAAACCTATCGAAACTACATCGAAAACGCACGAAAGTGATTGAAACAGTAGATTGAGCAAAAGTTACCAACCTACAAGGCGAAGGATTGCCTTGGTGATTGTTGCTATTAATATATGATGAGAATGAGCCAAGAAAACCAGAGAATTCTGATCTTGAGATCAAATTGTAGCAAAACCGATCGAAAATGCGATAAAGGCTTTGAAATCGAATTTGCATCGAAACAATTGAATTGATCACTTGAATTGATGTAGAAGTTGTTGTAGTTTCAAAGATCCAAGAAGAAATGAAATGAGATGGAGGTTCAAGCTCAAGAGAAAAGACATTTCAATGTGAAGTTGCTACTCTTCAATGGTGGAAAATTGAGCTCTAGTATGGTTTTGGGAAGGAGATGAAGATGAATGTGAGAAAAAGTTGCAGAAACTTTAGAGAGAATGTGAGAAAGAAGAGTGAAAATTGAGAGAGAATTGTGAAAATGGTTGAAGCCCCCTGTTGCACCCTAAAATTTGCCCACCCTTTTTCTAGCTTTTACTTCGCATTTCATCTGCATATCATTTAGGTAGATCATTTCACGCATACTGCCAATGTTATCAGCCGGATTGAATTTATCAAGATTTCAGCCGCTTTGCTCGCATTTCAGGCGATTCAAACCAATTCAAATGAGAAGTTCCATGTCGAAATTGAGCGAAAGTTGCTCTCTTCTTGGTGATTCAGTCCGTGCTGGTAATTTTGGCGCATTCCGGTGTTCGCTCGTTTTTTCCGTCCTTTTTTTTCATGGTATTTTGGTGTTTTTATTTCTATTTTTACTTTATTTTTATTGGTTTTAGAATTATTTGATTTTAATTAAATTTAAAAAATAGACTTTATTAGAATTTTATTACTTTCTAGAAATTAAATAGAATTAGTTTTCTATTTGTTAGAATTTGGTTTTATTAGATTTTTAATATTAGAATTTAGATTTTTAATTAGATTTTAGAAAATAGAATTTAAATATTTGTTTTAGAGAAATAGAACTTTATTTGGTCTTTTAGAAATATAATTTTATTTTAGAATAGTTTTTAGATTATATTTTTTTAATAAGATTGGATTTAGTTTTTTGGATTATATTTTTTTTAGAATAGATTTTATTTAGATTAATTAATTAGATTAGTTAGTTAGTCTAAGTTGGATTAGTATTAATTACGTTTATAATCATTTAGTTTGTTAGAATTTATTAGGAGTTTAATTAGTACATCAGCATGGTTATCAGTATTTCAATTAATCATAATTAAGTCAAAATCAGAATTTAACAAAAACATAGCAGTGCCACGTGTTGGTCTTTGAGGGCATATAACTCATGTTCATTTTCTTCCACCATCAGAACCCTACCGGCACCTCACTACTGTTCACACTCCCAACTTCATTCTTCAATCATTTTCTTCCATTCTTCATCATTCTCTCCAACCTCCGTCGCCGGTAACTTCAAACAGCAATCGTGAACCCTCCTCCATTAGCATCTCAAACCTCAACCTCACTCACCAACATCTCATCTTCAACCAAAAACCACCAAATCCCTTAATCCCATTTCCTCTTCTTCCACTTCGCCACTCAATCCCCTTCATCTTCTCCCTTGTTTAACAAACTCGCCGCTGTTTTCAACTCATATCCTTCTTCTTCACCAATATTTCCTTCATCAATCACCGTCATCAGAACCTTCAACAATTCAACATCAAACACCTCCACCATTTCCCGTTGTTCTTCATAAACCCCGACTTTCATAAGTTCAAATTTCTGAAACCCATAAACCAACGGCCCTCACCATCCTCTCCTCAAAACCTTCCGCGAATCAATAGCAACCACGAAACCCTTTCAGAACTTCCAAACCCATCTTCCTCTTTCAATAACCAACCGAAAAAAAACTTCCACATTCAGACAACCACAACCATCATCTCTCTCAATCCACCATCACCATCACGAAACCCACCAAACGAACCACTTTTTCTTCTCCGAAACAAACCACCACCCTAACCCAGAAAATCCGACCGCATAAACCCAGTCATCTCCACCGTCACCCTCAAACTTCACCTTCGCAAACCCTTTCTCCCTCATTTTTCCGACCACTTAAACCTTCGCCATCTAAAACCCACCTCAACCTTCTTTAATCAACAACAGAACTTCCATTCTTCTTCCTCAACCGAAAACCACAACAACATCAACAAACTCATCATGACCCACTTCCATAACAGATAGATTTTCGAAAAAAAAGACATAAACAGAGGCGAGAGAGAGTGGGATTGACGGAGGGATTTTCTTGGATCGAGACTTTGATGTGCTTGTGTTAGGGTTTCATTACTGATGATGTTAACGTTGACCGCAAATCCACCCCTCTTTTGTTTTTCTTCTATTTTGAGTGGGTGATGGGTCCTCAAGGCCTAAATGATCCCCTGTTTATTTTGTACACCCCCTGGATCTGTAATCAGTTTGTATATTGTATATGTATATATTTCCTAAATAGTTTTAATATATTATTTTCTTAAGATTTATATATATATATATATTAGTTTTTCTTTTTAAATTAGTTTTTAGATTTATTAATATTTTATATTTTAATTTAGAAACTCTTTAATATTTTTTTAGAAGTTAGATTTTTATTTTGTATTTATCATTGAGCATTTTATTCCACTTTTGCTCTTTTTCTGGGTCGATGACGAGACCTTCAAGTTGTTATAAGTCAAATTATTGATGGAAATGACAAGTCCGAGACCATTTTCTTTCTCGTTTTCATTTTCGACCGTTTATCCATCTTTGGTTATTTTCACCACTTTTTGGTCTATGACGAGACTTCCGCAATCCGTTACCAGTCAAATTATTGATGAATAATCTTGGATCCGAGACCACCTCCTTTCTCTCCTCATTTCTTCTTATTTTCGGTTTTATTTTGACTTTTCTTGGATCGATGAACTCCTGTATCCGTAAGCATTGGATTTGTCGGAGTTGATAACCTTCCAGATTTCAAATCTATGGAAAATGACCATTTTGGTCATTTTCTTTACTTTGGGATCGCGATAAGCTACCTTCGATTAATCGATATTATGTTTGCGATTAAGACGAGATCCCACTGTTTTGGTCCGTGCGACACGATTCAATTGGAGAGTGATCCTCAATATCACTTCTCTATCTTGTCCATAGCACGTATATCAATACGCGACCTCCTATAGTTTGACTTCCCTTATAAGTCGAGCTACGACGGTTTAGCGTCACATTGGTCCCGATTCGATTCATTACCCCTTTCAAACCGTTTTCCATCCATCAACTGTGATGAGTGTTGTGAGCTGTAAGCATTAGACACGTAGGAAATGATAAGTGGGGAGCCTCTTCTCTCTTGTCTAGAGTGTTTAGCGTATGCCCTTTGGGCGATATGTGACGCATTCGCTCCTACGTCTTAGGATTTAGCATAGTGCATTCCGAACCGATTCAACCCCCTTCCGTTTAGGCGTTCCAGGCCTAGGACCCTTTTCTCTCGCATCCGTGCGATTGAGGCCCTTTTCTCTCGCCCCCGTGCGATCGAGACCTCCCGTTTTTCCGTAGTTAGTCGAACTACGGCTGCTCTGATTTCTCATGCTAGATGAGAATATGTAAGCATAGGATTGCGATAATCCTAGCGAGCACTTTTCCTCCTTTCCCACCTTTAGGCTCCCATATCTTTTAACCTAAAGACATGCTACGTCTGTTCTACTGCAAACAGGTAACGCGTAAGTCTTCAATGGTCGAGCAGCAATACACCTAACTGTTAGAATGCGTACGCTAGTATCGTCTACCCGGACCTTTTCTCTCGCCCCCGTGCAATCGAGAACACCCCGTTTTTCCGTAGTTAGCCTGAACTACGTTTTGCTCTGATTTCTCATACCAGATAAGAATACATAGACACAAGACGACGTTGTCTTGGTGAGCAACTTTCCCCCATAATTTCCCAAACTACGTTGACTCTGAATTTCCCATTGCACGAGGGAATACGTAGGCATAGGGAGACGATGTCCAATCGAGTCAGTTTTTTTTGTTTCCTCCTGTTTAGCAGTAGCTCTAGATAGTTTTTACCCATAGATTAGACAACAAGTGTGGATCTCGTTGAGTACAACGAACATGATGTTCGCTGTGTTTTCTGGCGAACAACCTCTGGTTAACCAATTTCTTCAGAAAGTTGGGTTACTTGCAGGACCAACCATACAAGTCCTGGGATACATGTGCATTTGGTTCTGTCGAAATACTCTTAGACTTTTGGTGACTAATTTGCGGTTTGTTTTATCAATATTGTCAAAGTATTAAGGACTTTGATTTTGCAAGTAACGAAGTTTGGACTTAAAGATGAAATAAGGTTAAAAGTTTAAACAAGAACAAAGAAATGTCGAAAGGCTAAAAACTTGCAAAAAAGTAAATGAAATTTAAAATGACATGGACTTGAAGAATAAACAAGTAATTTAAAATGACTTTGAAATATAACTGGTGTTTAAACGTACATTGTTCCAAATACTAGACTCATTTTCTCTCACACTGGGTACTTAGAGCTTTTACAGGAATTTTGTACAAATTTTCACACACACATTCTAACCACAAACTATGACTGCTTCCTGATCTACATTTGTCAAAGGTATGGCTTCAATCCATTTAGTGACATAGTCTACTCCTACTAAAATGTACTTCTGCCCTTTTGAAGAAGCTGGTCGAATCTCACCAATCAAATCTAAAGCCCAACCTCTGAATGGCCAAGGCTTTATAATAGAATGTAACTCACTTGCTGGCACATGAGGTATGCCTGCATGGATTTGACATTCCTGACAACCCTTTGCGAATTCGACACAATCTTTCAACATGGTTGGCCAATACATTCCTTGTCGAAATAATAGCCATTTCATTTTATGTCCTGCTTGGTGGGCACCACATGCACCACTGTGTACATTCGACAAAGCTATGTACGCTTCAGTCTCTCCAAGGCATTTTAGTAGAACTCCTTCTGCATCTGGTTAACCAATTTCTTCAGAAAGTTGGGTTACTTGCAGGACCAACCATACAAGTCCTGGGATACATGTGCATTTGGTTCTGTCGAAATACTCTTAGACTTTTGGTGACTAATTTGCGGTTTGTTTTATCAATATTGTCAAAGTATTAAGGACTTTGATTTTGCAAGTAACGAAGTTTGGACTTAAAGATGAAATAAGGTTAAAAGTTTAAACAAGAACAAAGAAATGTCGAAAGGCTAAAAACTTGCAAAAAAGTAAATGAAATTTAAAATGACATGGACTTGAAGAATAAACAAGTAATTTAAAATGACTTTGAAATATAACTGGTGTTTAAACGTACATTGTTCCAAATACTAGACTCATTTTCTCTCACACTGGGTACTTAGAGCTTTTACAGGAATTTTGTACAAATTTTCACACACACATTCTAACCACAAACTATCCTATTTATACATAAACAAAATAACTGCTTAGAACGGAAAAACTATAACTAAACGACAAGTGTCAGCCTGCATGTAAATTTCTTCTCTGAAACCTCCATGTGTCCAACTGCCAAAGGTTACAACCTTTGAATTTGAATCTCTTCCTTGGTGACGAAACCTTGTAACTCCTCAAAACTGTCGAAACCCTTTTAAAGGAGAAAAACTCTTCAGCACTTGCCAAACCTTATCTTTTTTTTAACAAACTTCTTCTGTCGAAGCCCTCAGTCACACACTCTCCAAACTATTCTGCCAGAACATTATATCTATTTCTGTCGAAACAATGAAACTTTAAAACCTTGTCAGTAATTCTTGGATTCTCCTCCTGATGCTATCCTTCGACAAAGATGACCTTAAAGCCTGAATTTTAATCTTGTCGAAATTATGGGTTTACAAATTGCCCCCCAGCAAAGATATTTTCGACTATCAAAGGAGAAATGTCTTTTGCTGTCGAAGTGACCTTTGTAATTTAGTTTGTTCTTATTTTTATTTCGTGCAGTGTTGGTTTATACTTTTTTAAGTACTTCCCATTTATTTTCATCACTCTTCTATCTTTTTCTATTTCTTCGACTTCGTATGCACCATTGGAAAAAACTCTTAAAATTTTGAAAGGTCCTTCCCACTTAGGGGACCATTTTCCCATCACTCTGTCTTTCTTCTCCATGGGCAAGATCACTTTCCAGACTAAATCATTTACTAAAAAGGCTTTGAATTTTACTTTTTTGTTATAAAACTTTTCAACTCTCTCTTTCTGCCTTCTTATTAATTCTAAAGCACGCAACCTTTCTTCGTCTAAATCAACCAATTCATCCATCATCATACTCCAATAGATTTCAGATGGAATCTCATGATGTCTTTGAATTCGTATTGACTGTAAACAGATTTCGACAGGCAATACTGCATCATGTCCATAGGTTAATTTAAATGGGGTGGAGTTAGTTGCTTCCTTAGGAGAGGTTCGACAAGCCCAAAGGATTTGATCCAGGGTCTTATGCCAATTTCTGGGTTTTTTACCCACATGTTTCTTTATCAGGTTTATCACCACTTTGTTGGCTGCTTCGACCTGGCCATTTGCTTGGGCATAATAAGGTGTCGAAGTCAACAACTTAAAACCTGTCTCTCTTGCAAATGCTTGCATATTTCTGCCAGTAAACACAGATCCTTGATCAGTGGTTATAGTCTCTGGTATTCCAAATCTATACACTATGTGTTTCTGGATGAAATCTATGACTGCTTCCTGATCTACATTTGTCAAAGGTATGGCTTCAATCCATTTAGTGACATAGTCTACTCCTACTAAAATGTACTTCTGCCCTTTTGAAGAAGCTGGTCGAATCTCACCAATCAAATCTAAAGCCCAACCTCTGAATGGCCAAGGCTTTATAATAGAATGTAACTCACTTGCTGGCACATGAGGTATGCCTGCATGGATTTGACATTCCTGACAACCCTTTGCGAATTCGACACAATCTTTCAACATGGTTGGCCAATACATTCCTTGTCGAAATAATAGCCATTTCATTTTATGTCATGCTTGGTGGGCACCACATGCACCACTGTGTACATTCGACAAAGCTATGTACGCTTCAGTCTCTCCAAGGCATTTTAGTAGAACTCCTTCTGCAGTCTTTTTAAACAGTTCATTTCCAAAGAGCACATAACTTAAGGCTCTGTACTTTATCTTCCTTTCGACTGTTTGATTTGGATTTTGCAAATAATCTTTAATGGGTTTTCTCCAATCTCCATCCTCTAGATTACCCACATTGAAAATCTCAAAGTTTTCTTGATCACCATATCCCAATCTTATTGTGTCCAAATCAGATGGGGACAGCTTAGTAGATAAAACTTTTCCTCTCACTTCGACAAACTTCAACAGATTTTCTTTCGACACTTTATACCCTGAAGCCAGCTGGGCCAAGTCATTTGCTTCCTGATTTTCTAATCTGGGGATGTGTCTAAAAACTACACTGTCGAATCTCTTGAGGAGTCTGTTGGCTATCACAAAGTACATGATCAAATTTTCTTTGACACATTTGTACTCTTTCGTCAATTGTTTTATCACCAATTCAGAGTCACCCATTATTTCGACCTCTGTTGCCCCCAGTTCCAACAAGATTTCAAGTCCAACAATTAAGGCTTCATATTCTGCCTCATTGTTTGAACAGAATTCTTCTATTTTGTACTTGAACTTTGTTGGAACTTTATTGGGAGAAATAATTAACACCCCAACACCTGTTCCATTTTTATGACTGGAACCATCAAAATATAACCTCCAAGGCTCTTTTTCGACATAATTTGTCTCCTCTCCAAGTATGGAGTGGTCAGCTATAAAGTCAGCAACTACTTGCCCTTTAACAGCTTTTAGAGGCATATATTTTAAAGAATATTCAGTTAAGGCTAAAGCCCATTTTCCAATTCGACTATGTAAAATAGACTTAGACAACATATGCTTTATTACGTCGAAATGAGAAGATATATGTACATCGACGGGTTTTATATAATGCTTTAATTTCATACAAGAGAAATATACACATAAACATAATTTCTCTATCATGCTATACCTAGTTTCAGCATCATTCAAGACCCTGCTGAGATAGTAAATGGCTCTTTCGACGCCATGTTCATCTTCTTGACAAAGCATACTTCCTAATGTTCTGTCAGATGCTGATATGTAGAGCCTCATGCTTCTTTTTCGGCAAGGAGATATTAGGACTGGGGGATTTGCCAAATACTCCTTGATCTTGTCGAAAGCAGCTTGTTGCTCTTGCCCCCAAGTGAAACCCTCTTTCTTCAGTCGAAGCAAGGGTGAGAAGGCCTGAGTCTTTCCACTAAGGTTGGAGATAAATCTTCTGAGGAAGTTGATTTTCCCTAGTAGAGACTGCAATTCCTTCTTTGTCGATGGCGCTTTTGCTTCCATTATTGCTTTAGCTTTGTTTTCATTGATTTCAATCCCCTTTTTGTGGACCACAAAGCCTAAGAAATCCCCAGCCTGCACACCAAAAGCACATTTAAGAGGATTCATTTTCAAACCAAACTTCCTCATCCTTTCAAAGGACTGTCGAAGATGGTTAATATGGTCGAAGCCTGAAGCAGATTTAATCACAATGTCATCTATATAAATTTGCATAAACGTTTCAATGAAATCGTGAAAAATAGAATTCATAGCCCTTTGGTAAGTAGCTCCAGCATTTTTCAAACCAAAGGGCATTACTACCCATTCATATGTTCCTATTGCTCCTGGACAACGAAAAGCTGTTTTTGGAACGTCTTCTTCAGCAATAAAAATCTGGTTATAACCAGAATAGCCATCAAGCATACTTAAATACTCATGGCCTGCTGCAGAATCTACTAGCATTTCTGCTACTGGCATAGGATACTCATCCTTAGGGGTGGCTGAGTTTAGATCTCTAAAATCAATACACACCCTTAGTGTGCCATTTTTCTTAATCACAGGAACAATATTAGCAATCCATTCGACATACCTTGTTGTACGGATGAATTTGCATTTTAGAAGTCTTTCGACCTCTTCTTTGATCTTCGACAGAATTTCAGGTGCAAAGCGTCTGGGGGTCTGTTTTATTGGCTTCTTCCCTTCCAGAATTGGCAACTTCAATTCCACCAAACTTCTGTCTAAACCAGGCATTTCGTCATAATCCCATGCGAAGCAGTCTTTAAACTCATTCAGCAGCTGGATTATTTCGATTCTGAGTTGAGGATTCAACTTGGCACTGATGTAAGTGGGCCTTTTCTCTGCCCCCAGTCCTAGATTAATCTCCTCTAAGGGATCCTGTGCCACCATTTTCATATTGGTGGAGGTTGGATCCTTTTCGAACCCCAGAGGTTCGTCATCATAAATGGCATCAAGTCTTTGGTTCTGCCATTCACCATTTGAGTCTTCTTCAAAACTCTGATTTGCATGTTGCTCCTCAATATTTTCTTGAGGGTGTTGTCCTTCGACAACCTGAGTGCTGGCTTCGACAGCCATATTTCTTACTTCAGCCTCAAGGGCCGCTTTGTGTTGTTTTTCGGCTATATAAGCCGAAATCCTTTCCATTGCTGAAACTTCAGTCATTTTCACTGAATTCACTTCCCCATCCAGTTGGGTTGACATGGGCAGTTCCCCAAGTGTAATTTGTTTCCCCAATTATTTCTTTATCCCACTGGAAACCATGTGTAGGATGGAGGTACATGGAACAGTAAGCATTGTCGGAAGCTGCCAGGTCGAAAGCCGCAGGATTGCATGGTGCTATATGGGCTAGGTTCTTGTCGAAGTTACGACTAGTGATATTGTTCACATCAGCTGTGAAGTAACTCTGATCTGCTTCAATGTTTTCGACAATCCCATCTGGCCTCCAGATTGCTATTCTTTGATGCATGGAGGATGGCACAGCCCCAATCCCATGGATCCATTCTCTTCCCAACAGCAAGTTGTAATTTGCTTTTGATGCTATCACCACAAACATTGTAGGCCTGGTGATGGATCCTACAGTCAAGTTCAATTGTATTACTCCCAGTGTTGTTCCCACTTTACCTTCATAGTTGGACAACACCATATTGTGAGGCTTAGTGTCGGAGTCATCTTTTCCAATTCTCCTTATCATGTAATGAGGAATTAAATTTACAGCTGCTCCGCCATCTATCAGAATTTTGTTGACACCTACACCTTCTACCTTTCCTTTTATGAAGAGAGGCTTTAAGTGAGCCTTCATTGCATCATCTGGCTTTTCGAAGAAGGCATTTTGCTCTTCGACACAGCCATTGTTCATTATGTAGTAGCATACAGGCTTCAAGCTTATGCTATCATCCATCATGTCATCCTCTTCGTCTTCGACTTCCATTATCCTGTCGAAGTCTCTGGGCAGTACAGAAACCACATTGCAAGTTACGTCGAAAGAAGCATCTGATTCTGAACCAAATTCATCTGTGACTTCTTCGTCCACTGGCATTCTATTGTTTGTTTTCTGCACCTCTGTGGTGTCACCAGATCTATTCTTCTGAATGATTTCTTTTTCTGCCAGGGGCATTCCCTTGTTCGTAATCTGCACACATTTGCTTGATTCAGCTTCCTTCTGCCCAACCTTTTGGTATTCTACAGTTTTCTTTTCAATTTTCTTCTGCCTTTGGAATCTTCTCCATTGGGATCTGGACATAGGATTCTTCCCTTTGTAGTTTTCAGAGACGTATTTTGGCTTTGCCTCCTTTTTAACTTCCATGGAAGGACCCCTGTTCACTTCAAAACTCTTCCATCTCTTCTGACCTTGGACATCCCTTATAGGCTGAACCCATTTGTCATCATTTGGCCTGTTGGATGGTTTGTAAGTGTTGAAACGTCTTTCTCCGACCCCTTGACTGTGATGCTCCCCTCTTCTTGGGTCGAATCTTTCGTTTCTGGTTGGTGGGACTGTTCCCCAATTTCTTTTCCTCTGGGTCTTTACTGCTGCTTCTAAGTCATCAGCTGCTTTCTTGTCGAACACAGCACTGCATCTTGGGCAAAGCATGACTTCTGCATTCTTCCTTTGACACCTCTGGATGAATTCAACCAGACTCTCGTTCTCTTCTGGGTAAACCAGCTTCTGATGCTCCTCTTGACGCTTCTTTCCCTTGTCGATGTCTGGTCCTCCCTTTTGAGTGATTTCCACCATATGAATCCCAGCACTCTGTTCAGTTGTAATTTTCAATTTGTTCATTTTTTCGACTAGCATGATTTCCTCTGGGATGTCCTCCTTTGACTGACTAACATTGCCTTTTGGGTGTAAGCCCTTATAGATGTATTTGCAGCAATGTGCAACCCTTTCGACAGGATGTTCTTCATTTTTGGTGGTATCACTGTTCATTTGTTTGACAGTGAGGGAATTGTCATCAGTCCCTGGTGTTTTAATCTCCTCTTGGTCAGCATCTCTTTCACAGTTTTTCTTGTTGAAGCTTCTTCCCACTTTGACTGCATTTCTTCCGTTGAAACCTTCAGTGGTCTTAGTGGCATTCTCACTGTCGAAGTCTTCAGAAATTTTGACTTCTTTTGCCTCAGCCTGGCCAGCAGAATTATCACCTTCTTCCACCACATTGACATGGGTGTCGAAACCTTCAGCAGCTTCTATCATGGTGAAGTTGGTGTCGAAGCTTTCAGTAACTCCTACCATTTCAGAATTTTCTTCTGCCATGATCTCCATTTCGACCACGTTTACCATTTCTGGCTCAGCATAATTTGCCTCCACAATCTGCATGGGATTGGAGTCAATCTTCATCTGCTGCTTGCCTTTGTCTCCAAACTTCAACCTTCCATTTTGGATTGCATTTTGGACAAGATCCCTGAAAAGGTAACATTGAGAAGTTTTATGACCCAAGAAATTATGGTATTTGCAAAAACCTCTCTTTTTCTGTTGGTCTATAGGAGGCTCTTTAGTGCCTGCTGGTTTTATTAACTGACCATCTTTGACTAGTAAATCAAATATCTCATCACACTTGGTGATGTCGAATGTATAGGTTCTTTTAGGGAACCTGTCATTCTTTTCCATTTCGACTGGACTTTTTCCATTCGACGGGGCTAAAACTTTACAAGAATATGGAGGGCCTTGCTTTAATTCTGCAAGATCAATTTCTTGCTGGTCGAAAATGACTGGTTCGTTTTCGTCGTAATCATCTTGAACTATTCCTACATAGGCCACTCTTTCCTTCTTGTTTTTATTTGATCTAAATTTCTCATTTTTTAGTCTTTCTATCTGCCTTACTCTGTCTGCCAACTGTGCCATGTCTCTCAGATATTGGGTATCCAGTTTTTTCCTTATGGAATAATCAAGACCCCCTGCAGCCATTTCGACTAGTTCTTGTTCCGGCACTTGCGTAAAGCATCTGGCTTTTAATAATCTAAACCTATTCAAATAGTCATCTATGGGTTCAGAAAATTTTCTTTTGACACTTGCCAACTCTTTCAAACTTATCTTGGTTTGTCCCATATAAAATTGTTCATGGAACAATCTCTCTAATTGGGTCCAAGTAAAAATTGAAGTTGGAGGAAGTGACGTAAACCAAGTGAAAGCGTTTTTTGTCAAAGAACTTGGGAAATATTTCATCCTTAAGTTCTCGTTATTAGCAATCTCTCCCGCTTCTATCAAGTAACGTGCCACGTGTTCTATGGTGGATTCACTAGTATCCCCTGAAAATTTTGTGAATTTGGGGACTTTCCACCTTGGTGGTAACTCTTGTTGTAAGATAAATTCAGACAAGGGGGAAGTATAACTAGGCCTTTGTAATCCTACGTTTACTCCGTTTTGTGCCATTATTCTCTCCACCATGGTGGCAATATTATTTTCGACAGGCATGTTATTGTAACGCATTCTCTGCTGTAACACTTCGTCAGCATTTTGGTTTCTCTGGACTATTATCCTTCTTGGTTCCTGTCGAATAGGCTCTTCTACATTAGGCTGTTCGACCATCACCTCTTGCCCCCTGGGATTTTCCTGAGGGTTCCCTAAGGGCCTTTGGTTTATAGTGAGTTCCTCTTCGACAGCCCTATTGGCAGGATTCTGGTTTAATTGCATTCTTTGTTGTGCTTGTGGGACTCCAAAAAAATCAGCAATGCGTGCCATCTGTTCTGCCAATATTTGGTTTGTTTGGGTAGTGTTTTGTATTAAGGGATTGAACACGTCTCCCATTTGTTGTGTCAAAGCCTGCACCATATCATGATTGCTTTCATCCATCTGTTGACGGATTACTTGTGCAGAATGGTTTGTCATAGCGGGCATATGGAAACCTGGTGGAATTTGATTCATTCTATTTCCATTTCCACCATATCCTGATCCCTGCAATGGTGATGACACTTGAACCATGGCATCAGAGAATAATGGTGACGAATTATGTAGGCTTGCCATCATTGAAGTTGGCATTCCGTACGGTTGTTCTCTCCCAGTCAAAGGCTGAGAATAATTCAGATATGGCCTGAATGTATTTCCTCCAGGGGGAGGGGTTCCCAAGGGTCTGGCGTGTCCCATGGTGGAAGAACTAGGCGCATTCTGGGATCCTGAACCCGTTGGTATGGAATCCCCCAAAGGAGGCCTATTCTGTTCTAAAACAGGGCCAGACACTGGTATTGTTCCTGACGAAGGGATAGGATTGGAAACTGGAATGGTTTCGTCAGAAATATTTGAAGCATTTGGCAAGTTAGCCATGTTTCTTCTTCTTGTTCTCTTTGGTCTCTCTACGTCGGTTACGGCTAATTTACCGCTTCTAAGAATCATACAACGTAGCAAGGAACAATTTGTCTAAAAATTTCTATTAGATTTTATCAAATGCACTGGTCCCACCAGGTGTGCCAATTTGTTCGCTGTGTTTTCTGGCGAA
The DNA here is from genome assembly GCA_963859935.3 of Lathyrus sativus. Taxonomy (NCBI): domain Eukaryota; kingdom Viridiplantae; phylum Streptophyta; class Magnoliopsida; order Fabales; family Fabaceae; genus Lathyrus; species Lathyrus sativus. The sequence continues at coordinate 380,637,085 of OZ012739.1, forward strand.
CAACCTCTGGTTAACCAATTTCTTCAGAAAGTTGGGTTACTTGCAGGACCAACCATACAAGTCCTGGGATACATGTGCATTTGGTTCTGTCGAAATACTCTTAGACTTTTGGTGACTAATTTGCGGTTTGTTTTATCAATATTGTCAAAGTATTAAGGACTTTGATTTTGCAAGTAACGAAGTTTGGACTTAAAGATGAAATAAGGTTAAAAGTTTAAACAAGAACAAAGAAATGTCGAAAGGCTAAAAACTTGCAAAAAAGTAAATGAAATTTAAAATGACATGGACTTGAAGAATAAACAAGTAATTTAAAATGACTTTGAAATATAACTGGTGTTTAAACGTACATTGTTCCAAATACTAGACTCATTTTCTCTCACACTGGGTACTTAGAGCTTTTACAGGAATTTTGTACAAATTTTCACACACACATTCTAACCACAAACTATCCTATTTATACATAAACAAAATAACTGCTTAGAACGGAAAAACTATAACTAAACGACAAGTGTCAGCCTGCATGTAAATTTCTTCTCTGAAACCTCCATGTGTCCAACTGCCAAAGGTTACAACCTTTGAATTTGAATCTCTTCCTTGGTGACGAAACCTTGTAACTCCTCAAAACTGTCGAAACCCTTTTAAAGGAGAAAAACTCTTCAGCACTTGCCAAACCTTATCTTTTTTTTAACAAACTTCTTCTGTCGAAGCCCTCAGTCACACACTCTCCAAACTATTCTGCCAGAACATTATATCTATTTCTGTCGAAACAATGAAACTTTAAAACCTTGTCAGTAATTCTTGGATTCTCCTCCTGATGCTATCCTTCGACAAAGATGACCTTAAAGCCTGAATTTTAATCTTGTCGAAATTATGGGTTTACACATGAGGGGTGCTCATACCTTCTCCTTGTGTAACCGACTCCCAAACCCAAGATTCGGTTGCGATGACCTTGTCTTTTCCCTTTTCGTCGGGTTTTCTTTGGTCGTTTCCTTTCCTATCTTTGGGATAAATAATGAACGATGGCGACTCTTCTGTCAATCAGCCGGCTCTTTTTTTCGCAGTGTGTGATAGCTGGCGACTCTGCTGGGGATTTTTTCCATCCCCTATGCGAGTCAATCCTAGCGCTTGTGTGTTTTTGTCTGTGGGTGTGTTGTATTTTGTATATTGTTGTATTTACATTTTCCGCACTTTATTTTTATCTGTTGTTGTTGTGCTGTTGGATGGGTGTTCCATTGAGAGATAAGCCAAAACTCAGGTTTTAATACATACCTAGCATTAGAGTGGAAAGTAGTGAGGACCTGCACGTTAGGCGCGCACTAGTCCTCATGAAATTCGCGTTCAGACGAGGTTTTGTTTGAAGGCATCCTATCCTGTGCATTGGTCAGGAGGGGATGTTGGATCTGGAAACTGTCGACTCTGGAGACCAATCATTTGGAAGTCAGCTAAGTGAGGCCTCTTCGTTTGACCATGATGCCAAACCAGAAATGGTGAATGTATCATCGTTTCTCGAAAGTCTATGATGCTGACGACCGTATAGGATGTCGAACCTTATCAGAGATTAGGTCCATACCTGTGAGTGGGAGGGTTTTTGTAGGAAAACCTTAACTTTCAACCAACCCGGTATTTTGGTTTTCTCTTCAGAGCAGGCTTTTGAACTCATTCGGTCACCATTACAGCAGTTATTCAGAGCTTTGTGGAAGCTTTGATCCTTTGTTTGTTGCATTTTTGCATTGCATTGCATTTACATTTCAATTTTGCATATCCATCCTCAGCCGGAATATGGAGCTTACCCGTCTTTTGTCTAACCCGCAGTTGATTTACCAACATTCGCATTAGACTTGAATTAGCTTCTGGAAGAATCATGAACTCATGAGAGCAGAATCCAGTTGTTACAAGGGTAGAGTTTGAATTGATGAAGAATCAGTTGGATCAACTTATAGAAGCCATGACAACTATGATAAGGGGAGAGGCCAATATTCGGAGGACTCTAGTGAACAATGTTGCTCAAGCTCAACCTGTGCAGATTCCTGTTGGAGATCAAGAGCATACTATTGTCAGAGATAGAGATTCATCTTCTCTCAATGACTTGGATTATCAGAATTTCACTTTCTCTGCGCCAGATCTTCAAGGGGTTGTTCCAAAGATTAACCCTAAGAACCCACAAACTGTTGAGTTTATGAGAAGATGTCGTCTGTTGGAGGAAAAGCTTGACGCCTTAATGGATCAGGATACTCTTAATCTGAATGCTTTGGGCATGTGTTTGGTGTCAGGCCTTGTGATGCCTCCGAAGTTTAAGACGCCAAAATTTGAGAAGTACAAAGGAGATATTTGTCTAAAGCAGTATTAGGTGATGTTCTGCAGAAGAATTTCCTCACATGTCCACAATGACAAGCTTATGATTCACTACTTCCAGGACAGTCTGAGTGGAGCATCGTTGAGTTGGTACATGCAGTTGGAAAGTGGTTGCATCCAATCATGGTCAGATTTAGCCAATGCCTTTATGAAGCAATACAACTACAATCTTGACATGACTCCCAGCCGTATGCAATTGCAAGAATTATCTCGAGCACACAATGAATATTTCAGAGCGTATGTTTAGAGATGGAGAGAATTAGCTGCTCGTGTTCAGCCACCACTTCTAGACAGAGAGTTGGTTGGCATGTTCATGGATACTTTGCAAGGCCATTACTTTGATAAGATGGTTGGTAGTGGAGCATCAAACTTTTCTGACTTGATGATAATGGGGAACGTATTGAGAGTGGACTCAAGAGTGGAAAGATTCGAGAAATCTCAGATAACTCAGTTTATGAAGGCGAATCGGTTGTCAGTTCATAAGAAGAATGAGAGAAAGAAAGTAATTCTATCCAGGAATCTCTGATACCTCATATTCAGTTTTCAGACGTTTCGAGTGTTCAGAGTCAGCAACCTGTTGGGTCTGTGTATCAGATATCTATTTCCTTCTAGAGTCAACAGTCATACCATCATCATCCGCATCAGCATGCTCGACGAAGACTAAGGAAGCCAGAGAGGCATTTCACTCAGTTACCGATGTCGTACAGCCAGATGTTGCTAGACTTGATCAGAGATGGATTGATAGTGCCAAAGAAGATTAATCCAGAGTTTCCTCTGTATACGCCAGGTTTTGATGTCAACGCCCGCTGTGAGTACCACTCTGGGGAACTGGGGCATTCAACCGAAGACTGTAAGGTGCTTAGAAGCAAAATTCAGACTCTACTTGACTCCAATATGTTCTCTGTCACACCTCAGGATATTCAGATCAACGATCCTCCTTCATCCAACCGTGTGGGTTCAGCAGCTCATGTTATGGGGGAATTCACCGAGAGCAGATGTTCAGAAGAGTATCAGACTGACTTCGATGAGCAATTCTAAAGATGGCTAATTCAGTAGCAAATCAAGATTTGAAATCCCAGTTCCCCGAAGCGGCAATCCTTTTATCATGTCATTTCTTTGCATTTGTAGTTTCTTTTATGTTTAAGTGCGAACTTATTTGCAAACTTATCTGTAATCAATTGATAATGATAATGAAATGAATATGCATGTTTTGATTAAATCCATTCGTGTTCACTCAATGCTTTTTATTGATGTCAAACACTTGTTTAAGCAGAATCTGAGGGAGGATGATGAAGTTTAAAGACGTAAAACTTCTGATTGTATGCTTTTGAATGAAACCTCTGCTGATGATAGGCATTGTTTCGAATTACTAAACACCGGAGATATAAGGATGATAATCCCTTGTCAACCCCGTTAAGCCTAGTAGTAGGAGTTTCTTTCTGAAAACGAAAAACCCTCAATCTTAACCTGGGGCAGGGTAGGTGTCAGTTAATTTGACAGGGCATCCAAATTGCAGAAGGAGTGTTCCCGTTCGAGGATCAATCACACCTGTAGAGGTCGTACCTAAAAAAGCCATAGTGGTTATCCCTTGCCAACCAAGGAGTGAGACAGTCACGACCCCTTCAACAAATCCGACAAGCTGGTGTCACATGATTTGTTCCAAAAAAGAGGAAGAAAAGAAAAAGAGAAAAAAAAATAAGAAGAAAAGCCCTCTAAGTCAATAACTTGAAAACAAGTGGCTTAGGCAAAAAAAAATAGGGCATCCTGCTGGACTTCGAAAAAAAGATATACTCAAAAGAGTCAGTCCAGGCAAAAATAGGGAGATCAAAAGAATGACGAAAAACAAGTCGTGTGACTCCAGACACCAAAGACGAAGAGCGAGTGACTGTCACTCCAAAAACGTGTGGTTTCCTGAACCATCATTCTTGTCATCCAACCTTTGAGAGGTGAGCGCTTATGTCGAATTAGCTGAATATAGGATTGAAGAACATCAAGGAGAATGGATGGGTTAAAATATAATTTTGAGCCTTATATCCTTTATTTCTATAACCGTGAATCTGACCATGTTACAACCTTCAAAAGACCTAATTGAAGCAGTATTATTTCGAAAGCATACTTCACTAAAGATCGCGTCGAAACTGACTCCTAAAAGGATTTTCTTACCCTATGGGTATAGATGTTGACATTCTGATAAGTGATTCATTCACTATATGTCACAACTTTTTTCCAGTGAACAAACTTGGATTTCAAAATTGTCATATGCATTGCATTAATATTATCATTTGCAAAACGATTTGTTTTACTTGCGAGTAAGCACTTGACATCAGGAGCGTTTCCGCAGTGGAAAGTTTGATTGAGATAAGATACAGAGCACCTGAGTACTCCATTGAGCAGGGGAAACTCATATAAAATGATCACCTAAAGGGAGTCAGCCATCCAAAGTTCAGTTAATCTGGGGCAACCAGGTCGAGATTTGATAATTCTCTTGAAAGTCAGTTAGTCAGGGGCACTTCTGCATAAATCAGCCAATCAGGGGAAAAATCACTTCAAGGCTAGGGCGGGTCATCCCAAGAGCACAGAAGCTATCCTTATCCAGAAGGAAATGAATCTGAAGCACCTCTCCGAGGTTCAAATGCTGAGGCAGTTCATATCAAACCATCAGAGTACAGAGATTTCAGGTTCCCTTTTGAGGAAGATTTCTACAGAAATCCCACACGCTGGGGCAAAATTGGAAACAAAGGAACTGTTCCTCTCCATATCTTTAGAGCTACTCAGAGCTATTCAAGTGGGTTTAGTCAACCTTCAAGTTCAAGACGAATTTCAAGAAGTCATGTAAACCATTCCCCGACCCTTCACAAAAACCGAAAATCCAATTCTAATTGGCAACCACCAGAGAGCCCAATCCCTATTGGCGCATCATTCCAAAATCCAATTCCCATTGGTACCCAGAAAAATTTCACCTTAAAAAAAAAACAATCACCGTCAGGTTTCACCTGTCTTCCCCAACAAAAGTCCAATCATACTTGGTACATCCAGTTATCTCCAGCAAAGTTGGCTTCATCTCTTCAGCATTTATTTTGCTAGAGTGGTTCTTTCACATCCAGTTTTCCCCGGAAGTCCGAGCCTGGATCTACATCTGCATATATCATATTTGCATTGCATCCTCAAATGTGTAGCATTTCCATTTTGTATGGAGCATTACGCCGTAGAAAAAATTCAAACATATGCATGTGAAGCATAATCTAGTTTTTGTTAGCCTTCTGTGGAAACCTGAATCATCTTTCAATCAAGACAGTGGCATATCTCCGGCAGCCTGGTTCAGTCAACTCATCTATTTGCTTTCTTTTGGGTTTCAGATCATACGTCGGTCGTACTTGGTCCATCAACCCTCTGATGATGACATCTCCAGCAAGCGTTTCTTCTCGTATGGCATTAGACAAAGTGGATTTTGGATATTACTTCCCGTCTAGCATTAGACGATGTGGATTTTAGATATTACTTTCCGTCTAGCATTAGACGATGTGATCTTGGATATTGTTTTCTCTCCGTCTATCCTTAGACGATGCAAGTTTTGGATATGGTTTTCTCTCTGTCTATCATTAGACGATGCAAGTTTTGGATATGGTTTGCTTCCCGTCTATCATTAGACGATGTGATCTTTGGATATAGTGTTCTTTCCGATGACGTATGACAGGGCTCCAATTGCATACATCCTGAAATACTGCAAATTTCCGGGTTCTTTTGTATTTAATCACCTTCTACCTTGAATGTCTAAAAGCGGCTGCTTTTCATCCCTTCAGGTCCAAGCTGTTTGAATAGGGGTAGTTGTTGCACCCTAAAATTTGCCCACCCTTTTTCTAGCTTTGAATGGCTTTTCCTTCGCATTTCATCTGCATATCATTTAGGTAGATCATTTCTCGCATACTGCTAGTGTTATAAGCCGGATTGAATTTATCAGGATTTCAGCCGCTTTACTCGCATTTCAGGTGATTCAAACCAATTCAAATGAGAATTTTCATGTCGAAATCGAGCGAAAGTTGCTCTATTCTTGGTGATTCAGTCTGTGCTGATAATTTTGGTACATTCCGGTGTTCGCCCGTTTTTTCCATCCTTTTTTTCCATCGCATTTTGGTGTTTTTATTTCTATTTTTGCTTTATTTTTATTGGTTTTAGAATTATTTAATTTTAATTAGATTTAGAAAATAAATTTTATTAGAATTTTATTAGTTTCTAGAAATTAAATAGAATTAGTTTTCTTTTTGTTAGAATTTGGTTTTATTAGATTTTTAGTATTAGAATTTAGATTTTTAATTAGATTTTAGAAAATAAAATTTAAATATTTTTTTTTTAGAAATAGAACTTTATTTAGTTTTTAGAAATAGTTTAGAAATAGGATTTTATTTTTGAATAGTTTTTAGATTATATTTTTTAATAGGATTGGATTTAGTTTTTTGGATTAGATTTTTTTAGAATAGATTTTATTTAAATTAATTAATTAAATTAGTTAGTCAGTCTAAGTTGGATTAGTATTAATTAGGTTTATAATCATTTAGTTTGTTAGAATTTATTCGGAGTTTAATTAGTACATCAGCATGGTGTCGCATCGCTGCGAAGAGGGGCCGGCAAGGACAAAAGAGTCGCCACCGTTCGTTATTTATCCTAAAGAGAGGAAAAGAAAACGATCAGAGAAAACCTACGAAAAAGGAAAAGACAGGTCATCGCAACAAAATCTTGGGTTCGGGAATCGGTTACGCAAGGGGAAGGTATGAGCACCCCTCACGTCCGTTGTACTCAACGGATCCATGCTTATTGTCTATCTAAAAAAGGGGTGTTGATCTACAAAGCTGGCCACAAGGATAAAAGAAAAGATGAAAAAAAAGACTCGATACAACATCGCCGCTCTATGCCTACGTATTCCCCTCGTGCAATGGGAAAGTTAGAGTCAACGTAGTTCGAAAAACTACGGGTGAAGGTAGGGAAGGTTGCTCGTCAAGACATCACGTCTTGTGTCTACGTATCCTCGTCTGGTATGAGAAATCAGAGCAAACGTAGTTCGGGCTGACACGACCACAAATTGGTTCGGGTGTTTTAACTGAGTATGGTTAAACCTTCGTTCTAGCAGTTAGGTGTATTGCTGCTCGACCATTGGAGGCTTAGGCATTACCTGTTTGTGGTAGAACCAAGAGTTAACACACTCTTTCTGAAAATGATTTTCAATTAATCCCGAAGGATAAAAAGGTTTGATGTTTTGTTTTATGTTTTTTATGAAGAAGTGAATTGAATTAGATTTGTCATTCATGTTGCACTAAAGACTATGACTTGAGAGCGAATGCGTCGCATATCGCCCAAAGGGAATACGCTAAACACTCTAGACAGTTGAGAGGAAGCCCCCCAACCATCATTCCTCAAATGCTTAAGGCTCGTAGCGTACAACACTTATTATCCATTATTAGATACCTTGAAGAAGTTTTGAGATGAGAAGAGAAGACACAAACTCTAAGGGGAAACTAGTCAACCCTAATGTTATCATGCAATATGCTCCTATGATTGAGATTAAGATGGGAAAAGACTATCCTAATATTATCATGCTTGGATTGAACACTTAATGTCTCTCCTACATCCACTTTAAGCAGACGGGACTAGGAATCCTAAGGGATCATGGCAAAGAAAACCAAGAAAGCACAAGATAAATCAATCACAAGTGAGATGAAAGAAAGAGATGAAATTGACTTAAATAAGTCAAGAGAATATGCAAACATGATATGCAAGATGCAAGAGATGCAACACAAACAAAAGATGAAGCAAAAAGATTTAAACAAGTCAAAGAGAAAGTGAGATGAAATGGAAGAAGTTACAACTCCTACAACCATTCATGCATCAATCACTCATCTCAAAAGGTAAACACCAAATCTTAAAGAAGAAGCCATGATCAAGATGAAGATGGGAGAATAGTCTTGGGCAGAAAGAAACATGAGAAATATATCAACCAAATGCATCAAATTGATCATGCAAAAAGAAAGCACAAACATGTTCTCAAAGTGGTTTCTCATTCAAAGCAAACTAAAAGTGTGATCAATCAAACCAAATCACTTTGAATGAGTACCACAACCCAAGGGACAGAAGTGAGAACATGAGAAGGGGTCTCACAAACAAGAGGAGAAACAAAGCACAAACAAGTTACAAGCTAGGGCAAAGGAAAGAACCAAAGTTCAAACCACATTCAATACCTAAACACAAGTGGAAGGCCTAACTTTAATGTAACCTGCAACATAAAATACACAAATGTATGACCTATAAAATTAAAACCAACATCCTAACCATGTCAAGAATGTGAATCAAGAAGTATAGGATGCATATGGGATCCATCAAGGTCATTTCCCAAAGGAACTAAGTCAACTAGTTTATATGAACTTCAACTAGGGTGACTTGACTTGCAAGGTTCACCAAAAACAGGAGAATTGTTTAATAAATCTCATATAAAATGCACAAATCACCTAACGATGTTGGCAACCAGAGGCCAAAACATCCAAACCAAATTCCAAACAAGGCATCACCAAATGATTTGATCAACTAGGGTGCTCCACCTTATGGAATTATTATCGAGGGTCAAACAAAAGCAACACAAAGTCAAACAAAAATTGATCAAACCTTGACCAAAATCATCCTCAAAGGTGCCTCAATCCATCCTTAAGATGGAGAGTAAGCCTCATTCATTGGTGATTGCAAATGGTATATCAAACAAGAATGATCAAGTGAAAACAATATTAAAAACACTTCCAAATGCAAAATTAAAATTAAACTGCAAAATAAAAGAAAATCAAAATTAAAAATTATAGAAAATTCATTAAAGTTTTAAAATGTTGGAAAATAATTTTTATGGAATTTTTAGCAATTTGGAGCTATTTTTAATAACTGAAAACTAAAACTGAAAAGAAAAAAAAAAGGAAATTGGAATGGGGGTGTGAAAGTAAAACAGCAAACAAAGAGAACATGTCGAACTGAAAATGAGCTTCAAAAATGGGGGTGTGAATAACACACAGCCAAGGACCAAACCACAACCAAGTCAGATTAATGAAACGCACCGTTTCATTAATCTGAGGTGGATTCAACGCGCCAAGTGTATCAGTCAAACGAATCATATCCCACCATGCATGCAGTCAACAAGTCCAACCAAAGCCACCTCAGATCTGACTGAGTTTGAACCAGATGCCAGAGCCCTAGCACCGGTCGTCTTCTTCGGTGAAATGGTCGGAGACACAGTCATCCAACCTCAACCAAAATGCACAAAAATGGTACCAAATGAAAGCTGAAGTTACACAGGTTCCAAATCCAAGATCCAATCATTGAAAACACTCATGGATTAAGAGAATCGAACGCTTGAAGTTTGATGCGCACATGCTGAAATTCAACCAAACATGAACAAAGAGTATGCAAACATGGCTTACTCAACGTAGGGCGTCAGATGCAACCAATATGAACCTAAATCATGGCCTAGAATGAGAGATATGAGAGATGGAAACTTACTGAATGGAGTAGCTCCGTTGGCTCTTCTCAGGCGTGTAAGCTTGCTTCTCTTGCTCCAGATCCACTCCAAATGCTTCAAGGAAGATGAATTGAGCCTCAATTGAACTTGATTTGCAGAGAAAAAGTGATTTTGATTTTGAAATTTCCTTGAGAATATTTTGAAGATGCAACTGCTATCTCTAGCTCCAAATGCACATTCTGAGCTCTTAGGGCGAACTTAGAACTTATATATGATGGATCTCATATGATTTGGAAGGCCCATGAAGCGTTACTTTGATTATTTGAAAAAATGCCCAAAATAAGAAAGTTTCTCATGCACACGTGAAATGCTCTCCTTCACTCATGAAAACCCCTCCAATCTACAGCATGTGAGTTTAATTTGGCAATGGAATGGATTTGGGTATTTGGTTTGATCCAATTTGCAAGATTGAACTTGAAACTTACTTGTGAAGAAACTTGAGTTTTCACGTGTTTTTGCCTTCTTGTACCAAAATCAATTGTGCCAATTTGCTTATGAGTGTAATATGAAGTGAATTAAATTAAAATGAGACATAAACATGACCTATAATGTATTGAATTCAAGTCATACTTCAAAGTTCATTTTTCACTTGAAAATTCTCCCACATGTCCATAAGCATCCATAATTCACATGATCCTTGAGTTCTAAGGTGTAAATGATGTCTCTAGGAGCAAATTCCATGTTGTTTGAAAATTCATTTGAGGCACACAAGTGCATGAAAATGACCTATGTAACAAATGACTTATAATCAAACTTTCCCAAAATACCCTTGCCTTGTAAGGTCCATAACTTGAGTTCCACAAATGATATCAAGAACTTCTAGGACTTTTTGGAAATCTAAGACCATGAGGAACAACTTTCATGTTCACTTGAGGTTGAGGAGAAACTTGATTCTATGTCAAAAGTGCCTTGGAAGTGAGTTGACTTTTGGTTGACCAAAAATATGTTCATCTGAGACCTCTAACTTGTTGGCATCATAACTTGAATTCCATAAACCCAATGGATGAGTTCTAGTAATCAAAATAAAGCTTGGAAAATGCCCTACAAGTTTCATGTTTTCATGAAAGTGAGATTGAACTTGTATCATATGGTAAATTGTCCTTGAAGTTAGGCACCAAAGAAGGAGATTTTACATTGAGATCCTCTAAAACCCTAATTTAGTAACTCCTTGAACTCTTGATTCTTCTTAAATTGAGCTTGACATGACATCCTAAATGTATCAAAATGACTTCCAATGGCTTCAATGACTTAGAGTCAAGTCTTGAATTCCCTCAACTCCTGAATTGACCTTGAGTCGACCAGATGAAACCCTAGATTCACCTCCTTTGACTGTAGCCTCTTGCAGATGAAATGAGTGCCTAGACCAGCTCCACCATGACTTCCAAAGCACTCAATGAGCTTCTCAAACACATCTTATCCATAATAATGTCCTTATGAACCCCTGATGATCCTCTGTTGACCTCCAAGATAGGAGACAACCAACACACATCAATCCCTCCTTTCAAGGAACTTTGACAACTTCATGATGATGGTAAACATTCTTGCTTGAGCTTGGAATCCCTGAGACTCTTCTCTTGAATGGAACACCTCTCTTGATCCCCCGTTAAGAACAATTTTATGCCAATGCAAATGCTAAAATGAAATGAAACATAAGCCAAGTACAAGAAAATGGTTTGTCAAATTTTGGGATACAACACATGGTTATCAACATTTCAATTAATCATAATTAAGTCAAAATCAGAATTAACAAAAACATAGCAGTGCCACGTGTTGGTCTTTGAGGGTATATAACTCCTGTTCATTTTCTTCCACCTTCAGAACCCTAGTGGCGCCTCACTACTGTTCACACTCCCAACTTCATTCTTCAACCATTTTCTTCCGTTCTTCATCATTCTCTCCAACCTCCGTCGCCAGTAACTTCAAACAGAAATCGTGAACCCTCCTCCATTAACAATCTCAAACCTCAACCTCGCTTTCGCTACTGCGAAAATCGGCGCCGGCTGACAGTAGAGTCGCCACCGTGCGTTATTTATCCCAAAGGAGGGAAAGGAAACGCTCGAAGTAAACCTCGCAAAAAACGGGAAAAGGTATGGTCATCGCAACCAAAACCTGGGTTCGGGAGTCGGTTACGCAAGGGGAAGGTATTAGCACCCCTCACGTCCGTCGTACTCGACGGGATCCACGCTTGCTTGGGTTGTCTAAAGGATGCAAAAACAATCTATCTACGGCTGCTAAATCTAAACGGAAAGGAACTGACTCGATAGAGCGTCGCACTCTATGCCTACGTATTCTCGAGAGAAAGTCAGAGTCAACGTAGTTCGGGACTACGGGGAAATTGGCTCGCCAAGACCTCGCGTCTTGTGCCTACGTACTTCCACACTGCATGGAAGATCAGAGCTTTACGTAGTTCAGGCTAACTACGGCTAAACGGGGTGTTCTCACACAGCAGTGAGAAATTAATCTGGTTTTGAAGGCACGGGAACCTATGGGGAAAACTACGGTCTGGTCTCAAATGCACTCGGGCAAGAGAAAAGGGATAACAACTAGGCGTCAGCGGGAAAGTCTCGATCGCACAGCAGCGAGAGAACAAAAGGTTAGTTGTTAGTGTGCTCGCTAGGATATCGCATCCTATGCCTACATATCCTCATCTGGTACGAGGAATCAGAGCAGCTGTAGTTCGGCTACTTTCGGGACCACAGCTCAAATCTCATCTTATTAACATTCGGAAAAATGGTTACAATGAGTGAATACTGAAAAATAAACCCCTAGGAAATACTATCCTATCCATCTACCATGGAAAATCAAAATGGAAAATAGTCCCCTAACAAATGGACTTCTAAACCTACTTCTAAAAGTGTAAAAAGTCCCCTAACAAATGGACTCCTAAAACTATCCCTAAAATAAACTCCATGAAAAATGTACTCTAAAAAATATTAAATCTACACTAATATTTTTTCTCTTTTTCATATTTCTATTTTCTTTTCCTTTTTCAAAACATTTTCTTCTTTTTCATTTCTTTTCTTTTTTTCTATTTTTCAAATATTCTTTCTTCTTTTTCTCCATATTTTTTTCAATAATTCTTTCTCATATATTTTTTCTTCTTTGTTATTATTTTTCTGTATTTCTTTTTATTTTTATTTATATTTCTTTTTATATATTTTCCTCATTATTTTTCTTTTTCAATATTCTTTTTTTCTAAAAAAAACTAAGCTAATGAATATGAAGAAAAGAAAATTACAAAAGGGGAGGGGGGTACATCAGTTATTACAGAGGGTGTATGAAATAATAAAGACAAAACTGGGCCCAGCCCATGGTTCAGCAAAAAAGAAAAAAGACTGAAACGGAGGGTGCATGTCCAAATGGGGGGTTTGTACGGATGAAAGTATCAATGGGCCTCGGAGCCCAAACCAACCAAATGCCCACTATCAGAACTCAGAACCCTAATCTCCCTCAACTCTCCTCTTCACTGTTCACAGGCCTTTGCGCCGTTTCCTCCTTCGTCCTCCCTGAAACCTTCTCTCTGATTCAACCTCTATCTCTCAAACTTACTCACCCTCACTCAACCTCATCGTTCACATCTCAAAACAAAAACCTTATGAATCTTGTAATCACCAATGAAGTAACAACAACCACGCACTTGACGTAAGCTGATCCACGGTTTGACAATCTCAGAGGAAGTTCTTGAAGAACTCGTGGTGCGTGTTCTTGACGAAAATCCGACTATGATAATACTTGAGAAAAAACTGGAGAAGTTGAAGAATTTTGATGTTACCAGATGGATCTTGATGATTGAGCGCCTTGAAGGTTTGGAAATCTGACGATGAACGGATGAAGGTTTTCTGGAATTTGGATGAAATCTGGATCTACGACGGTGGGAGATCTCTGACAGTGTTGAGGATTTGAAGTTTCCTAGAGATTGTTCTAGGAATTGTTGTTGAAGATCTTGGTGATGTGCGTTTGAAGCTTACCGAATCTGGAAAGATGTTGTCACAAAGTTGATGAATGCGTTTGGATTTTTCTGGGAAACAGATGAAGAATACTTCATTGGGGATGAAGGTTCTTGAGGTCTTCACTAAGAAGATGAAGATCCTGAAGGCCTTATTGAAGATTTCTGGAAAAAAAAATCACGGTGATGATGAACATCGATAGAAGATTGTTGGAGATTGATGATTATTGATGAAGATGGTTGAATCCAGAAGAAAGAATGACGAACTCGGTGGTGATGAGATGAACACCGATGCTGATGATGATAATCGGAGATGATGATCGGTTGAAAGGAAGTTGATGATCGGTTGAAGATTTGGGATTTTCTGAGTTTTCCAGTTTTCCGGCGAAGTTCACGGCGGCCGGAATTGGTTGTGGGTTGGTTACGGTTGTCGGAGGGAGTCTGGTACGGTGGTTGCATGGCCGCCGGCCATGCAACCGGTGAAGGTTCAGGTGCAGACACGTGGGGGTGTTAGTGGCAGAGAATGATGCATGAAGGCCACGTGGTGAGGGGCGTGGCAGAGAGAGGGAAAAGGGAAGTGTGAGGTGGCTTGATCTGATGAATTGTGAACGGGTGTGGTGGGTCCTCTTCAATGCAACACGTGGCTGACTTATATATACACCTGGAATGGATTATTGAACCTCTGGGCTTTGGATGATTAACTGGATATTGGCCCAGCGAATGGAACTCAGACTAATGACTGATTAATGAAATGAATGGAAACCGGATTAATGGGACTTAATGAGGATTAATAAAGGCTGAATGGAAATTGATTAGACTTAATGACTACTTAAAAGGCTAATGATGAATTAAGATGTTAAAGACAATTAGCAACCTAATAATATTCTGATCACAATTAAATGGACTACCAATTTTAAAAGATTAACAATTAAACCTAATTACTCCAATATCCTAAAAACTGATTAAAAACTATTTAATATCTAATAAAAGAAAATAGTCTGAACCCTCTATTTTAAAACTACATAACAAAAGGAGATCTATTTATTTTCTAACAAACTATTATATTCTATATCTAAAAAATATATTCAAAATTCAATTAATATTCTAAAAGAAAAATCTATTAATATTCTATATTATTCTAAAAATGATTTTAAAGCTATAAAAAAATCTAAAAATAGCTAATAAAATCTAGAAAATTCCTAATAATTCCCGAAGGAACAAAAACAGCACAGAACGACAAATAACACTGCGAGAGTGTAACAAAATAGCCGGTAAAAATAAACGGACACCGAAATATCCCTAAAAACAACAGCACGAGCTGAAAACACCGGGAATAGCACGACTTCCCAAAAATACGATTCTACCTATCTAAACTGATTAAAACACCTGAAACGCGAGACGAGGGCTGTGATCCCGATAAAATCAGAACAACTGAAAAATGCAATGTATGCGATATGCGGATGCGAATGCAGTTATGCGTCGAAACATAAAGCCAGATACGGGACCCGGTTGGTCAAATTTTGGGGTGCAACAGCTGCCCCTATTCAAGCGGCTTCGACCTGAATGGGTGAAGAGCGCTCAGCCTTCAAACATTCAAAGGTAGATGACGGTTGAATACAAATGAAACCCTGAAATTTGCCAACCGCGGGAATATACTGCAAAGCTTGAGGAATAGCTTCCAATGAACTGAAGTTCGGTTGTCACAGCAACATCTGGTCAATTATCTGATAAATTTTCTCTCCTTTTCAACATCAATCACCTGTGCGACGCCACAAGTATTGGAATAATGCTTCAGACATCAAACAACTTGATTCCCATCTCTCTTATGGGATCAAATCCTGTCATCTCACAGTTCACAGCGAACCTGAGGACAATTCTCCTGGGGAACTTCTGAATCGATGCTCGGCACCCATTCTGTCAACAGGAGGCGGCTTCAGAAATCTGATATATGCCAATCTTTTTTTCAGTGCCGACGTATCAACCAAATGAAGAATCACTCCGCTGGGGGAGAAGAGAAGCTTAACCACACAACTCTGCAGGGGAACATACTCGAAATCTATGAGGTAACCAACCTGGTCCATGTTTTGACATGCGTATGCTTGAGAATGATGCAATGTCCTATATGACATGGAAATGCTATGCGTTCTGTTTGAAAATGCGATGCCCAGACGACATGGAAATGCTATATGTTTGTATAAATGCTATAACGATATATGCAAATGTAAATGCAGGCTCGAGCTGCCAGAGGACTCCAGGTCCACAACCACTTGGCAAAATAAATGTCGAAGGAAACGTCAACTCCACTGAAGGTAACCTGATATCACAGAATCATCTCAGCAAAATAAATGCTGGAAAAGGGAAGCCAAATCCGCTGGGGATAACCGTCCTACTGGAGAAATGGAAAGGCAACCCTGCTTGGGAAGAAAGAAAGAACAACCCTGCTTGGGGATGCTCTCTTCAAACCCTTGATAACTGACTGTGCTCTGCGGGGATTGACCCAAACTGGGGTTGGTTGCGCTCAGCACGCTGCTGGAAATGCCCCTACTATCAAGGATATCACTCTTAATCTGCTGGGGATAATCCTGATCCTACTCTGATACGGGATGAAGTACAATCTCGACTCTTCTGGGGATAATAAGCAACTTTCATCTGCTGAAGAGTAGCAATTCTGATTTAACAACATCCACAAGGAATTCAAACATTAATCGGAGCGCTGGTATCCGTCGAGCTTCGTATCGGGGAACATGACAACATGCGAGTCATTGGGAACTACTGTGTCAGATACCTTTTGGTTTTTGTTTTTCTGGTTTAGGATAAACATGGG
Organism: Lathyrus sativus; assembly: GCA_963859935.3. Classification (NCBI taxonomy): domain Eukaryota; kingdom Viridiplantae; phylum Streptophyta; class Magnoliopsida; order Fabales; family Fabaceae; genus Lathyrus; species Lathyrus sativus. The sequence goes on from OZ012739.1 coordinate 380,653,750, forward strand.
CTATGTACAAAGTGGAAGATACGGAAAATACTAGACGAGAACTAGCATTCAAAGGTAGACTACCAGGCGAGAACTGATAGGAAAATAGGTTATCGGACGAGAATTGATTTGGTAACGACATGTACCAGACGAGAACTGACACAACACTTGAAGAAACGGTGACCAGACGAGAACTGGTTACGATAAACTACACCAGACGGGAACTGATGTTTACGATAAACTACACCAGACGGGAACTGATGCTTACGGAAGGGCCAGACGAGAACTGGTTACCGGTTTGCCAGGCGAAAACTAGACTTTGGAAATAACTGGTTACTGACACGCAACAGGTTTAAATTGTAGGATAGTGATCCAACGACAACAAGGCCTTTTTCGGAATGTTAAGGTTTTGGATAAGGGTAATGACACGATTCCCCGATACTCAACTCTGGCTGGGGATGAACAGACTGGCTTGAATAACTTGCCCCAGTGCACTCGACTTGCCCCAATCTAACTCTTGGGAGTACCTGCTCTGAACAGCTTGCTACGAGACGACCTCGAAATTACTTGCCCCGGCATCTATATGACAACAGAATTCAATCTCCATTAAACCCCTATCAACCCAGCTGGTTTCAACATTCTCTGCGGTGACTTGCCCCTGAATGAGCATTCTAGCGACTTAACCTGATCTGATTATCCACCTGACGTATCTGCTTTCACATCTCCACGTTCTGCATAACTGCCCCTGATTGGTTCTCGAGAAGACTCACTTCTGATCAACTGCTTCTCAAACATACTTCCCCTGATCAACTGAAGCTTCGGGACTTGCCCTCAGACTAACTGATTCCGAACTCACTGGAAGTCAATGCCCCGGATTCGCAGGCCTTCACAACATACACCATTCTGGTTCAGACTGCTGAATTATCCCGTTCGATCATTCCCTGCTGGAATTTCTTTCCTGCCAACTACTAACCTGCAATTAAAACTGTCTATTCACGAATGGTAATCTTAATGCAGTGTTCATGCAGATTTTGAAAAATTTGTGCTGTCACTCATTTACATGTCATGATTGTGAGTGACGAATGAACCAAAGTTCAAACGTAGTGCTTATGTGGTCAGTGAAAAAAACAACAAGGATGTGACTAGCAAGTCAAGAAGGAGTCAGGTTACTCAACCTTATCGTAATGCGCTTTTCAGAATAACCCTACCTCAATTAGGTCTTTTAAGGGTTGTATCGTGGTCGGGTTCATGGTTCGTGAAACAAAGGATATTTGGATCAAATTTTGATTTGTACCCACCCCTTCTACGTGATGATCTCCGATCCTAAAGTTCAGTTAACCTGGCACAAGCGCTCGCCTCTTCGAGAGGTACGTTGAATGGTAAGAACCACAATTAATGAATCCACAAGGTTTTTCCGGAGTGACAGTTACTCCTTTTCGTTTTCGGTGTCTGTGTACACGACTTTGTGACTCGCTGGGGAAAAAAAAAATTTTATCCCTTCTTTTTCGTTCTTTTGATTCCCTAATTTTTGCCTGGACTAACTCCTTTTGAGTTCTTTTCGAATTTTTTCTTTTGAAGTCCAGCGGGATGCCCTGATTTTTGCCTAAGTATTAGCCTTCCAGCTTTTTCTTTCTTTTTACTTAGCGGGCTTTCTTTCTTTCTTGTGGAACAAAGTCGTGTGACATTGGTTGTCTTGATTGCTCCGAAAGGATTGTAACTGTCCCACTCCTGATTGATGAGGTATGACCTCTTGAAAGGTATAAACTGATTGGTCCTCGACAGACAACACTCCTCTGTAAGACTTGAATGCTCGGTCAAGCTAACTGACAACTACCCTGCCCCGGGTTAAGATGTGAGGGTTTAAAAGTCCGAAAAAACTTCTACTTCCTGGCTCGAAGTGGTTAACAAGGGACTAACTCCTTATATCTCCAGTGTTTGGGGGATTTGAAACAATGCCTTGTACGTCATCGGTAAGGTCTTATCTAAAAGCATACGATCATTGGTTATGAGTTTAGTTTCGTCATCCTCCCTTCAATCTTTGCTAGTCACAGTGATAAAGTGGAGTGAATACAATGCAAGTGTCAGTGCAATGCAGTAAATGAGCGACAGCGACATGATTAATTCGGAAAAATGCATAGTCACTTTATTATTATCACCATTCGAAACATACAATGTTTAAAAGCAAGTAGTAACTAACAGAAAAGAAACTACAAATGCAAATGATATAAAAGTCTGAGGACTGTCAATGCTGAGGGCGCCTGCCTGTCTGGACCACTGGCTTTTGCTGGGGAATACTTTCCGAGTCTACGAGCTTAGACAGCTGAGCGGTTGGTATGAACAAACAGAAATCCTTCTCGAAAGGAGATGCAATCCTGGTCGATCAACTGTTGTACCTTCGCCAGAAACGCTTTACAATCTTCAGTTGAATGCCCCGGTGAGCCACCATGATAACCACACTGAACATGGGGATTGTACCCAGGAGGGTAAGGTTCTGGCACGGGCTTGAGAGCTTTAGGTTCCACCAAAGAACTCTGGACCAACTGTGGCAAAATCTGACTGTACGGCACAGGAACTGTGTGGGAAGGACCATTCCTTCGTTCCAAGTTGCTACGAGGTCTATTCTGATTCTGACGCTGATTCTGATAACCTCGACCACGAGTTCGCTGCTTTGCAATGGAAGCGACATAAGATTCCTGATATGGTGCCCCAGGCACAGCTGTCTGTCTAGCATAACAAGGCATAGAAGATACTGATCCAACAAATTTCACTGATTCATCTCGAGGATACCCAACATCTGGCATGACTGCATTGATCACAACTCCTTCTTCGTTCTGATAGTCGCAAAAAGATTCAGTTTCACTAGCCTGACCACTTGAATCAATCTGAATTTTTCCAATCTTTATAGAATTCTCAATACGTTCTTCAACTCCCACTAATTCGGAGAAGTTCAGCGAAACTCCAAGCAATCTCTCAAAGTACGGGCTTTGCAATGAGTCTACGAACATGCGTGCTAACTCTCGGTCAGGGATCGGTGGTTCCACTCTGGAAGCAAAATCTCTCCATCTCCGAGCATACTTTTTGAAAGGTTCATTGATCCCCATAGACAAAGATTGCAACTCCATGCGGAAGGGAGCTATGTCCATATTGTAATCGTACCGCTTCAGGAAAGCTCTGGCTAAATCCACCCATGATTGAATCTGATCCTTCTCTAACTGCATATACCACCTCAAAGATGCCCCAGTCAAACTGTCCTGAAAATAGTAAATCATCAATTTGTCGTTTTGCACAAACGAAGTCATCTTTCTGCAAAACATCACCAAATGTAGCCTCGGGCAGCTATCTCCTTTATACTTTTCAAACTTCGGCGCTCTGAATTTAGGAGGCAACACTAGGTCAGAAACCAAGCACATATCTGAAGCATTGAGACCAACATCGTTCTGAACTTCCAGGGCTTTGACTTGTTCCTCCAATGCGTGCAACCTCTTAGCTTTCACAAGAGCTGATGGATTATTAGTCCTCACTATCGGAACTTCTCTTCGGGAGATCAAACCAGCAGGAATAACATTCTGATAATTCACGGCATCAGAAGAAGAACGTTCACTTGGGATGACAAACTGTTGGTGCAGATTTTGGCCTCGAACAGAAGTCTGCACAAGCTAAGCTGCAGTAAGGTTATTCACTTACGGAAAGCCTTCGTCAGATGTGGAATCATACAAAGGATTGGTCGTCATAATAAAGCCTGACAAGGCATCAGCAATCTGGAAGTCGTTCCCTGACATGACTATCAGCAACTTTCAACTGACGGCACTGCTTGATTTTGCTTGATCCGTTTCAACCCCTCTGTCGTCTTCTAACAATCAACAGTTGCCTCGAACAATCCCCGGATAATCACCTTCTGAAATCAAACAAACGGCTGGATCAGAGCTCTGGCCAACTAGAGAAATGTTATGCGATAGGATGCGAAGATGCTTATGCAAATGCAATGCAGCAAACACGGGATCACAGCCCCCACACAAACTGAGTACCGCTGTACTGCTGACGAAGTACGTTCTCTCTAAAAGAGAACGCCAGGATAGCTGGTAGTCTGGAAGTCAAGGTTTCGCAAAAAGAAACCCCCCCCCACTCACGGGTATGGACCTAAGATACGGCATCCTATGCGGTAGTCAGCGTCACAGACTTTCATGAGGAATGATACGATTCCCAGAAGGAGTGGCATCGTCATCTCATGAAGAGACCTCACTTAGCTGACTTCCAATTGATCGGTCCCCAGAGTCGACAATCCTCACGTCTGGACTCCCCTATGATCCTCAGGACCTTAGAGAAGCACCTCGGAGAGAACCTCGTTTGAGCGCAGATTTTCGTAGGGAACTGTGCCTGCCCAGCAGACAGGTTCGTCTACTACTTCTCCGCAACTATGTCTAGGTGCATACTCAAAAAAAAGAAGCCCAGGTCTGGCTATCACTCAAAATATCACCCTCCCCAGCACAACGGCAACAAATAAAAGCGAATACAGAAATAAACACCCAAAAGACAAGCAAACAAGCGTTAGGATTGACTCTCTTAGGGGACGTTGGATCCCACATGCATAGGGACTATCGCAGTCCCCAGCAGAGTCGCCAGCTGTCGCTACTGCGAAAATCGGCGCCGGCTGACAGAAGAGTCGCCACCGTGCGTTATTTATCCCAAAGGAGGGAAAGGAAACGCTCGAAGTAAACCTCGCAAAAAACGGGAAAAGGTATGGTCATCGCAACCAAAACCTGGGTTCGGGAGTCGGTTACGCAAGGGGAAGGTATTAGCACCCCTCACGTCCGTCGTACTCGACGGGATCCACGCTTGCTTGGGTTGTCTAAAGGATGCAAAAACAATCTATCTACGGCTGCTAAATCTAAACGGAAAGGAACTGACTCGATAGAGCGTCGCACTCTATGCCTACGTATTCTCGAGAGAGAAAGTCAGAGTCAACGTAGTTCGGGACTACGGGGAAATTGGCTCGCCAAGACCTCGCGTCTTGTGCCTACGTACTTCCACACTGCATGGAAGATCAGAGCTTTACGTAGTTCAGGCTAACTACGGCTAAACGGGGTGTTCTCACACAGCAGTGAGAAATTAATCTGGTTTTGAAGGCACGGGAACCTATGGGGAAAACTACGGTCTGGTCTCAAATGCACTCGGGCAAGAGAAAAGGGATAACAACTAGGCGTCAGCGGGAAAGTCTCGATCGCACAGCAGCGAGAGAACAAAAGGTTAGTTGTTAGTGTGCTCGCTAGGATATCGCATCCTATGCCTACATATCCTCATCTGGTACGAGGAATCAGAGCAGCTGTAGTTCGGCTACTTTCGGGACCACAGCTCAAATCTCATCTTATTAACATTCGGAAAAATGGTTACAATGAGTGAATACTGAAAAATAAACCCCTAGGAAATACTATCCTATCCATCTACCATGGAAAATCAAAATGGAAAATAGTCCCCTAACAAATGGACTTCTAAACCTACTTCTAAAAGTGTAAAAAGTCCCCTAACAAATGGACTCCTAAAACTATCCCTAAAATAAACTCCATGAAAAATGTACTCTAAAAAATATTAAATCTACACTAATATTTTTTCTCTTTTTCATATTTCTATTTTCTTTTACTTTTTCAAAACATTTTCTTCTTTTTCACTTCTTTTCTTTTTTTCTATTTTTCAAATATTCTTTCTTCTTTTTCTCCATATTTTTTTCAATAATTCTTTCTCATATATTTTTTCTTCTTTGTTATTATTTTTCTGTATTTCTTTTTATTTTTATTTATATTTCTTTTTATATATTTTCCTCATTCTTTTTCTTTTTCAATATTCTTTTTTTCTAAAAAAAAAACTAAGCTAATGCATATGAAGAAAAGAAAATTACAAAAGGGGAGGGGGGGGGGGGGGGGGGGTACATCAGTTATTACAGAGGGTGTATGAAATAATAAAGACAAAACTGGGTCCAGCCCATGGTTCAGCAAAAAAGAAAAAAGACTGAAACGGAGGGCGCATGTCCAAATGGGGGGTTTGTACGGATGAAAGTATCAATGGGCCTTGGAGCCCAAACCAACCAAATGCCCACTATCAGAACTCAGAACCCTAATCTCCCTCAACTCTCCTCTTCACTGTTCACAGGCCTTTGCGCCGTTTCCTCCTTCGTCCTCCCTGAAACCTTCTCTCTGATTCAACCTCTATCTCTCAAACTTACTCAGCCTCACTCAACCTCATCGTTCACATCTCAAAACAAAACCTTATGAATCTTGTAATCACCAATGAAGTAACAACAACCACGCACTTGACGTAAGCTGATCCACGGTTTGATAATCTCAGAGGAAGTTCTTGAAGAACTCGTGGTGCGTGTTCTTGACGAAAATCCGACTATGATAATACTTGAGAAAAAACTGGAGAAGTTGAAGAATTTTGATGTTACCAGATGGATCTTGATGATTGAGCGCCTTGAAGGTTTGGAAATCTGACGATGAACGGATGAAGGTTTTCTGGAATTTGGATGAAATCTGGATCTACGACGGTGGGAGATCTCTGACAGTGTTGAGGATTTGAAGTTTCCTAGAGATTGTTCTAGGAATTGTTGTTGAAGATCTTGGTGATGTGCGTTTGAAGCTTACCGAATCTGGAAAGATGTTGTCACAAAGTTGATGAATGCGTTTCGATTTTTCTGGGAAACAGATGAAGAATACTTCATTGGGGATGAAGGTTCTTGAGGTCTTCACTAAGAAGATGAAGATCCTGAAGGCCTTATTGAAGATTTCTGGAAAAAAAATCACGGTGATGATGAACATCGATAGAAGATTGTTGGAGATTGATGATTATTGATGAAGATGGTTGAATCCAGAAGAAAGAATGACGAACTCGGTGGTGATGAGATGAACACCGATGCTGATGATGATAATCAGAGATGATGATCGGTTGAAAGGAAGTTGATGATGTTGATGATCGGTTGAAGATTTGGGATTTTATGAGTTTTCCAGTTTTCCGGCGAAGTTCACGGCGACCGGAATTGGTTGTGGGTTGGTTACGGTTGTCGGAGGGAGTCTGGTACGGTGGTTGCATGGCCGCCGGCCATGCAACCGGTGAAGGTTCAGGTGCAGACACGTGGGGGTGTTAGTGGCAGAGAATGATGCATGAAGGCCACGTGGTGAGGGGCGTGGCAGAGAGAGGGAAAAGGGAAGTGTGAGGTGGCTTGATCTGATGAATTGTGAACGGGTGTGGTGGGTCCTCTTCAATGCAACACGTGGCTGACTTATATATACACCTGGAATGGATTATTGGACCTCTGGGCTTTGGATGATTAACTGGATATTGGCCCAGCGAATGGAACTCAGACTAATGACTGATTAATGAAATGAATGGAAACCAGATTAATGGGACTTAATGAGGATTAATAAAGGCTGAATGGAAATTGATTAGACTTAATGACTACTTAAAAGGCTAATGATGAATTAAGATGTTAAAGACAATTAGCAACCTAATAATATTCTGATCACAATTAAATGGACTACCAATTTTAAAAGATTAACAATTAAACCTAATTACTCCAATATCCTAAAAACTGATTAAAAACTATTTAATATCTAATAAAAGAAAATAGTTTGAACCCTCTATTTTAAAACTACATAACAAAAGGAGATCTATTTACTTTCTAACAAACTATTATATTCTATATCTAAAAAATATATTCAAAATTCAATTAATATTCTAAAAGAAAAATCTATTAATATTCTATATTATTCTAAAAATGATTTTAAAGCTATAAAAAAAATCTAAAAATAGCTAATAAAATCTAGAAAATTCCTAATAATTCCTGAAGGAACAAAAACAGCACAGAACGACAAATAACACTGCGAGAGTGTAACAAAATAGCCGGTAAAAATAAACGGACACCGA